>JAEQBA010000081.1:0-100778 GCA_019434445.1 Phalangium opilio | reverse complement strand
ATATAAATATATATATATATATATATAATCTTGGGATTTATATATATATATATATATAAATCTTGGGATTATGTATGGTCTTGGCACCCTTGAGCTTTCTGTATTGAAATTTATTTTTGAATTATATTGACAAAGCAATTTATCATTTTTCCAAAATTACCGTAATTTTTGAACCCCAAGAAAAACTTTCATTTCAATTATCAGAAGCAAAGAAATCACCTGGAGCATCTGGAAGTGAATTCGGTTTAAGCTCGAAGTCTAGGATCGAAGATTAGGACTACTGTCAGTCAGCTTCAGATTCTAGTAGTCTAAGTATTGAAGAAGATCACAACTAAAGGCTTGTATCTGGGAGGACCATTCAAAATAAGACAAATGAAGAATTAAGTAATACCATTTGGAACGATGGATCAGATGGAATCGAAATCGCCCCAAGTGGATGCCCCAATGCAAAAAACATTGGCATATTACCCCAGGACAAAGTTTTTTGGACGCATGAGAAGCTTTCATAAAAATTGTTTTCTGGAGACAGAGTTTGCTTAGAGTATTCTTGCGCAACAGATGCTTGTTTCCTTAGGTTCAATCATACTTTTATTAACTAACTAAATCATAAATAAATGCCGACTTGCATTATACAATTAAAGAACTAAACATAATTACTGATAATGATGATGAAGTCCAATCCTAGGGCAAAGCCCTTCACTCGAGCGACTACTACATCTTAGTAGTAAAGGAGAACTGACTTTATGTCATTAGCAGACGATGCTTATATAGTACGGGGAAAGGTCAGAGGTAACTCGGTGTGTTAATCCTCTATGTAACCGTACACCCCTGGAGTGGAAACCCAGGAGGTCCCTTGATTATTACGGGAGGTTACAACATATTGCGCAGCCCTAGCATTTGGTTCCTCAACAGCGGTTTGTGAGGGTTTTTCGACATTAACTAGAATATTAAGCCCTGAACGGCGATCAATGCGAGTGGATCGCCTATGCGATCTTTCCTTGCTTGCAAGAGCTTACAAAAACATTACATTTGAACAGTTCCGCTTAATGTTCATTAAAAAAAATCTGAAACTACTTGAGTGAAAACAAACATCACTAAGTAAAATATAGTACTTTTTATTTGCGGATCATTTTGCCTATGTAATTTTTTTAATTGGTAAACAAAGTTTCTGAGCTGTTATAGCGATTACCAGATAAAGTCCATTTTCTTTGGCCCTCCCGTGGCCCAACCTAAATTTTTTGGCTGGTGAGGGCGCTGAGGTAACGGCGTGGCGGAGTGCCACAGCAACGGCTTCAGCAGCAGCACCAACAACAGCAGCAAAGGCGCACACCAGGCGCATCAGCACCTAGGCAGCGGCGGCGAGGGTTGGCACGAACCCCGTTGCCCATAAGAAGCCAGCCAAGGGGCCCCAACAGCCAAGTAAGCGAAGTGTCGCTACTTGGTGCCATGCGGGCCAGATCTATTTTAGTGAAGGCCGGTGGCCGGCTGGCCAAATGCCCCGCCGTGTTGAGGGTCCCACCCCAAATATATTTAGGGGAAGGACACTCAACCCTGATGATTTCATCGGGGTGAGTGGGGGGAATGAGGGGGCCGCAGCCGTGGTTCCCAGGTGGTCGGAAACGTCATCGGTTCCGTCGAGCTCGTCCGAATTCTCGGACGCGCTGGACCATTTCAGCAGCAGGGAAGAGGAGGATGACCTTTTCTTCCCGGCATTAGAGGAACGCAGCCCTGCCCAATAAGTAATTTTTGGGTGGGGGAGTTGTAACGGCCATTTCGCAAGCGCGAAAAACCGTTACCCCTGGTAGGCCACCATGCCCCGTAGCTTTAAATTTGGCGCGTTTCGGGTATCGATGGAACGAGCACACGCTTGCAAAACTATCAGGGGGGTCTAAGAAAGTCTTATTGCACCGCGCAACTGTCCTCGTCGGAATCCCGACAGAGACTTATAGCCCAGGACTTTTAGGGTTTGACCTAGAACATTTGAACATAAAGATGAAAATTGGTACATGTGTTGTTATTGGCCCAACAAAAAATATACTAAAAGTCCCCTGCTGTAGAGCGCGAGCTTTCGCCGCCATCTTGGAAAATGGCCGCCGGGAATGCCAGCTACAATGTATTCCACGTTCTTCTTCAAAAATTATGTAAATTGGTAAACATTATGATTGGAACCACATGAACATCTTGGCCAAATTTTACAGCTCTGTGTTCAATAGTTTGGTCGCCATATTGGAAAATGGCCGCCGTTAATGCTAGGTACAGTATATTTCACCATGTTGTTGGAAAATTATGAAAATTGATAGGTATTACAATCAGAGCTGTGTGAACCTCATAGTTAAATATTGAAGCCATCAATCAGATAGTTTGGCCGCCATGTTGGAAAATGGCCGCCATCAATGTCATATAGATACAGTATATGGTTCAAAAATTATGAAAATTGGTGATAATTATGTTGAAGACCGTTTAAGCATCATATTTGAATATTGAAGACGTGCTACTGATAGTTTGGGCGCCATCTTCGACAATGACTGCTGGAAATGCTAAATATATTTCAAATATATAAATCTTTTTGAAATTACTTTTTTGAATAGACGATTTTCATTAACGTAATAAACAACAAAAAATGGATATCTCGAAGTCGAAATTATCGACGCTATCTTTAAAAATAGCCACATGAAAATCATTGCCCTAAATTCTGAAAGAAAGAAAAGTTATTCTAAGCTGTTATTCTCAACATGTTGATTAGAGAATATGATTTGATACGGGGTTTATACATTCTCGTGTTGTTTAAGATTAGAATTTAGACAGATCTCTAGCATTTCATACATATTCATCGTCATCCTGAAGATTTTACATAATAATTGCATGTCAGAACCCTTGATTAGGCGCTACACCTAGATGGGGGCCTTATCAGCGCCCCTCCCCATCATATTCCAAATTGAACCTGCGGAACCGCCGTCATGGCACACGGGATCGGCCAGTGGGACCGACAAACGCCACTTGAGCAGGTGACAGAAGCTGGACACCGTCAGCGGCGAGCCCAGTCAGGAGGTGGTCGGTGACAGGGAAAGATTAAGGTAGCAGAAGACTCGAGGGGACGGGGGAGTTCTCTCCAAGCACAACAGTGCCATACGGCCCAAACAAATAGTGTATCCGCGACCCCTAGAGGGTTGCCAATAGGCAACACCTGGGCGGGGGCGAAGCGGCCGGGCAAAACCTTCACGGAACGGGGCAAGGAACGGTCTGAACCAAGGGCGAACCCAAGGAACTCCCGAACCGTCACACCGAACTCGGGCCCCCTCCGCTACGATAAGTCTTTTGAGTTAAAAAGGTTAAGAGAACATTTCTTTCATTTACGTGCTGTAACTGGGTGTGGTTTTGATAAGGCGTGGTTTAAAGTAATGACAGATAATCAACATCTTACTAATTTGTTGCGCTTTTTTAATGACCATTTTGCATCTTGGGAAGCCATAGCTGCTGCCGAAGAGGGATTTATTTTCGCTTTTTTTAGGGTGATAATTGACTTGTCACGTTTCAACTATGTAGATATTACACGCATAATGGAACCGTTGCCATATATACTGGCAAGTCCTCATTTGATCTCGTCAAGCTTCATCCAACAACCGACACCGCAAAACTACATTTTTCCGACACCGCAAAACTACATTTTTTTCCGAGCGTATCTTCAAGTCCAAAATAGCTAGGAAACGATTTAATCCCATTCACACCATTCTCCTTCCGGCATCAGATGATTTTGTAACACTCATTATTTGTACCTGCAGTCTGCAGAACATCTTGTATGAAGAACTGTGAATGTAGACGATCTGGATTAGCTTGCTGGTGTGGTCATTGTCAAGGTATTAGCCGTAATAAAAAATCCTCCGGATGATGAGAAATGTGAACGAAATGTTAAAAATGTGTCTTAAATCTAATCCTTAACGACACTAGAATGTATATACCCCATGTAAAACGGTTTTTCCTAACCAAAATCCGAGCAATAATATGGCTTTCCTTTTCGTTTTTCCAGATTTTAGGATAGTAATATATCAGGGACCATTTTTGAAGATGGGTCGATAATTTAGACTCGAAAATAGTTATTTTTATGGCGCTTTATATGTTCATGAAAATCATCTACTCAATAAAAAAATATCGAAAAAATTTATATATCGGTAATATATTTGGCACTTCGAGCAGTCATTTTCGAAGATGGCGCCCAAACTATCAGTACCACGTCTTCAATATTCAAGTGTGATGTTTAGACGGTCTTCAACATAATAATTACCAATTTTCATAGTTTTTGAACCATATACTGTATCTTAATGGCATTGATGGCGGCCATTTTCCAACATGGCGGCCAAACTATCTGACTAATGGCTTCAATATTTTACTATGAGATTCACACAGCTCTGATTATAATACCTATCAATTTTCATAGTTTTCCAACAACATGGTGAAATATACTGTACCTAGCATTAACGGCGGCCATTTTCCAATATGGCGACCAAACTATTGAACACAGAGCTGTAAAATCTTGCCATGATGTTCACGTGGCTCCAATCATAATGTGTACCAATTTTCATAATTTTTGAAGAAGAACGTGGAATACATTGTAGCTGTAATTCACGGCGGCCATTTTCCAAGATGGCGGCGAAAGCTCGCGCTCTACAGCAGGGAACTTTTAGTATATTTTTTGTTGGGTCAAAAACAACACATGTACCAATTTTCATCTTTATGTTCAAATGTTCTAGGTCAAGCCCTTTTTTGGCCTATCTGTCCTGGCCTATTAATCCCTTGACCATAAGTCAAAGGGGGTAGGAACCCTTAGACCCGACTCGAGACCTTGTGTCTATAAAAGGAGAGACCTTGGGGACGAGAGAGATCTTTTGGCTCCAGCGACGAAGGAGGAAGGCCCGAGCACCTTTTGTTTATTTACTTTAAAGTTTTTACTTTGTAATATTTTTGAGAGATGGCTGGGTGAGTCAATAATAAATTTAAATTATAAAAGTACGTGTATTCACTCTAGGTAGGCCTACCAGCTTTGTGGGGTTTACAGGTTAGACGCACTGAAAGTCAATGCGCACCATAATGAGAATGAAAACTACTGAGCTATAACCCGATAACGATTAGCCCTTTCACTGATCTAATTGCCACCATGATGCTTTTTTCTATTATAAAATCTAAACCTGATTATTTAAACGTGTAATTAATTTTCGGCTCACTCTGAACCGTTAATGTCCCTTCATTACAGACACGAAAATTAAAACCCCAAGTTTGCTTCACCTCAGGTCTCAATTATTTACTTTTTGGTTCACTAAGCCTATTGCGGTTAACAATTGATTCACCCGACAGGGTCCAGGCCTTAGCTTTCTTCTCGAGATCTTTAAAGCAAGGATTGTTCTATATACAGATGTAGTTAAGCTTAAGTAATATATAAACAGCCATTTCAAATAACAATATTAAAAAATGTCCTGTGAATAACAAACTGAAACAGAGCTTTAAAGCTGCAAAAGTACTAAATGCATCGTAACTACGAAAAATATTGCAACATATTTATTTTATCTTATGGAAAAAGTGAATATTAAGGTTCTGTAAGATTTCTTTACACATCAAAACAAAGCGAACTGCTAACGCAGCGCACTAGAGTAACAACGGACGGACACACACAGACAAAAACACAAGTTGGGAATGGGATGGTGGTGTGAGAACTCAAGTAGAGGAGCCATTTCCGTGAATATGAAAGCAGTTCGGAAATGGCGAACACGTTTGCTCCGATACGCAAACTGCGAACGCGGTCACGTGGGTGTAACAACGGACAGACTGACACGGCTGTTACAGAACCTCTCCTGGACTACGTCACACGGAGAGGTAATAGACTGCTTTTTGTCTCTTTCCGTATTAATTTTGAATTGAGAAAAAAGATTATCTTAAATAATAAAATAAATATAATTAATATTTAATATTTTCTTTGTTATTTGTTCGCATTATTGAGCGTTACATCGTTTTAAAAAAGAACAATTAAACATTCGTGAGAGACTTGACTAATATTGATGTTTGAAATGAAGCATCCGCCTGTCGCTTCGCCTTACTCAAATAAGTAGCATATAAAGGATTCGAATCGCAGCTGTAGATAAGAACATCGCTATTGCGTGAACCTTTGGAGGAAGACCCCGCCATTGGAAGGCTAGACGTTTCTCGTAACCCTAGCCGATCCCCACGTTCGTCTTAACCTTAATGAAGCCAGTATGTACAGACTGGTGTCCAAGTGGAATGGACGAAGACCAGAAGAAGGTGCTGATTAGAAGCCAGTATGTACAGACTGGTGTCCATGTGGGATGGACAAAAGACCATACGATGGTGGTGTTTAGAAGCCAGTATGTACAGACTGGTGTCCATGTGGGATGGACAAAAGACCAGAGGCTTGTGGTGTTAGACTGGCAATGAAGTGGAAAACAATTTCCGGGAACTGTAAATGCGGTCAGAAAATTGAAAACACCTTTGCTCCGATTTTCAAACTGCGAACGTGGTCCCCTGGGGTGTAAGTCAATAACAACAGACAAACACACACAGACAGACACGTCGAAATTAGAACCTCTCCGTGACATACGTCACTCGGAGAGGTAAAAAACCAAAAAAAACGAGTAAAGAAAATTTGTAAGACCAACTTATCGGCCGTAGATTCCTGGTTGGCGGTAGTAGATTGTTCCAGTTGACTCTGCGGTACACCCTCATAGATCCCGCCATCCGGGTCAGGGGCTCACTGCAGGTTGCCCAATATCCCACGTTATACAGAGGGAACAAGCCACAACGTACACCAGCCACTCAGTCCGAGACAGCACACAAAAATAAAGTTCACTCGGTGAAAGTACAAGAGTGAAGCGTCCGTAAAAAACGCAAAGCCTGGTAAACGATGGCGCAAAATTCAAAAGTTAATCTCGGCGGTGCCTCCAATTGTAACCGCACGTTCTCACTTA
Organism: Phalangium opilio; assembly: GCA_019434445.1. Classification (NCBI taxonomy): domain Eukaryota; kingdom Metazoa; phylum Arthropoda; class Arachnida; order Opiliones; family Phalangiidae; genus Phalangium; species Phalangium opilio. The sequence goes on along the minus strand of JAEQBA010000081.1, from coordinate 93,810 downwards.
AACCCGAAAACACACGACAATGTAATCAATTCAATCAAAATCATTTATTTTCCATTAATCTGGTTAATCCTTGAATAAACTATATACACTTGCAATACAAAAACCGTGTAATACAATGTTATCAGTCCGCTACTTAGGTTAACATAACTTCCATTATATCGTATAATTCTGGGAAATAACATGAAGTGTACTCCAATCCGGTCGTCCTCCAACTGCCCTGATTCCCGGGCTACGTTCGAATATATCCCCTCGGGCCTCCGGAGATCAGCCAATCCCGGCTCTCGAGCAGACGACAGGTCTAAGGTTCAGCTTCCTAGGCCGTGTAGTGGTGAACCCTGTAACGGGCTCCCCGTTACAATATTAAATTAGATAAAATGCATGTGAATATTAAATTAGATGCGAATATTAAACAAGTTGGGAAAGCCAAAATATTACCTCTCCGAGTGGAGATGACTATCACTACCCCTTAAACAACCTAAATATATGCATCTCTCGCTTTTTTAAATTCTTTGCAAGTGCTGGAATTCAATTTTAAAATAGTCAATTGTTCAAGCCTTTTCAATATCTCTCAATTGCTGTGGAAACTCTATTCTCTCGCTATACCTCAACCGTATTCTTAGTCTAAAGGCGCGTTTATAAGCGAGCGAAAACCTGAAGCTGATAGTTGAAGCTTCAAATTTTTACTCGGCGTCGGCTTCCGCGCGACCGTTTATAAACATGCGAGAGCGGATTTTCCATAAGCAGACGCAAACGGCGCTAACTTATGGCGCAAGCTGAGCACTTCAAAGAAACTTTGATCTTCTCGCTTGTGTATTTTAGGTTTCAGCTCTCGGTTGGGGTCACGTGTTTAATTTTATCCACTAAAACGCCAAATAAATATGTCGTCTGCCATTCTGCTACAGTTTCAGACATTGCGAGATTGCTGCGATCGAGGTGGTTGTGTTTTTTTTTTAAATGTCGCTTTAGCAATAAAGCGAGAAAAGAAATAGAAAGGAAAAAAGACCATGAAGTTAAAGAAATGTTAATCAATGAACGTATGAAAATATCCCTCCTCTTCAACCAAATGGGATGAGTTCCCCACCTACGTCCTTTTCCAACTGTTTTTTCTTTTTTAACAGCAATAGTTTCATTTTGGTTAGTAATAAACCTTCCATTGCTGTTAAAACGATTATGCGTTGCTCAATCATCGTCGCCATTTTAATTACTCTCTCGTTCTAAAAATATCAGTTCTCGAGTCGCGAGTGCCAGCGCCTTTATAAACATGAACTACCTAGAGTACGCTGACGTCGCAAGCTTTTTCCGATCACGACGATGAAGTTTCGGCTTCATACACAAGTGAAAGCACCTTTTCTCGCTCGCTTATAAACGCGCCTTACCAGTATGATTTGTAACATTTGTTCATATCAAAGCTGAATCATACTTCGCCACACAAAAAGCAAATGTCCCCAAAACATGGAAGCCACAACCCAATCACACATAAGCTAGGCTCCCACTTAACCAAAATAATTATTAAACAGTTAAATACTAACAAAGATTGGCAAAATCAATCTCCTTCAGTAATACGTAGCGCTTAAATATATTATTTTAAGAACAAAATTAATCGAGCAAATTTAACGTTTAACTTCTGCCTTTGAAATTCTATCATCAAAGAGTGATTCAACTGTTTAAAAAAACGTTTTTTTCGCAAATTGGGCGCTATCATATCTACCGCAATTCCGTCATATTTAAAAAATATACATTGCCAACACTTTTTTAGACACAATAGTGGAAGTTTTAGCCTCATTTAAAACATGTAAAACATTATCTCATCTACAAATAGCTTACACATGTCTTTTTTACCAATACCTAGCCGTTTGGATTTTTCTAAAGCAATCTTAGCACCAAAATATTTTTTGATACAAAATAAATGTTCTATATTCTTCATTTTTGAAAATATATTTTTAAGCGTTTATAATGATTACTCTCTACACCTACACTAATCTTACACAAACAAGGAGTACTATAAACCCACTACTGGAAGCGGTATTTTTATTCAAACGTAAAACAATTTCGCTTAAGTTTATCATCTCTAGGCATCGTTAAAAATGTCTCTATCACTCCTAGGTAACTGTATGCACAGGATTTTACGACATTGTAACTCAAATTCATCTGATTATGTTTTAACAAGGTTAAATCTAACTGGGAGTAAGATGAAAGGAGTAGAAGCTTATCTGTCTTAGGAAATATGAAATTTTATCTTAACAGTTCGTTAAATCATAAGTTTATAACGAAAAAACGCGGTAGGGGAAAACGAGCAGACAACAGCGATTTTTGGGGGTAGAAGGTTAAGAGCGCCATCTGTCGTCCGTGCCAAAGTTGAACTTCCTCTCGAAACGCAATGAGAAAGTGGATAAAATAATGCCATCAGCTATTTAACTGCAACGATATATTTAACGACTTGACCCATGACATGCGCTGAACACTGGCTTTTATGAATCCTATTTAATGTTGGATGCTAGGAAACTTGGTAGACGTAACAGTCTGTACTAGTACCCAAGCATCCTTGAATAAACGCCTGGCAACATTGTGTTACGCATGGTACAACTAAAAACTAGGATGTGTATTTATCTTTCGACTCACTCCAAGCCTTTAAGCCCTCATTACAGAGGATTTGAAACACTATCGTAATTCCTAGTGTCTCGAATCTCTACGTTCCTGTCCATTATGAACAGTGCTGAGAGAATGATACATCAGAAAGAGCCATTCAAATCGAATTGCCGAAAATATTATCCATATTTTCATTTCATATAACAGAGAAAACAAATTATTATGGTTCTGAGAGGAGCTTCCCATTTTGGTTGTTGTTCTCCAAAATATATCGCAATGCACGGGCCTTGTTGGATATAGGAGGCAATGAAGGAAATATATCACAATGCGTGGGCCTTGATAGATACAGGAGGCAATGTAGGAAATACGTCACTCGGAGAGGTAATTAGATAAAATGCATGCGAATATTAAATTAGATAAAATGCATGCGAATATTAAATTAGATAAAATGCATGCGAATATTAAATTAGATAAAATGCATGCGAATATTAAATTAGATAAAATGCATGCGAATATTAAATTAGATAAAATGCATGCGAATATTAAATTAGATAAAATAAAATGCATGCGAATATTAAATTAGATAAAATAAAATGCATGCGAATATTAAATTAGATAAAATGTTAGCTAGTAAGGCATGTCATAAGTTAAAGTTTAAAGTGCAAGCGGGTAGTGCGAGCAATAAATTAAGTTATAAAATACATGCGACTAGCGTATGTAATATTAAAATTCTTTGAACTTAACCTGTACATGCCAAATTGGGCATGTAGAAAATAATAATTTAGAATGATAATGAAAAATGAATTAAAATGAGGGGAAAAGAAGTTCATGAAATATCTAAGATTTGTACTATTAATTGACAATGAAGAATACAATAATTAAGAAGTGTAAGAAGTGAAAGGAGTTCATGTTAACTTGAACATGAGTTAATAAATAAAGAATAATAACGCCACGAAAATGATCCATGCCCAATTGAGCATTAAGAAAAAAAATTAAACAAATTAAGGTGACGCTATAAACAATAGAACAATTTACAATATTTACAAAAACTATACATGCTTCGCTTAAGCATGCTGTCAAACTAAAAATAAATAACTACTCTTGATTGTTCTCAGGAGCCCGCCCTTTGTCGTCTTAATGCTTCAGCTATATTATTTGCTTGAATCCTTTCGGTTTCAAGCCTAAACCTTTCATTCTCGAGCCTCAGCCTCTCATTTTCTTGCTTAGCCCTGCCATTATACTTGCAAAGTGGAGGAGGTCAGCATAAATAGGCAATTAGTCTTGGGTGTCTTCAAAACATGAACAGTAAGTGGTAGTTGGCTCGCGTTTCCGCTCGTGCTGATGAAGACATTGAAAATTTTACTATCACTACAGCGATCACTTAATGACCATCTTTACCCTTTAGTTAAGCTACCACTAAACTTTAACTTTGACAAGCTTGTTGTTTGTAGAAGCACGAACGTAATCACGACACAACGCTCCTTTTTATTCAGGGTTTGATAAGGCCCCAGAGTAATTGGGTATTTAGACCAAGCTCTGCCATAAAATTATGCCGTTTAAGCGATTTTGTTTACATGATAACTCACTGAAAACGTTACAGAATTTGCCCGATATCCGTTATGGTTTGTTTTATGATGACTAAATAAGTACTAACATTTCAGGGACAGATGATAGACCATCGAAAGGTACCCCAAACTGAGATGCTCATAAATCGAAGGCATTCGGAATGCCTTCCATCGGCACCTACGGAATCAAAGAGGCAAACCTCGACTCATAATTGATTTGACCCCCCACCAGACCTTCTTTCTAACCTCGCCCTTTAAGGTGCTCTATTTTATTTCTTCGGGAGTTCTGTTTTGCTGGTGCACTTCATTTATCCAATAAGTTATTTTTGCCACATCGTTCTCCTCTCTTCGGGCGTCTTTCCAAAGTCGTTCAGTACCAATGAACGTGCGGACTCCAACTGAATCAGTAAGGTTTCTATCTTATCTTGAGAATATGGCGCTTTTTTAATCTTAACAACGATAGAACATGTCAATATTAATTTTATTACAACCTAGAAGGTTGAACGTGAATTACGAGGGAATAACAAAATAACTGTTTCAGAAGACATATAAAACTTCCCTGTGCCACTCAATTAAGAAGTAAATTAAAATTGCACGTTTGCATTCCGACCCCTGTCATAACCTTTATTTCTCAACGCGGCCCACTTATATAACTCTTTATCTCTTGTTTTAGTTTGTACTGGTTTATTTTAATTTTGTTGTCAATTCATTCCATTAACATTTGGAGATGTGTGGCCATCATGGTCCTAGCTTGAGAAATAAACGGAGAAAAAAACCCACTGATAATCTGACACAGAATCTCTGGGTGCCTTTCAGGTAATGTAATAATTATGCCTTCATTAAGCTTAGGTAGTTCTGGTTCTCGGAAAATTTTATATTATCAGAATAGTAACGACATGGAAACAGGGAAAGATTAGACGTTTAATAAAAAAATTCAATACAATTAGTTTTCATACAAAGGTTTCAAGCACATCATTTATATGAAAATATATACATTACTCAAAAGTACTTCATGTTACATATCATTACCTTAAGAAGTGGCTGTTGATTTGCTTGTGACCACTACTTTCATAATTTTCAAAATCTCAGTTCAAATTCTACCAGATATGTTAATTTTAAAAGTATATTGTTTTAAAGTTCAAATATCAGGAAGGGGGATTTTTAAATCTTTCTTCAAAAAATATAAAGTTACGTAAAGCAAAAGCTCTATTTAAATCATCTGGACCCCAACCCACTACCCTAGTAGCGCAAAGGTAACAGCCCCGTTGCTGCTAAGCGCGTGTTGGCTAACAGGGTCGGTTCACCACATTTTAACGAGTCGAAATGTCAGACTTGGCCCGTAATAAGTCTTAGTGATGGGGAACATAAAAGTTAATTAGAAACAGGTATTTTACCAACTCTAAAAACGTCTCCATCTCGTCTCGTAAAATTAAATCTGCCGTGTTTCAACCAACACCTTGCCGTTTCTTAGCCGACATGTTGCCGTCTTTTGATAATTTCAAACCGCCTTCTATCCGTCCCTTCTCTCCCAACTAGTCATTACCTTACCCGCTTACCACCAATTTGAAAACAGCGAAAGTGAAATGACTCACTGTGGTAAGACAATTTTTGTTTAGTGAGTAGAGATTTGCGGTCGTATTCTACAGAAAAGTTAAACTCCTCCTTCTGCCCTAAACTCGCATAGTTGGACCGTCAACTATTGCACTTGGATTTATAATTGGCTTACTCCACCGATGACGTTCACAGTCCTTGGCTCAGTGAATGAAGATTCAACCAGGAAAAATAGCCTTACAATTCAGATCAGTTTGCGTTTCAAGTTGAACTAAATTGCAGTGTAAGGTCAGTGTACAGTGTAAATTTATCGCCAAAGGTCAGTGCTGCAACCTTTCAACCCAGACGTTTAATTTATTAAAGCCACCTATCATATGAACTTAACAGTATTTTCGTGAAGGATATCGTAATATAGTTTAATTCGTTGCTGTCTGCTCTACATTGAAAGAGTTCAACGTATTTGTAACAGCCAATTCTTAAGGTAATGATATGTAACATGAAGTACTTTTGAGTAATGTATGTATTTTCATGTAAATGATGTGCTTGAAACCTATGCATGAAAACTAATTGTAATTTAATTTTTTATTTAACGTCTAATCTTTCCCTGTTTCTATGTTGTTACTCACCTTGATAACATAGAATTTTCCGCGAACCAGAACCACCTAAGCTTAATGAAGGCATAATTATTACATTACCTGAATGGCACCCAGAGATGTCTGTGTCACACTATCAGTGGGCCGCGTTGAGAAATAAAGGTTTTGACTGGGGGTCGAAATGCAAACGTGCAATTTCAATTTACTTCTTAATCGAGTGGCACAGCAAAGTTTCTCTCTCTCTGTCTCTCTCTCTCTCTCAGCAGGGAGTGTGTCTTTTTAGTGCTCTTTTAAGTGCGCTTTTCGAGCTTTTCGTTCGCGTTTTTTATGCGCGGTTTTTTTCGTCCCGAGTTTTTAAAGGGCCCTTCGAAAGGTATTTACCTTCCTTGAACTATAATTTGCCGTATTTAATTCGCTTTTTATGCGATTAAATCTGCGTTTTTCATGCTTTGGGCCTTGGCCCCACGCCGCCGGCTTTATTGTTTCCGCGAGCAACCATGGATGGCGCCAGTGTTTTAACACCCTCGCCAAATCCATCAGTGTTCCTTCAGCCAATGAACGGCCCCGCCTCAACACCGCTTCAGCGCTGGGGCTCTCTCCCGGCTCTAGCCTCAGCCATCCAGGGTTGGCAAGTTTTCCCCAGGTCCGGTTTTAACCATGGTTAAAACCGTCCTGGGAAAAACCTATTTTCCCCAGTTTTTCCCAGTTTTTTTTTTAGTTTTTAAATAAAACAAGAATAATGAAGGGTATACAAGATGCATTTTTTTAATATTTTTATCCAAATTACCAATCGGGATTCATGCTTCCCTTTATGATTCTATAACAAAAAACCAACTTGGCAACTTTTTCAACACCTAACCGATTTCTTAGTTTATTGTGGATAAAACACAAGTTGGAAAAATTAAGAGAGAGGCGCGTTTTAGACTTCTAGTTCTACTTTCATTTCTAGAAAAATTTATCTCTAACAGGGCTCTCTCCTCTCTGGCTCTACTATGGATGGTGCCCTCCCATTGGATGAGTACCAGTCTAGCAGAGCAGGATGCGCGGCGCGCGGCCCATAGGAAATATTTTTATTATTATTATTATTATTATTAATTTTATTATTAAAATTAAGTGTCAATAAATTAATTTTAATTTTAAAGGAACTCTCAATATAGTTAATAGTAATAGGACAGGTCTGTGATGCCTCATGTCTGTGTTTTAAGATAGTTTTGAAAGATTTTCCCGCCATAAATGGTTTTGACCGGTTTTAACCGGTCAAAAGGTGGGAAAAACTAGTTTTTCCCACTGTCCTGGGAAAAACCTAGTTTTGGACGGGAAAACCCCAACCCTGCAACCATCTCTAGCGCGCCAGCTCTCCCGCCGCAGTTGCCAGCGCCCTCTTACGCGCAAGTGACCACGCTGCCAAATTCAAATGTGCCTCCGCCGCTGAATACTTTCGATTTCTCTTCGAAAACCCGCAATTCAGAGCGTGGGATTTCTATCCGCTCTTCCCATCAGAAAGCCTCCATTCAAGACTATCTTGAAGCCGTTGCCATTCAGGTTCCCCCGCAAAACATCGCCGATGCGTGGCGGGAAAATGGCCAAATTTTTATCTACTTTTCGGGCAAATCTTTCGCCCTGCAATTGATTGCTACAGGCCTGACCTTTAGGAACTCTACCGTTCAACTTTCTAGCGTCCCTCCTGACGTTAGTGAAGAGTGGGGTGGCGTAGCGGTTAGCGCTTTCGCCTCGCAGCAAGAGGATCCCGGGTTCGATCCTGGACTGTGGAGCCGGGTGAAAAATCTGGGAAGAAATCCTTCTGCGTAGAGTTTGCAAGTTCTCTCCCCGCTTGTTAAAGGAGTTTTCCTCCGTGGTCTAACCCGGTTTCTCCTTTCTATCAAAACTTGCAGAGGTTAACGGTAATAGTTAGTATTGGGCGCTGTCGGTTAGCTGTGGCATAGGGGATAGCCACCACCCCTCTATGCATTGTAAAGGCGTTAGATAAGTGGCAATAAGTCGCAAGATGACTTGGTCCAATTAGCTAGCTGAACTTATGTTACTTAAAGTTCTTTCCAATTTTGGCCAAGTTCCAGGCAAGATTCGCAGCCTTACTGCGGCCGTCGCAAAGCCGGAGTTTAAACATATCCGCTGCGCTAGGCGAGAGGCCAACGTGCTCTTTGCCTCTGACGATGATTTCAAGAATCTCCCCCCTTACCTCACCGTGATCGTGGATTCTATCCGCTACATGATAGGTGTAAACCTTCCGCCAAGGTGTGTTATTTGCGGCAACACTGGCCACATGAGCAGGGTCTGCCCCACTGCCTCAGTTCCCGCTGCTGCCACCAATACCACCACCACCGCCACTAATACACCTACTGCATCAGCACCTGCTGCTAATGCCACAACATCAACCACTAAATCTCCGATCTTGGCCTTAACCTCCACGGCCTCAACCTCTGCGGCCTCCAGTCCCGCCAACACGGTTTCACCTAACGCTCTTCCCGTGGCCTCTCCACAGGAAAGCTCTCCTACACCAGCCATGGACGCCGATCTTGGCTATTCAGCCGACATGGACGGCGAGATTCCTTTTGATGCCGACCCCACCGTGAAAACCGTCACCCATCAGAAGAGACGTAGGCAGGCTGACCAGTCGCCTACTGATGCCGTTTTTACCCCGCCAATACGTCCCCCTCCCAAGACCAAGAAGCAGCGCCGTACGTCGACAACCTCACGTTACATTTACACACCAGAAACCAACTACTGGGCCGACCCCCGCGGACCTTTTCCTGCAGCGTTTCCCAGGGCTACAGTCGCCTCCTTCGCGAGTGAGGCTTTAAACGCCCCCACTGCCGCCTTACGCGTTATTGCCGCTAAATACACCAATGATCCAGCCACCGCTGAGACACTTGCTCGCGTGGTGCTCGTTGTGGCAATGACTGATCCCGTTATCTCTGCCATTGCATCTTACGCCCAACGACGCAATGCGCGAAACCCCTACTACCGACTCGCCAACAACTTACGTAAACTCTTCTCTATTGCACGCTCCGACGCCGAACAACCTTCTGACGCCGAATCCATCTGATCCCAATAAGTTCCCCGCCTTTTTATTTATTTTTTATTTACGCATACCTGATGGATCCCGTTATTTTAAGTATAAACGCCCGCGGTGTCGGTACACCGCTGACTTCAATACGCGCTCGTGACTACGTTTCCCGTTTCAATCCAGCCGTCCTCTGTTTACAAGAAACTAACATATCTCGACATCGTACGTTTGGGCCCAATGGCCTTTTAAGTTTCACCACGCGTGTGCTCAATCCCATCGCGGTGCTGGTGTCTCCGTCGGTCTACATCCGTCCATTAATGACCGTGTAACAGCCTTCGATTCTTTCGATGGCCGTTGCATTTATTTACGATTTCGCCCTGGTACCCTTGGTTCATCGACAGACCTCCATCTTTTTAATATTTATCTGTCAGCCACTAATGACACTTTAGCTATCGCCACGCTGGAGTTCGTTTCTCAGAAATTGAGTGCAATAGACCCCTCAGAGACCATCATTCTTGCTGGTGACATTAATTGCTGCCTTCACCCGGACTTTGACCGCTCAAACTGTCGTGAATCCCGCTTTGCGCTTTGCGGCCCCTTACGTGCCTTATTGACAAACTATGACCTTAGTGACGTCTACACACAGAATAAAAATGCTGTAAAATAAACACTATGGTAATGGCAATAGCGTATGCCATCAAGATGATGTTAATTTAATTGCACATCCTCCCTGTTTTTAATACCGTCAACAATACTGTTTTTCTAAGCAATGGAACTAACTTTTTTAAGTATTAATTGTTCGTGTATTCAGGGGCGTTCGTAGTTTTTAAAATAACCGCTTCAGAGGTTGTTTCAAAGACAGTCTTAACCGTTGATTATATTGTAGGGGTCAATGAAAAAACCAGCACTATATGCTGTTTTACTACCAATAAATCACAGTTACATAAAATTTCTGCTGCTGTAAAACTAACAGCAAAATATGTGGTTTCAAACTCACTAAGCACTGTGGATTAAAACGTGGTTTGCTGTGAAAATAAAAACACATCATGCTGTTTCAAACCGCTTATAGTACACTAAAAAATTAGGGTTGCTGTAAAAATAACAGCTCTTAGAACAGTTTTAAATCCCGGAGCTTAAACTAAAAGCACTCAAACCATTATTAAAAACATTAAGCTCTGTTGGTTAAGATGCAACTTGTCATTTATATAAGACGACTAGCTGTTTTTAACAGACTGTCCATTAGGGTAGATTTATACTGGTTGCTGTTATAAACTCTAAGAAAATGCGGTGTGCTTTAACACCTTTAAAAGTAGTTTATATGGGTCCAAATTTGACACCATTACAAGTGTTCATTTACACCCCAGAAAGGGTTTAATAACACTTATTTGAGCAATTAGTGTCAAAGATAAGAATGAAATGGTGCTACAGAGTTTCAGTTTAACACCATTTTAATTCTTATATCGAAATAAAAGTTAATTTTTACTCCCTTATGAGTGTTGTGCAATTCCTTAAAGGGTACAGCATAAAGGCGGGTTTCCAAACGCGCTTGAAAGTCAAAAAGATTGAGCTTGAGCGTTTCAAAATCCGCGCGTCTCAAGCGCTCCTATAACTAGCGCCATCTTGCGCCGTAGCATAAGTATGAGCACAAGCGTTACCTGTTTCCAAAGAATCTAAAAATAGCTGCTTAGCTCGCGTAGCAGTTCAAAAAATTCTGAAATCGAAATGGCGATTATCAACCAGCGGAAACGACGTTTGCTTATTAAACGGAATTTGTTGCTAATTCAGTTGTATTATCAACTTATTTCAAAGTTCAAACCAAACACAAATAAACGCCTATAGATTTACACTTGTTCTCAAACTTTCAAAGGCTATTTGAATAGCAAAATACCTTGATAAAACTATATTGAACCTACTTGAGAATTTCATTTCAGTTGCAATAAATTTGCAGTGGCATTCCACAGTATCTATATTTTCTTCGTCTATCCCAAATTGCTGGCTTATTTATAACTAGATAAATATTTCTTTCACCACCGCTTTTCTATATTTCCCTGCTCACTTTTTAATTAATTCTTTCAATTCGCGTTGTGTAAGCATCTTCATTTGATTTGTCTTTCTCAATCCGAGACTCCGAGTCCGAATTTATAAAAACTTGGGCCTTGGCCATATGAAATTTGATCCTCATTGGCCAAAACGTCTATGACGTCAAGCTTGAACTGTCTAAGCTCAAGCAAATATCTACTCACGACAGATATAAGCTTGACGCGATTTTCAAGAGCAAGCGGGCTACTTTTCAATCGCAAGCTACTTAAAAAGCGAGTTTGGAAATGGTACCGACCTGGAGCTTAAGCGTAAACTTGAAATTTTCAAGCTTGAGCTCAATCTTTTAGCTGTTCAAGCGCGTTTGGAAACCCACCTTAACACCTTTCCGAGTTTAAATAACGCTTTCTGAGTGTCGCATGACACCTTCCTGAGTGGTTGATTTATCAGCAAATAGCGCTATATGCTTAGCAAGGTTCAACCTTGAGAGAACATAAGAGGACAGTTCTAACAAACAAGGGTAGTTCTCGCATTAATGTGAAACTACATAAAAAGTTGGCCACTTGATCGACTTCAAATCCAGCTTGAAACTGCATGGTAAGTTGGTCATTTTCACCGACTTAATAACTTCTGAAAAAGGCAGAAAGTTATAAATTTGTATAAATGCATCGGGTATTAAATTGGTTTTGGAGGCCCTAATATCCCAGCAGTATATACAGACGTATTCGTTAAATTTAATAATCTCTTTTCACGAAGAGTTTTTCGAGCACCAGAAACGCGTTTGACCTAATCTACTCTACCATATTTAAAGAAAAGAAAATCCCTGGAAGTGCGAGAACTTGGAACAGTTTGGCACTAACGAGGTTTTAGAAGCGGAAATTTCTCTAACTGTATAACTAAAGTCGACGATTTAGAAGTTAGTGTACGAATTATTTTGAGGGGGCTAACTTTGAAATTTGGTGGCGCTATAGTTCCCATAAAAAGCCTAGCGACGCCACTCCAAGAGTGTCGCATAACGCTTTTAAGAGTGTCGCATAACACGTTTTGTACATTTTCGGTCAATTTTAGAAATAACTAGGTTGAAATTTTAATGAAGAAGAGATTGCAAAGTTAAAAAAATTGGTTTTAAAATTAGCAATTCACTGACTTTCCAAAATATTTTTATTTTCATATGGGTCCTTTCATAATAAACACGGACCTTTTCCAAAAGGCTTAGTATGGTTAGGTAAGATTAGGTTATATTACTTCAAGGTTTAAATTAAAGCGTTTCAAGGTTTAAAATAAAGTGCTTCAAGGTTTAAAGTAAAGTACTTAATGTTCAAATTATAGTATGCAAAACTTTAATTTACGGTGGATTATACAGTAAAATATAGGTTTAATTTATACTTAATAGTGTAACTATCTGTGTTTTTAATTATACACTACTGTATTCGTCACGGCAGAATACTTTTTTTCGGAAAACAGCAACTTTCTATTATTAATAACATATCCTGCACTTCCGTTTGAGAAATAAAAACTAGCTGTTTTTTCCACAGTCGTTAACATAAAAAAACAATGTTTTGCTGTATATTTAAAATTAAGGTAATGTAATTTCGAAAAACAGCGACTACCTGTATATATTAAGGCTTGTTAGAGGTTTTTCTGGATAACAGCATTAAAAAATCAAAAACATGGTGAAAACTATTGTTTCTTTGACATTAGTTTCTCAGTGTGTACCCTTCTCTCCATCCGAACACTCCCAGCTTTACCTGGCGTGCCCGGAATAACGGAAAACTTTGATCGCTTTTACGTGAACTCATCGTGCAGGGTACATAGTATCAAGCACATACCAACATTTTTTTCGGACCATGACGCGGTTCTTTGTAAACTATTTATTATTGAAAACTTTCCAAAAACCTCTCCTTTCTGGAGACTTAATGTTCGCGCTCTTTATGACGTTAATTTTATAGCTTCTATCCGTGCTGAACTTGAGAGGCTCTCAGCCACCAAACCACCGGTGGTTTGATGTTATGAAGCCAACTATTAAGGCCCTTTCGGTAATCTTTTGGCATCGCAAGGTTGTCACTGATCGGCAACTCATTTCCAATCTAGAATCCGCGGTGATAACCTCTGATCCAAACACGCTTGAGGGGCGTCAGAATGCTGAGAGACTCCATGAGTTTCTCTTAGAGCGTTCTGCTGACTCCCTCGCCCGTGCTCGCTCCGCCCACTTTACCGCTATTGACACGCCTTCGCGTGATTTTTATCGCCTTGAACAAAGAGCCGTTGAAACTAATTTTATGGCCGGTGTGTACGACCCCACCGGTGTGCTCATTACCCACCCGGAAGCCATTAGAGACGTTATTATACGTTTTTACTCCACCCTGTACTCGCCATCATCCGCCCCGTTTGATCGCGATACCTACTCTGCCCTAACATCAGGCATGACCAAGCTGAACCCTATCAACGCGCCGCTCCCTGAAGCAACCGCCGCCCTCAACAAACTTTCCCGCGGAAAAGCCTGTGGCTTTGACGGCTTCCCGGTAGAATTTTACGTAACTTTTTGGCAAAAACTTGGTCCCATCCTGGTTGAGGTTTTCAACACCCTTAAACAACATAAATAGTTCTGGTACACTTTCTCAACGTCCGTTATATCTTTACTGCCTAAATCGGGAGACCTCTTTAACTTAGCGAACTGGCGCCTAGTCTCGCTCACCAATAGTGACTATAAAATGTTTACCAGAATTCTTGCAAACCGCGTTAACACTGTTGTAGGGGATTTAGTCCATGACTCCCAGACTTATTCCATCCCGGGGCGTTGTATTTACGACACCTTGGCCTCCCTCCGTGACAACATTCATCTGGCCAATACACTTACTGAACCTCTAGCCCTCGTACATATTGACTTCCGCAAAGCTTTTGATAATGTCGACCACTCTTACTTATTAAGCCTCCTCACGTCTCTAAATTTCCCCCAAGGTTTTTTTGACCTTCTGACAATTATTTATTCCGATTCATCCTTTATGGTTAAAGTTAATAATACCCTTACTAGCCGTATTACTTTTGGTAAAGGTATCCGTCAAGGTTGCCCCTTGTCCGGTTTACTCTTAGTCTTGGCCCTTGAACATCTGCTTCATACCTTGCGTTGCTCAGTTCCCCGTGCGATAACATTACCTCACCACAACGCGATCACAACCGTTTTTGCCGACGACTTAAAGCGACGGCCACACCAGAAATACGCGTTCGCTCTCTTCGCTTTGCCATGGTTGCAAGGTTCGCAAGCTTGAAACGCATTCAAGCCACATATAGCAAAACTTCTCGTTTTCAAAAATCGCGCCAGCCGCGGGTCCGGGGTAGCGAATATTGGCGAACGGACTCTCCGATATCTGCCAGCCAATCAGAGGGAACGCTGCAATACGTCATTCATGCAGTTGAGCAACTTGAGCTAGCTAGCGTAAGCGTGCCAGAAAGGCTTAATTTTACTTAGAGAGTGGAGTCAGTGGACTGTTCATTGTTTAAAATTTTGATAGCAGATATTGAAATAAACGATGAGGAATTAAGAAACGTTGTAAGAACGTTTCCAGAGCTTTGGAATAAAGCCTGTACTGCCTATAGAAACAACAGAAAGAAAGATGGAGCGTGGATTCGAATCTCCGAGAGGCTACATAAACCAAGTAGGAATAATATTTATTTAATAACTAATTAGTATTCAATATATCAAGTTTTTTATTGTGAATGGTAGTTGATGATCTGAAATCACGTTGGAAATCAATTAGAGACAAATATGTCCGAGAGAAAAAGATTATGGATGCTTCGCAAAAAAGTGGAAGCGTTGCTTCCCACAGAGAGGCCTGGGAGCTTTTTGAGAGCTTACATTTTTCAAAGGACTCCATAAGTCATCGAAAGTATGTAAAAATGAATAAATTAGATCTTATAGACGCTTGTCATTAATTGAAAATCTATGTAGAACGAGCAACAACATGTTAAATGCTGAAAAACCACCGCATCAGGACGAACTTTTAATTGAGACTGATGATGGGGTGTTCAGTATCGTCGAAGACCAATTGAGGATGTCAGATGAAGAAACCAATAACTCAAGGCCAAGTACATGTCCTTCTAGTTCAAGTATTAATACTCAAAAATCGTCGTCATCCGAAAAACTAGAGCAGAATGAATGCAAGTCTTCAGGCAAATATAAAAGATCAAAACAAAAACCTGACCCATACGAACAATCTCTTCTAAAAATCTGGAAGGAAAACAATGATAAAATGAAAGGTTGTGATGGTGCTTCGGAAGATCCAGATAGGCTATTTTTACTCAGCTTAGAAAAGGTTTTTAAAACTTAAATGAGAAAAACAAAAGAAAGGCAAAACATGCTCTAATGAAAGTCCTAGAGAACCTGATTGATATCCAAGAAAGAGACAATTCATTATCGGAAAACGACCATGGAGAAATTTTTTTATTAAAAATAAAACATTGATACTTTCAAATAAATCATCAGTTATCATTAATCGTGTGCTCTTGCTTGGTTATCTACTTTACCACTAGTTGCAAAATAATCTTTGTACAAATCTCTAACTTGAATAGCTCCTCTTTTACACGCTCTACCATTTTGCCTAGGAAGTACTGTCATATTTTGTTTGCTATTATTTCTCCATTCTCCCTCAACCAAATGTCCATGTTCATCTAGATAATCAGCATACTTGACTGGGCAATAGTGACGCCTATCAGTGTGCTCTTCCTTTGTCATCAAGAAATTATGTAAACATACAGTGGCTTTAACAACAGCTTCAGCATTCACAGGGTCAAGAGGTATCGCACTTTGTGGACATCTAAATCTAGAACTTAAAATACCAAACGAATTCTCGATAGTCATTCTAGCACGCGATAATCTGTAATTAAAACCATCTTTATCATCTGGCAGATTTCTACCCGGATAGGGACGCTTTAGATTGGTTTTTAGCGGAAAAGCGGCATCAGCAACAAAACAGAATGGAAGTTCGGGGCCATTCTCTTCTATTTTTCGTGGTTGTGGGAGGAACGTTTCATCTTCAATCGCTTTTCCCAACTCTGAAGCACCAAAAACACCTCCATCACTTATTCCCCCGAAATTTCCAATGTCAACAAATGTAAATTAATAATTAGCGTCACAAGCGGCCATCAAGACGATACTATAACATCCTTTGTAGTTAAAATACATTGGGCCAGAATTGGGAGGTGAGACCAACTCAATATGCTTTCCGTCAAGAGAGCCAACACAGTTAGGGAAATTCCATTTTTGAAAATAATTGAGTGCTACCGTCATCATTGCTGTTTAAGTAAGTGGAGGGAGATAAATTGGCTGAAGAGCATCCCATATTGCGTTACAAGCCTCTGGTATTATTTTCGCTACAGTTGATTTTCCAACTCTATACGCTAATGATAACGTGCGATAACTATCCCCCGTTGACAAATACCTAAAAATTACATTCTCTTAATTATTTTCTCCATTAACATAACAATAATAGCATTACCTCAAAGTTATGTATAGTCTTTCCTTGGCTGAGATGGATTTCCGGTAATGAGTGTCTTCTTTGGTTAGCTTAAATTTAACCAAGCTTAATAAATAGTCATATTGGCTAGGGCTCATCCGAAACACTTCCCTGTAGAGATTATCTTCATGATATTCATAGTAGGATCTCATTTTTGGTCTTAAATTGTGGAAGTCCCCATCTATAGGCCGGTCTTGAAATATTTCTCTTACCCATATCCTTCTCCTTTTAATACGTTTTCGATGGTTTAATAATAATAGCGAGGTAATGACCCTATTATTAATTAGTAACGATTTGCGGTGCTTACTACATACTGGCGCTATTTTGAAAACGCCAAATTCGGCCGATGACGAAAGTACCTGACGTCAAACCTACCGAGACTCTTATTGGTCGATACCTTGCGAAACGTGCAAAGCAAGCGAAAATCTTTGACGCGACAAAGAAATTTGCACCATTCGCGCCTCTCGCACGGCAAGGTTTTTCTTCGGTGTAAACTAAAAGCGTGGGATGCAAGCGAACAACGCGATCGCCGCGGATTCTGCGAACTATGCGAAATAGCCTAGTGTGGACGGGACTTGACTGTCTTAATCCGTTGCCCCTCTGAGTTTGCCATCCTTGACGATAGACTCAGCGCTTACTGTCGAGTAACGGGAGCGTCCGTTAACTGTGAGAAATCGTTCGTCCTATAGTGCGGAAGCTGGGCTGTCTCACCTCCCGGCGTCCGCCCCCCATTCCGTCAAGTACCGACGGCGGTAAGTTCCTTGGGGTTTACCTGGGGAACACTCCACGATTTGAACAGCAAAACTGGCCGGACCTTTCATCTCGCATGGCGAAGCTCTTTGGGCGTTGGTTACGCCTAAGACACCTTTGCTCGCTCCCCGGCAGGGTTCTTTTGATAAATAAACTCGCTGCATCCGTACTTTGGCATTGGCTCAAAGTGCTTACCCCACCGTCAACGTTCGTCAAGGATTGGCAGAACCAGGTCCTTAATTTTTTATGGGCGGGTATTGATTGGGTCGCCGCCCCATCGCTGTATCCTCATTGCCTTCTTGGCGGATTAGGTTTAGTTAATATATCCGCAAAAATTGCCTCCTTCCGAATACACGCCATATCCCGTTTCTTAACGCAATCCCCGCCAAATCACGTCCACTCTATTTTTAAACAGCACCTCCCCCGGTTTCCTTCGGTGAACCAGGCCCTTCTCGATACTTCTAGCGCAAATTCCGCCATACCTTTTTATTCTGAAGCCTTAAACGCATGGTTCCATCTGCTCATGAAAATTGAGGCAGGTTTCTCTTCTAAAGAAGCGATCCTAGGCATTCCGCTTGTACATTCCCCCTTTTTACGCACCGTCACAGGACTAGCCCTTACCCACGCTACCGTCGGCGGACTTCACTCCCTCGGCGTCACCTCAATTGGTCACCTCCTCGACGGTCGCGGTCGTTGGATCCCCCAAGGATCTCTCTTCCGTGACCGCCCTCTCCGTAACTCATTTCCCGATTAGTTATTTCCCAGCACCGCATAACGATTAATACCTTAATTCACATATTTCCCGGTTAATTTACGGACCGTGGCCTTAATCCCGCTTTTTCCTTTAGTATCGTCACTGAACAGGAAATCGCTGGCCATTCACGCCGTTATCGACTTTCCGAGTCCCCACCAACTAAAACCATATACGACTCCGTTATTCATCGCCGTTTCCCACCACCAACGCCCTTTGCCCCACCGTCCACAGATCTGACCCCATCTACATGGTGGTGGTTAGCCTCGAAGCTTTCCCCCTTGAGCACCCGCGCTGAGCTTTGTATCCGATGGCGTGCCCTCCACGCCTCCTTACCGGCCCCTGCCCGACTATTCCACATAGTCGAAAGCCTAGACTCGTCCGCCTGTCCGTTTTGCCCAGCCCTCGGGACCTTCGCCCACTGTTATTTCGATTGCCCCTTCGTTGATGCTGTTTTTTTAACCGACAGACATAAAAGTATTAGGAAGCATATGAGGGAAGAACATCCAGGTGTGAAACATTTTTTTGATTGCTGGCATCTTGCAAAAGGAAAAGCCCTCCCTCTCCCCACCTTCAAATATAACAAGTTAACAGTATAAATATAAATTGAAATTGTAAACATCTAGGGGTTAAAACTAAAATTGATGCCGCAGGAAAGAAAAAAAACGGTGAAATTCTTTTGCAGTGGAAACGTAGCATTGTTAACCATGTTTATTGGTGCGCGATATCAAGCTACGGAAATGCAGAGTTAGCAAAGGCCAAATGGCATTCTGTTCTTCGTCATATTACGAATCAACATACCGGCCATGACGGGTTATTTCCATAGTGTACACATGGTGAAATAACTACGCAAAAAGAAAGGCTCGAAGAATGTAAGAAGATAAATTTAAAACGATAATAATTGCAGTATCCGAGCCATACAATAGGCTAGCTTATATTGTCAAGCTTGCAAGTGGTGACATTGGCCAATTATCACCAACTGTGCAAACATCAAATGTAGAAGCATACCACAGCGTTGTGTTGCACTTCGCAGGGCTGCCAGAAAATATTTTTGGTGTCCCGCCCAAATTGTTAAAAAAAAGCCCAATTTCTAGCCCAACTAAAAAACCCGCGAGTCTGAAACCAGCCCAAACTTCAGCCCAAATAAATTTGGAAATGAGCCCAATTCAACACCCAAGAACGTAAAAAAGAAGAAGCCCAAAATGTCCAATTTTCCTTTAAAATTTAAGGAACGTTTTATTGATTAATACATTCATCAATCATAAATGATACTTTAGAGTAGTGTCGGTAGAGATGGGAGTAGACTGTTTTTCCCTCCCTCTAGGCGCGCTTTTGTAAGAGGGGATACGGTACGCGCCTGGTAGGGGGGATGACACTGAGCTAAGAGATAGAATAGAATAATGTCAGTTCTACGTATGCAAACGTCATACCTTCTATCTCTTAGCTAAGTGTCATCTCCCCTACCAGGAGCGTACATTATCCCCTCTTACAAAAGCGCGCCTAGAGGGAGGGATACACAGTCTACTCCCCCCTCTACCGACACTACTCTATGGTATGACGTTTGCAAAGTAGAACTGACATTACTCCATAGAGAGCTTTCAGATGGGATAGTAGTACGTCACACCCTCCCAAATCTTACCGCTGTTCTAGTAGCCATATTGGGTGGTCTCAGCTTCATTCCCGCTTTAAACCCAACAATATAGCAGCGTAAATTATGTCATGAGACTCAGCTCCTCCTGCAACTGAAAGCTCTCAATTCGTATTTTAATAAACTTGGTGGAGGGATAATTGGGACAAGTCTTGATAATCTAAATCTGACATATATATAATGCTTTCTAAAATTGGATCTTTCTCCCACTCCTTGTTAAATTTTTATTATATTTCGCCCATTTTTCCATGACTATTTAGTAAAATTATTGTCGAAAACGACCGTACTTAAGAATGAAAGAGAATACCGAAATCAGCGAAGATTTCTGTCAATTTCGCGTGAATTGTTTTTAAAAATAACTGAGTTTTAACTTTTTTATCAGGGATTTACAGTCTTAAACCCAATATAAAAATTCCAATATCCCTCTTTTTGTAGTAGTAATGTCAAAGAGGGAAGGACGAAGGAGGAAGCTATCTACAATCATAATGGTTACGGCCAAGCCCGATCTCTCTCTCACGCACAAAGTCGAGGAGCCAGACGTCACGTGATCCGCACTTCGGTTTTTTCCCTCTTAGTTGCCTTATTGCGCATGTGCGGAACTCAAATGGGGGCTGACGGAGAGAGCGAAAAAAAACCAGAGGTTTCAATATGGGTTACGGCCATTACGGACCACGTGACGTCTGGCTCCTCGGCTTTGCGCTGACGTCAATTTGGAGTCAGAAAGGGATTCAGTGAGATTTTTATGAGTAAACGCTGAGACGCATGACCAATTAAAAGAAAATGATTTTAAAACCCTACGTATGGCACGCGTATCTTTAGGGATCACTTCAAACCCTCTTTTGTTAGCTCTAACTATAAAGTATCACATACACAAGGTGGAGGGAGCGGACGAAAATGTAGTTAGAATGTTGGACCAGGATCTCTATGTAGATGATTTGACTAGTGGGGAACAAAATGTAGAAAAGGCTTATGAAACTACTGTAGGAATAAATAAGATAGTGAGCAGCGCCAACATGCGATTTAGGAAATGGAACACAAATTCGCCAGATCTTAGGAAGTTATGGGGAGACACAAAATCGGAAAATTCGGTCCCCATGTTTGATGGTAAGGAGGCACCCGAAGGAATCAAACTGTTAGGGCTAAGGTGGAACCCAAATTCGGACACTTACTTTTTGGCTTAACAAAGTTAATTGAGATTTTACAAAACATCAAGCCGACCAAAAGTTGCGTAATCAGTGCCGTTGCACAAATATTTGACCCTAAAGGAATTTTGACCCCATTTACAATTAGAGCAAAACTCTTATTTCAGAGGTTATGGGTGGAGAAGGTAAATTGGGACGAAACTTTAGGACCAGAGTTAGCGGAAGAATTCCTTGATTGGTGCCACGATTCGCCCAATCTTTGAAATATTAGTATGCCAAGGCATTATTTTGATGAGGAGGAAGAATTAGATAATTGGGAGTTGCACTGTTTTACAGATGCAAGTAGGAGCGCCTATGCGGCTATTTTTTACGTTAGGTATGTAACAAAGGCAGGAAAATTTAGGGTAGCTTTTGTAACCTCCAAGGCACGAGTCGCACCGCTTAAGCAGTTTCAGCAAAGTTCCAAATTAGAACCCGAACTATCGATACCACGATCAGAACTAATAGGATGCAATTTAGGAGCGTGTTTGGTAAATTATGTAAAATCAACGTTTAGCAAAAAATTGATTAGGAGTTTTATGTGGACATATTCCAAAATTGCCCTTTATTGGATTAGGGGAGCGTCAACCACGTGGTAACCTTTTATATCGAACAGAATATAAGAAATACAAAGGCTCACAAATACAGAAGATTGGTTCCACTGCCCAGGGGTTGATAACCCAGGAGATATTCCTACACGGGGAGTAAAAGCGGAGAATCTGCGCGCGCTCAAAAAAAGGTGGGAGGGACCTAGTTGGTTGTTGTTGCCGAGATCAGAATGGCCCATTGACGATTCCAGAAAAATAAAAATAGACCCCAAAGAGTTACAACAGGAGATGAGAAAAACAATTTTAGTCATAAACATTGATGAAAAATGGATTAGATAAGATTATTGACCTACGCAGGTATAGTAAATTGGACAAAGCATTAAGAGCTATAGCCTTTGTTAGAAGGGCATTCAGAAAAAATAAACAAGGTGGACCCGTAACCGAGGCGGAGATGGTAAAAGCGGAAATAGATTGGGTAAACTGTGTCCAGGGGATAGACTATGCTAACGAGATAGTCACAATTAAAATCGGTGAGAAATTAGGAAACTCAAATAAGCTAGCAACCCTTCAGCCCATTTTCAATAATCAAAATCAATTAAGTGTAGGGGGAAGATTAGACCAATCGGATTTGACTCAAGAACAAAAGCACCCCATAATTCTAAATTCGAAACAAAGGTTAGCCTATTTCTTAACGGAACACAGTCACAACAGAGTTATGCATGGGGGAGTCCAAGATACATTAACTCAAGTCAGAGAAAGATATTTCATTATTTCGGGACGACAGTTAGCAAAGAAAGTGGTTAGGGGATGTATGGCATGTAGGAAACTACTTAGTAAAGCTGGAAGCGCACCAACTGCGCCCTTACCGAAAGATCAGATCGAAGAAGCCCCACCCTACTCAGTTATAGGGATAGATTTTGCGGGGCCATTGTATGTGAAGGGACCCTCATATTTTGAGAAAAATAAGGATTTGGACCAAGCTTATATTTGTTTAGTAACCTGCGCCGTTACAAGAGCTTTGCATCTGGAACTAATACCATCATTATCAACAAAAGAGTCAATGTTAGCTTTCAGACGAATGGTAGCTAAACGAGGTTTGCCACATACTATCTACACAGATAATGCAAAAACGTTCGAGCGCGCAAACAAGGACTTGCAAAACATTTGGAAAAATGTGAAAGAGGAAAAACTATTGGAAAATTTTGGGAGGGAAGGAATTGGAAATTTATAGCCGAACGAGTCGCATGGTGGGGAGGGTTCTAGGAACGTATGGTTAGGTCGACTAAAACAATTCTGAAAAAAGTACTTAAAAATTCGAAACTGACCTACCCCGAGATGGAAACCATTCTTTTAGAAAGAGAGGCATCCATAAATTCACGCCCAATTACATTTGTTTACAATGACCCCCAGGGACCAAACCCTTTAAGTCCCTCGCATTTTTTGCTAGGTAAAAGAGTTAATTCTTTACCACCCCAAACACTCGATCAGACCATTCAAAAGCAAACACAACAACAATTAACAAATAGATTAAAGTACAGGCAGCAATTATTAGATAGGCTTTGGAAAAGATGGCAAGAGGAGTATTTACTCCAGTTAAGAACAGCCCATTATTCGGATAAACAATTAACTCATAAAATTAAGTTAGGAGATGTAGTCTTAATACATCAAGACAAAAAACCAAAACATGAATGGAAATTAGGAACAATAACGGAAACATTAATGAGTAGAGACAACCAGGTCAGAGCTTGCATGATAAGATTAAGTAATGGTTCAATATAAGGACGACCCATACAACTTCTGTACCCCTTAGAGATAACTGAACCATAATTTTAAGAAATTAAGAACATTTTAAACTGAAATTAACGAATTAAAATTGGATTGTATTAAAAATAAATTAAGAACTACTGTGAAAAACATAAAACATAAGACGTAAAACTAGCAATAAGAAAATAAAATTAAAATAGGACCAAATTTCTCGCGAATAGTTTTGTATAAATTTTTAAGTAATACATGACGCAAGGTTGCGTCACATATTACGGTGGGGAGTGTAGAAAATATCACGAGAAATTTCAATTAAACCTAAATTAAAGTATTTTAACTTAAAGATAAATAACATCAAATAATTTAGAATAAAATGTAAAAAATAGAAATAGAAATCGAAAACAACATGTTTTGAACTTAAGAAAAATGGGAAAACCGACAAAAACAACATGTTTTGAACTTAAGAAAAATGGGAAAACCGACAAAAGCAAGGTGTTTTCGAAAAGAACCTTTCTAGGAAAAAACACCACTTCTATAGGGATGAGCATGAACTTATACCCTAGAAAGACAGTATTTCATGGGTCCCCCTTGGACGGCAAAAATAAAACTCGGATCACTTCTTTTTTTATTTGTTAGAAAACTTTGGAATTTACTCGACTCTAACTTAGCCTAGAGACTTTAAGAAATAGCAAATTTGGACGTTTTTGGACTTCAGAGAACTCAAGGTAAATAGGCTATCATTTTTCATTCGGTGATAGGCTCTATTAAGTAGCCAAACGCTATTAAATAATCCCAGCAATTAGCATGCTCCACTAGGAAGGTGCGATTTGCAGAATGAAGCGAACTGAAAATGTCAAATAACTTGTTATTAGGCACAAAGCTAGGCCCTCCCTTGTTCTAAATCTGCTT
Source organism: Phalangium opilio (assembly GCA_019434445.1). Lineage (NCBI taxonomy): Eukaryota > Metazoa > Arthropoda > Arachnida > Opiliones > Phalangiidae > Phalangium > Phalangium opilio. Next base: position 69,395 of record JAEQBA010000081.1, on the reverse strand, counting down.
AAAATGGAAGAAATTGGTATCAGCGCGCTAACAGGTTAACCTGACGTTTAACTCAAGAGCCGTACTTCAGTAATTAACTAAAATTAACATACTTAATTTTTCTGATTAAACTAGCCGATAGCACACCCTGAATACATAATTGTTAAATTAACAGTATTCCGAAAAGTAACTTCGCTTTTGTTTTTAAGTTAGCGGAGGGGAAAAATCACGAAAAACTCATGTTAATCTCCATAGGAAAAGTGGTAAAAGCATGTGAATTTTGCTTAAACGTTACAAAAGAGTATCTAGTCATATCTACCGGCCCTGTAGAATACACCAAAATATCTGAGAAAATTATCCTAGTGACATGTTACCTTTGGTGTTGTATGCAACACAAATCAACTCCTTGATATATTTCGCAAAATCGGGGAGTGGAGAATATATTTTTACACCGAGAATTGAATTTATGAAGTGGCCTCAAATAATAAAACATTTAACGTTAAGAGTTTACTCCGAAGATATTCTAGTTGAATTACTAAATTACTATGTTAATGAAAGCTCAGAAGCGATACCAACTAACGCACAATTTGATTAGCAAAATCTTGCAAAAACGGTTCTAGATCAAAATTTGATCTCTATTGATGAGAAATAGGTGTGTGTATAATTAGGCACGCAAACAAAACGTGAATTGTCTTACATTCTAGCCTATGATGAAAAAGGAAACTTATCATGCACTTGAAAGTCCGGGCCATCAATTCGTTTCCATATTTTGTCCCTTCTTATGCTCTTGAAACAAAGAATTCCGGATTGTAAAAAAACTTTTAACTTGAACATGTTGACATGAAAATCGCGAAACAAAATTCATGGTGGCTCGGAAGCATCTTATTGCAGCTATTAAAAAAAGTTGAGCGAAAAAAAACAGAAGAAATTGATCGTAAGCTGCATTGAAAAGCCCTCAGGAAAACAAAAACCCGATGTTCGTGGCACATTTGAAACAATGCCTATGCCAGACTATGATGATGAGAAAGGTACGATTTTGAACAGGCCTACATATCGTTTACCCTCTACTTTAGTAGTACTTAAATGCGGTTCCCAGCACAGGTACAGTGGAAGGCAGGTGAGGATGGGAGGATGGAAGATGTTCAGTGGAAGGCAGTGGAGGATGGAGGATGCACAGTAGAAGGCAGGAGAGGATGGAGGATGCACAGTAGAAGGCAGGAGAGGATGGAGGATGCACAATAGAAGGCAGGAGAGGATGGAGGATGCCCAGTAGAAGGCAGGAGAGGATTGAGGATGCCCAGTAGAAGGCAGGAGAGGATGGAGGATGCCCAGGGAAAGGCAGGAGAGGATGGAGGATGCACAGTAGAAGGTAGGAGAAGATGGCGGATGAGAAAATGGTTAAGATGGATGGTTAAGAATCTTTGTAAGTGGGAGGTTAATCCTTTTTGATTGACGCACCCCGCTCTCGCACCTGCAAGGGTTGTTTTCGATTGCCAGATGAATGAAGCGTGTTCGATTCTAGGGAACCGTAGTACATGCAATACCGTGCGAAGATAGAGTGAATTACGATTTAAGAAATAAACAGTATTTTGATATGTTAATTAGATTAAAATTCGAACCATTAATTTCTCCGGTATTAATTAAATGGGTAAAGGGGGGTGAAACCCCAGATTGTGCCGGGGGTGAAATAATGTCACCCAAAAACCCAACTGGGAAAAATTATGGTTCCCCGTAAAAACCTGGCTGTGCCGATTACTCTAGAACATTCCAGAAAACTAAATACCCCAAAAAACCCTGGTTAAAATTATGATGTTAATAGCAATATTGTACAGTCAAAGCCGGAATGACGTACCACATGTCGATGTTATTAAAATTATAAAAAGCCGAGACCCCGAGTTAGAGGGCCATCACAATCTCACTTAAGTCCGACGAGGAAAGAAGGAACAGCCACCAAGTACAATGTAAGTATAGTTTTTATATCTTATTATATACCTTGAATATGTACATGTACCTAGTAGTACATCGTTCATTGTCGTTCATAGGTTAAAGAAATCCGTCGTCGTAGACTTTGATTTCCTCGACGGGCGAGCTTCAAGTCTCGAGACGGGAAAAAATTGCAAAAGAGGCCAAACGTCAACCCAGGTGGATGCCAAACAATTTGCACGGACTAGCCAATGATGATGGAGTAACGCCCTACGATAAACTCGGGGAGTGTCTGAGAGATGCCGTACAAAGCTATGAACGGGTATTCTGCAAAGGAGATGAAAAGTGCTTCTTCTTGTCTGATATAATTCACCGGGAAGTTATAGACTTGAATGGAGTAGGATGCCCGAAGGCTAATGAAATCGATGAGGATGGGCCGATGATTATATGTATGCTTAATCCTGAGACTATATTCAATAATAAGAAATATCTGTGCGCACTTTCTAAATGTATACTATTTTCCGAATGGATTTATAATCATAAGAATGTTGTAAATAAAATTTAGGAGATGAATAAAAATTCAGGAGATTAATAAAAATTCAAATTGTATATATTTTATTTTTTCAAATCTGATATGATACTACGTAATTATCCAGTATACTTCTCTTAACTTCGACACCAATATGCTGAATTAACGCCCTGTTGAGCTGGGTGGCGAGCTCGTACTCTCCTCCCTATTTGAGGCGTTGCGGGCATCCCGCCTCCTCATCATGACTGTAAATATAGCTTTTTGAATGCTGATAATAGTAAATAAGATGTAAAATAGTTTTAGTGAATATGTGTGTATTGTAATTAATGTACATATAATTAAATATTTGTTAATGCATCACACCCATATCCATCACAGTTTGGAGACGGGAGTCCGTCCTCTTGGGTTGGGTAAGCCCCATTAATATTTCTGGTTGACCTAAGGGATGATTAACAAAATATATAATTAAATAATCTGAAACTTGGATATTGTTTCAATCCATACTCGGGGCGTATATAACCCGCAATTATGTCTTCCAAGTTCTCCAAAAGAACCTGGACCGATGGAGTGCCCATGCTGGGAAGCAGTAAAACACGTATGGTGTCCATAATTCTAATCGAAATCAATTAACGCTATTTATAGCAGGATGTATAAATATGGAGGGTGGGGTGGGGTATATATACCTATATCCATCACAATTTATATTTAGAATAATCTCCTCATTAAAGTCTTCAAAATCGCCGAGGTCAGCGACAATTACACCAAACAAACTATAGATACTAAACAGCAATAATAATAGAAAAATTAATTTACATATCCCCTGGATGGATAATTGGAAATGTGTTGAGTGAATCACAGTCGGAATCACCACCTTCCTCGTTTTCAACTATAAAAGTTTAAGACCTCTTCTTCCTCCTCGTCAATGTTAAAATCATCGTTTATTTCCTCTATTTCTAATTTGGGGACTTCAGGTGCAAATACCCACATTTCATCTTCACCAGGGACACGACCCGCAACCATGATGTAAAGTTAATTTCTAAGTTTTTAAAAATATAAAAAAGGGGCTCAACTTGGCACCAGGACAGAAAAAAATCGTTGTGAGTAAAAAATTCAAAATGGTCCATGTCCCTGGGTCTAAAGTGCAGTATGAAAACTTCTATCCCTAGTACGTATTTTCCCGAAACCGTAGCAACAATTAGTATGAAATGTAGAGTTAAAAACTCTACAGTTGCTAATCCCTAACTCCTTGTGTGGATAACCTAAAAAACCCCGAAACGATATGAAATCAAACATCTTTAAATAGGTGAATACCCACTTGTTTGAATTATACTGGTAGTTGAAAGAATACGGTACAGAAAAAGAGTACGTATCCTACCCCTCGTTTCGAACCACTTTGGCGACGAACCCGCGTACGTCATCATCTAGCTGGACTTCCCACGTCGATTTAACTTATCGACCGAAGGGTTAAACAATCTTGATCTATGACAAATATCACACTTGGAAATAAGGTGGTAGACCGCCGATGAGCAGGGTGTATGATGCTAAGAGAATCGTACCTATTACTATGGTTTAAGATGGGGGAGCTTGGGTTTTTTAAAGTAGAGCGTAGTATTGACAGAGGGAGTTGACACGTCGTGGAATCATGTTGAGTTTACACTACCTACAAAGTAATACGAATTGGGATGAAGTTGTCAATCACCTCAATACAAATACGATGCTCTTTTCGTATTACATCAAGTTTGAACCAAGTGAGATGGATGGCGTCAATGTGAATTCCGTAATACTGTGTTATATTGCGACATAAAAACTTAAAACCCGGAAAACACACGTAGAAAGACACTGTTAAGGCTGACAATATGTTTAGCCAATGAGAAAATTAGGAAAGGGTAAACATGTATAAACAACGTTGTAACATAGGCATACAAAAAGGCATAAAAGGGAGCGGGAATGGGTGATATGATCAGAATCGGCTTCAAGATGTTTTTCTGTGCTACTTGGGCTGCTGTCTTCACTAATCAACAGAATCTCCATCGTCATATGACTACCAAACATGGTAATATTTCTTTTAAATGTCCAGTTTGTGATAAGATAGTTTCGCGGTAAGATAGTTTAGCACGCTATCAAAAGTTAATGAACCGTTTTGCGCATTTTAGTCATTTAACTTAGCTTTTATTTGCGTTTTAGTGAAGAAAAAAAACATAACTTTTACTAACGTTTTTTGCCCTTTCACATCACTTTAAATTGAAACTAAGTCTTTTAACAGCACTTTAAACAATTTTTTTAGTCTTTTGACGGAAATTTTGATTGGAGCTTAGTCAATTAATTAAACTTTAAGCTGCTTTTAGTCGCTTAACATCAATGTGTCTCACATTTTTATTCATTGACATCGCTTTCAACAGTATTTCAGTAGAATAGCACGACTTTCATTGAAATTTTTTTCATTTCGAATCATTTGTTTAGCCATATATCGTGACTCTATAACCAGTATTTAGTCTATTGTCGACACATTCATATTAGATGTAGCCGTTTAATGCTACTTTTGCCCGCTGTATTAGTTACATAGCAACTTAATCAATTACATTTTAGTCATTTTAGCGCAATTTCTGTCACTTATACCCCTATAAATAAATTAGAAGCCAAACTAAGGGAATAGTTAAGTTTAAATATTTATTAGGAAAATAGTACATATTTTTTAAAATGATTTACAAATATTGTCGAGAGTTGCACACACTTAGGGAAACCTTCTGCTTACAGAATTGAAAACTTAAAAGTTTTTTATTTTTACATTAAATTAATTAGATATTTTGTAGTGGCCGTGAGCCAAAGTGTTGATGCCGTCAATTATGTACCGCTTGTCATCGCATGGATTGAGGCACACTGTTAGTGTAAAAAGTTCAGAATTGAAACTTTTCGGGTTCAAAGACATGCAACCCATTCTGAACCTTAAAAAGGGCAAAGATGAACCTCAAAAGAAGGTTCAGTGAAGAACCCTAAAAAAAGGTTCAGTGAAGAGCCCTATAAAAAGGTTCAGTGAAGAACCCTAAAAAAGGTTCAAATAAGCTCCATCCAAAGGTTCAAACAAGCTCCCTCTATAGGTTCCAATGCGATCCGTCTAAAGGTTAAAATACGATCCGCCTAAAGGTTCAAATACGATCCGCCTAAAGGTTCAAATACGATCCGCCTAAAGGTTCAACTACGATCCGTCTAAAGGTTCAAATACGATTCGCCTAAAGGTTCAAATACGATCCGTCTAAAGGTTCAAATACGATCCGTCTAAAGGTTCAAATACGATCCGTCTACAGGTTCCAAAAAGCTCAGTCTAAAGGTTCTAATCCGAACCATGGAAATATTTATGTATGAGCTTTCGATAAGTTTAAATAGGAACAACTGAAAGGTTGAAATAAAACTAAAAGCCCTTGAATGGTAGAATACAGAAGTAAAAACTTTTTATTCTGCACAAGATACAGATAACACTCTAACACCCAGAGAGTGAATTGACAATAATTTGAAAAGAGGCTGGGATGCGTTTTGGAGGATCAATTTTTAAAATTGCAAATTGCACGAACTCTAAAGTTATCTTCACCTTAGTATTGTATTCTAAATTGAACACATAGTAACAGGAGAAGTTCAGAGCTATGGCATGAAGTACATAGCGACATTGAATTCTCTCCTCTCCTATTGTAACACTAACTGGTTTCGTGAAATAATTGTCGTGAACAACTCTGACCAAAGGGGTTGCTGATGCGTCATCCTTGGATAAGATATCTCAATGAGATGCATATTCAAGAAAAAAAAAACTATAATAACAACTAATTTCAAAACATGTACCTTTTCAGAAACCCAAGGAGTTATTTCCTCATTGAATAAATAAGGCAAACCAACCATAGCTGCAGAGATCCTAATATCTATCTGATGAGGGTTGACAAATTTTTCAACAGTATAAATTAAAGTAATAAAAAGTACCTTTAGTCTTTTCGCTACTTAAGGCATCACAGTAGTCATCCAATTTTTTGATAAAATGTTTCCTTTTCGGCTTTTTACCAATTAAAATTAAAATTTTCTCATGGTGAAGTTCAGCAAACTTGATAACAATGTTTTCTATGGGGCTACTAAGATTTGCCCGTCGGTTCATTTCTTTATACATCTGTAATATAATTTAATTATATAAGAATTTTTAATGGTTTTAAAATAATTTTCACCCACTTGTTTTTCACAAAACAAAGTTGGAAATTGCGCAAAAATATCTGATATCAAAACATTTTCGTCAGCAGCTAGGGCTTCCCTATACACCAGAGTTACGGACATCATTAGATCTATTGTGATATCATCTGGTTGACCTTTGCTCCACTCTTTTTGGAGTTGTAGCCCAGGACTTTTAGGGTTTGACCTAGAACATTTGAACATAAAGATGAAAATTGGTACATGTGTTGTTATTGGCCCAACAAAAAATATACTAAAAGTCCCCTGCTGTAGAGCGCGAGCTTTCGCCGCCATCTTGGAAAATGGCCGCCGGGAATGCCAGCTACAATGTATTCCACGATCTTCTTCAAAAATTATGAAAATTGGTAAACATTATGATTGGAACCACATGAACATCTTGGCAAAATTTTACAGCTCTGTGTTCCATAGTTTGGTCGCCATATTGGAAAATGGCCGCCGTTAATGCTAGGTACAGTATATTTCACTATGTTGTTGGAAAATTATGAAAATTGATAGGTATTACAATCAGAGCTGTGTGAACCTCATAGTTAAATATTGAAGCCATCAATCAGATAGTTTGGCCGCCATGTTGGAAAATGGCCGCCATCAATGTCATATAGATACAGTATATGGTTCAAAAATTATGAAAATTGGTGATAATTATGTTGAAGACCGTTTAAGCATCATATTTGAATATTGAAGACGTGCTACTGATAGTTTGGGCGCCATCTTCGACAATGACTGCTGGAAATGCTAAATATATTTCAAATATATAAATCTTTTTGAAATTACTTTTTTGAATAGGTGATTTTCATTAACGTAATAAACAACAAAAAATGGATATCTCGAAGTCGAAATTATCGACGCCATCTTTAAAAATGGCCACATGAAAATCATTGCCCTAAATTCTGAAAGAAAGAAAAGTTATTCTAAGCTGTTATTCTCAACATGTTGATTAGAGAATATGATTTAATATGGGGTTTATACATTCTAGTGTTGTTTAAGATTAGAATTTAGACAAATCTCTAGCATTTCATACATATTCATCGTCATCCTGAAGATTTTTCATAATAATTGCATGTCAGAACCCTTGATTAGGCGCTACACCTAGCTGGGGCCTTATCAGCGCCCCTCCCCATCATATTCCAAATTGAACCTGCGGAACCGCCGTCATGGCACACGGGATCGGCCAGTGGGACCGACAAACGCCACTTGAGCAGGTGACAGAAGCTGGACACCGTCAGCGGCGAGCCCAGTCAGGAGGTGGTCGGTGACAGGGAAAGATTAAGGTAGCAGAAGACTCGAGGGGACGGGGGAGTTCTCTCCAAGCACAACAGTGCCATACGGCCCAAACAAATAGTGTATCCGCGACCCCTAGAGGGTTGCCAATAGGCAACACCTGGGCGGGGGCGAAGCGGCCGGGCAAAACCTTCACGGAACGGGGCAAGGAACGGTCTGAACCAAGGGCGAACCCAAGGAACTCCCGAACCGTCACACCGAACTCGGGCCCCCTCCGCTACGATAAGTCCTTTGAGTAAAAAAGGTTAAGAGAACATCTCTTTCATTTACATGCTGTAACTGGGTGTGGTTTTGATAAGGTTTGGTTTAAAGTAGTGACAGATAATCAACATCTTACAAATTTGTTGCGCTTTTTTAATGACCATTTTGCATCTTGGGAAGCCATAGCTGCTGCCGAAGAGAGATTTATTTTCGCTTTTTTTAGGGTGATAATTGACTTGTCACGTTTCAACTATGTAGATATTACACGCATAATGGAACCGTTGCCATATATACTGGCAAGTCCTCATTTGATCTCGTTAAGCTTCATCCAACAACCGACACCGCAAAACTACATTTTTCCGACACCGCAAAACTACATTTTTCCACACCGCATAACTACATTTTTTTCCGAGCATATCTTCAAGTCCAAAATGGCTAGGAAACGATTTAATCCCATTCACACCATTCTCCTTCCGGCATCAGATGATTTTGTAACACTCATTATTTGTACCTGCAGTCTGCAGAACATCTTGTATGAAGAACTGTGAATGTAGACAATCTGGATTAGCTTGCTGGTGTGGCCATTGTCAAGGTATTAGCCGTAATAAAAAATCCTCAGGATGAAGAGAAATGTGAACGAAATGTTAAAAATGTGTCTTAAATCTAATCCTTAACGACACTTGAAAGTATATACCCCATATAAAACGGTTTTTCCCAACCAAAATCCGAGTAATAATATGGCTTTCCTTTTCGTTTTTCCAGATTTTAGGATATTAATATTTCAGGGACCATTTTTGAAGATGGGTCGATAATTTAGACTCGAAAATAGTTATTTTTATGGCGCTTTATATGTTCATGAAAATCATCTACTCAATAAAAAAATATCGAAAACATTTATATATCGGTAATATATTTGGCCCTTCGAGCAGTCATTTTCGAAGATGGCGCCCAAACTATCAGTAGCACGTCTTCAATATTCAAGTGTGATGTTTAGACGGTCTTCAACATAATAATTACCAATTTTCATAGTTTTTGAACCATATACTGTATCTTAATGGCATTGATGGCGGCCATTTTCCAACATGGCGGCCAAACTATCTGACTAACGGCTTCAATATTTTACTATGAGATTCACACAGCTCTGATTATAATACCTATCAGTTTTCATAGTTTTCCAACAAAATGGTGAAATATACTGTACCTAGCATTAACGGCGACCATTTTCCAATATGGCGACCAAACGATTGAACACAGAGCTGTAAAATTTTGCCATGATGTTCACGTGGTTCCAATCATAATGTGTACCAATTTTCATAATTTTTGAAGAAGAACGTGGAATACATTGTAGCTGTAATTCACGGCGGCCATTTTCCAAGATGGCGGCGAAAGCTCGCGCTCTACAGCAGGGGACTTTTAGTATATTTTTTGTTGGGTCAAAAACAAGACATGTACCAATTTTCATCTTTATGTTCAAATGTTCTAGGTCAAGCCCTTTTTTGGCCTATCTGTCCTGGCCTATTGGGAAGTATGAGCTTTCACACTCTTTTCGTTTTCGCCCCTATAATCACCATTTGACGGATTCTGTAGAAGAATATGCATATTAGTTTAGTTTTATATTAAATATGATTTTTTTTCAAGCGGAAAGATTACACCAAGTCGTTTTCTCTTTGCTAAAATTGCATTTATATTTAAACCATCTGAATCGCCTGGTTGCAGATCTTTAGCTTTTCTTTTTTTTGCGCCGAGGCTCCATGGCTTAATTTAGCCTTCGCTATTTGCGAATCCCCAATTAGTGGAGATCTTTCATGCTTACGTTTATTTTAGCGACTGCCACCATGTTGTCTGTGTAATAACAATTAGCATCATAAATATAATCCCAGTAACCAGTGTTCTTACACATGCCTTGGTGAGTTGATGTGCGTTTCCATGTTCATCACGATCACTCAAAAATTTGTGTTTTTGAATAAGTCTTTTCACAACTTCAATATATTGTTCATGTGAAGGCTACCTGTAAATAGACATTATTATAACCAGGGAAAAAAGCCTCTTCAAGGGTATACAAGATCTTACTTCTTATAGCGGGACAAATCTTCATACAAAGTGTTTATGATTTTTGATTTCATCTTTCTCGAAAAGACATCTTCGTCTTTTTTGGAAATCATATTTTCAACGTCCGCAGCAAACCTTGGCACAGAATACACAAGAGGAAATATCGGCCTCGTTTGCAAACTTGAACTATAAACAAAATTATTTGTAAAATATTAATTTCTGACATTTTCAATTGAGGTTAAATTATTTAAAGCACCTTGAGCATCCATTAACTGATTCTACAGCTTCATTGTCGTTGATTTTAGGTGTACTGAGACTACATTCAGCTGCTGCGATGCCATCGGTTTGAGATTTAAGTGTAACTTTCAGACGTGAGCCATGGTCAGGTAGTTCGTCTTCTATGTCCAACCAATCGTCATACTTAGTTTGAAAAACTTGTAATAAGAGGCTGTCGCTCGAGTTACTCATTTTGAATGAATTCAAAATATGCTCTAATAAATAAGAGTAATCAGCATTCTCTACCAGTTTTAGCAGTTTTTTTGGACAAACCATAAGTAACATGGTACTCCGGCATCTATAAGAGGGAATTAACTAGTTATTTGAAGAAAAAACATAAAACCTGGAATTTTAAATATAATAAACATTCAAAGGAACACACATACAATATACGCAACATTTACAAATTAATCCATTTGCTCAGACAGTGTCGTAGTGGAATATATAGCTTTCCATCTCTTGAATAGATTTCGAGAGAGTAGAAACCATTTCTTTCACAACCCGGTTCTATGATTTTCCAGTATTTCACATCATATAATTCATATGAGTTGTAATGACTGTTAAATCGGCTTGGAACAAAAACTCTTCCACAGAGAAGCCATATATTGCAACATTGTATAATATTTGTGATTTTGAAAAATAATGGGATATTTTCACTGTGCAATAGGTCCATGACTACAACTGTTTCTTTTTGGTATTTAACTCCGTTAAGTTGAAGCGTTGGCGATTGATAAAGGTTCTCAACAATTTTCGATGGATAATTAGCTTGCATGTGTAGTTTTACCTTTTCCAAAAGGCTTTTTGGTAACACTGAGTGCTTTATTAAAACTGATTTGCCGTCATCTATTGAATCTTGTATTAGACCGTTAAGTCCACTTAATTCATAACACTGCAGAAATTGGTGACGTTTAGCAGCTGTTCTTGGGACGTTAATAAAATCTCGGCACCGCTTACTAATTTATTTAAAATATTGGTGCTTTGCTTCATATCTCATACACCACAATTTAATAAGAGGTCCAAATTCAGCCAATAGCCGTGAATAATGGATCAGCTAGTGTAACTTGGGAATAAAAATATCTAATTCTTGTTCTACCGCTAATGGTAGGAAATCATCTATAATTATCTTAAGATATGGAAGCTAGGATTCTTCTACTAAGGGGGAACAAATAATTTCAATTATCTCGCTTAAAAGTAATATACACTTCCATGTCTCGTTTTCTTCACTAACTAAATCCCCAAACATTAACGAAAGTAACTGAAACAAGCACTGCTTTTGGGAAGCTGAGCCATTTATATTCGATTTCCCTTGAATAACGCCGTCCGAGATGGTACTCGGAATTTTTGATTTGGTTATTGGCCCGTATTTGAAATTTAGAATTCTTTCGTTTATTAGTTTTAGAGTGAGAGATTCGTCCCTAATTAATTTAACTATTAAAACGCGGAGGAATTTTGGTACAATGCCCTCGAATAAATCGTGCATGCAGTCAGGAGGGAAAGATTGAGAGATTTTAAAGTCTAGCAGTTGTTTGAAGCAACATTTGTTTTTAACCCCGTATATGGAGGAATTTTGAAAATTATCTTCAACATTTTTAACATGGTAATTTATGATTTCTTCCGTTTTAAAAACGTATTGACTCTCCTTAAATTTCCTGGAAATTTCCTCGTGCGAGGCCACACAGAACGTACAAACCCACCCTTTCGAAAATGATTTTGTAAAGCCAGCAATAGCGTGACTTGATAAGTTATCACCTGACAAAGTGAGTACAGTTCCACAAAAGGTCTCAGTTATTGAGCCATTTGATATGGTTAATCCTTCTGTTTCTAGTTTAGAAATGTCATCTATTAAAGGCTGATAAACTTTCCCATACCCATATTTTTTGAGATGCTTATCCAAAACTGCCACCAACAAATAAATACTCGAGAGTTTATTACGATATCTAGAGCTTATATTTCCAAGTGTAATGTAGGTCATGCTCAACTTATGTGTACCCTTTTTAGCCCCTATTGGATTAGCTACTTCTATTTCGTCTGTGTAGAGCTGTATTTGCAGGGCCTTCCGATTTGTTGAAAAAAGCCAGTGAGATTGAAAATTTGACCCATCTTCTATATCAGAAAGATATTCTTTTTCTTTTGAAGACGTTCCGTTTTTGTCTTTTGTTACTTCTTCCCAAATGTCATTTTTTGCTAAGCAACAGCTCTAGAAGCTCTAATACCGGTATAGGGATATACCGAAAGGTTTCCATTCTGAGCTTTCCACTTTTTGCTGTTTTATTTGAAAAACCAAGATTGTATTCATCGGGTGCAATCATGCGTAAATTGGTTAGGCAATACTTCTCCAAAGCTTAGGGATTTTTTATAGTTTTAGTGAAGTTTTCTACAACATCAATAGGGTCCGAAAAGCTACTGTTTGGAATTTCTAAAGCTTGTGCTAGTAGACTGGCAAGCCCTTTTGAAATTTGACCAGCAACTGACACGGGTAGATTGTGAACTTCTCGCACTTGTAAAAGAAACCGAACAGCACTGTCACCTAATTCGTTTAAACTAGTACAAGTACCCTTGTATAACTCATCATGTGACTGGAAATAGTTATGATTTTCCTCCTTAGTTATTTCGTGATCAACGTCTATCGTTTCAACTGCCAAATTTGGTACTACTTTTAGGTTTTTGTTCTATTTAATTTCTACCTTGTGACCTCTGTATATATGCGATTTAATAACTGAATAGCTTTTGAACTCTTTAGGACAGCCCGACACAAAACACTGTATTTTCATATTTGGTTGGAGGTTGTGAAGGTTTCGTAAATGGGCTAAATAAGTTGAGAGTGAGGGCCTTTTTGTGTGACAATAAAAACATTGAAAAATCTCCTGTTCCATCGTGATTATTCAACAACTTTCGTTGCAACAGAATGATAACGAGCTATTTAAAAGCATTTGCAAAAAATTAGAACCTTAATCATGACTGGCTGTATGTGGGATATAAGAAAACAGTCATACCCGCAGGGAATTTGGGTTAAAATATTTTTCAATGCTGAAGATATTCCGATTTAGGAAAAGTTAAGAATTGTCCTAGGAGTCTTTAGTTTATAGAGGGAGTACTTGGTTCTAAAAACTGAAACTGAATATGGCATTCTGGTTTTACTTTTTTTTATTGGAAAGCCTAACTGTAGATAGCTAACAGTTGACAAAGAGGTAAAGGTAGTATGACGTCAGTCAGCCCCCTCTCTGCAGGTGAAATAGGGTTTCCAACCAGTGGAAGGAGTCAAACACCAGTAATTGCTGTGACGTTGCAATGTCTGAACTGTTAGCTTCCTATCCCCACTTTCTGCTGGATACGCCTTTCTTAACCGTTAAAGGGATATTGCAATGGTGAAAAAAGTTATTTTTAATCAATTCAGGCTTGTAAAATAGTGCTTAAAACCATGATTCGAATTAATTTGCAGTAATTAACGAAGTCATGATCTAAACTCCTAAAATATATCTCTAGTAAAAATTGTATTATAAATCAACAAAAAATATAGATTTTCCTAACTTCCAATCAGATAAGAGTAATCATGGCACCTATATAATAAAAAACGTATTGTAGCCGAGGACAGACTAATTTATTCCCGTTACTATCCTCAATGAATCCCGAGGTAAGCCTAACTTCTGGCGATAGGGAGTAGGTTTGATCAAAGAAGTTAAAAGTAAGGAATGGAAACAATGCCTCAAGACTTCGGGTTGATATCACGTGGTACGATTATCGCAATATGAAAGCCTCCACAATGGACCAATTACGGTCTAACGGAAATCAGGCGACAAAACCCCCTAACATACTCCCATCAGATGATATCCATATACTGTGGAAGGCAGGGGGACGGGAGAGTTTCCATTCCTTACGTTTATATTTTTTGGTTGGATTATTTCAAACCTTGTGTCCCTTTCGACCGAATCCCATTCGACCGAACGCGTTTCCCATTCAACCGAAAACAGCCCAAATGTGCGGTTTTGGGAAAATATATATCAAAATTTAAAAAGCAAACGTTTTCACTTTTTGTAAGGAATTTTTTTTACCCTACAGTTTTCGTTGTATATATATATTGATGTTTGAAATGCAAAATTTAGTTTTAAGAGTGATTGATAATGGAGAGAACTGCATTGTTTTGGAAAAGGTGGCAGCTAACTATTAGGAGAATATTTTGGAAAAGGTGGCAGCTAATTAGTAGGAGAATGTTTACGAAAAGGTGGCAGCTAACTATTAGGAGAATATTTTGGAAAAGGTGGCAACTAATTAGTAGGAGAATGTTTTGGAAAAGGTGGCAGCTAAGTAATAGGAGAATGTTTAGGAAAAGGTGGCAAATAATTAATAGGAGAATATTTTGGAAGAGGTGGCAACGAATCATTGGAACCATTGTTTTGGAAAAGGTGGCAGCTAACTATTAGGAGAATATTTTGGAAAAGGTGGCAAAGAATTATTGGAACCATTGTTTTGGAAAAAGTGGCAGCTAACTATTAGGAGAATATTTTGGAAAAGGTGGCAGCTAATTAGTAGGAGAATGTTTAGGAAAAGGTGGCAGCTAACTATTAGGAGAATATTTTGGAAAAGGTGGCAGCTAATTAGTAGGAGAATGTTTTGGAAAAGGTGGCAGCTAACTAATAGGAGAATATTTAGGAAAAGGTGGCAAATAATTAATAGGAGAATATTTTGGAAAAGGTGGCAACGAATTATTGGAACCATTGTTTTGGAAAAGGTGGCAGCTAACTATTAGGAGAATATTTTGGAAAAGGTGACAACGAATTATTGGAACCATTGTTTTGGAAAAGGTGGCAGCTAACTATTAGGAGAATATTTTGGAAAAGGTGGCAGCTAACTATTAGGAGAATATTTTGGAAAAGGTGGCAGCTAATTAGTAGGAGAATGTTTTGGAAAAGGTGGCAGCTAACTATTAGGAGAATATTATGGAAAAGGTGGCAACTAATTAATAGGAGAATATTTTGGAAAAGGTGGCAACTAATTAATAGGAGAATATTTTGGAAAAGGTGGCAGCTAATTAATAGGAAAATATTTTGGAAAAGGTGGCAACTAATTAATAGGAGAATATTTTGGAAAAGGTGGCAACGAATTATTGGAACCATTGTTTTGGAAAAGGTGGCAGCTAACTATTAGGAGAATATTTTGGAAAAGGTGGCAGCTAACTATTAGGAGAATATTTTGGAAAAGGTGGCAGCTAACTATTTGGAGAATATTTTGGAAAAAGTGGTAGCCTATTAGTAGGAGAATGTTTTGGAAAAGGTGGCAGCTAATTAATAGGAGAATATTTAGGAAAAGGTGGCAACTAATCAATAGGAGCATATTTTGGAAAAGGTGGCAGCTAATTAATAGGAGAATATTTAGGAAAAGGTGGCAACTAATCAATAGGAGCATATTTTGGAAAAGGTGGCAACGAATTATTGGAACCATTGTTTTGGAAAACGTGGCAGCAAACTATTAGAAGAACATTTTGGGAAAAGTGGCAGCTAATTAGTAGGAGAATGTTTTGGAAAAGGTGGCAGCTAATTAGTAGGAGAATGTTTTGGAAAAGGTGGCAGCTAATTAATAGGATAATAACCTAACCAAAGTTACAATTTCCTTCTCTGGGTTTGAACCAGAGCCTCTGAATTAAAAGCCTGATATTCTACCATGCTGCTGCGATGATTCGAAATCCTCACAGACATTTAATTAACTAATTCTTTCAAATAAATTCCCATTCAGCAGAAACCCGCCATTGGGCTGGAAATTTAAATATATTCTCCATAAAAAACAAAAAAGCGGTTTCGGTCCAATGGGATTCGGTCCAATGGGACTATACCATTTCCCATCACACGCTCCTGATCACGTTCTAAAACGGTGAGGCTTAATACTTGGCTGGGATACCTGAAGGGTTCTCTTAATAGCCTCAAAGAAAATCAGTATATATATATATATTTCAATTTTTCAATTTAGAATATACTTTTTAAAATAGATTTGCTTAGGGAGCTTAGATCAGAGATTGTTAATTAATTGCAATTTAACACGAGATATTTGGTAAGTCGAAGTATGGTTTTTAATTTTACAGGGAGTTTTAATCCCTGTAAAATTTGAGAAAGGGCTCAAGCGCGATTTGAAGGGAGCAAAGCGAGGGGAAAGCGCTTCGGAAGAAAGAGAAGTGCCTGCTTCGTACAAGCAGAAGTCCATTAAATTAGCCTAGGAAGTGAACAATTACAATGGCTGGTATAGCGTACGTCTCTGCTGGGATAAAAACTCCTTCTAACTCCATGGATAGGGGGTTAAATTTTTCCCCCTTTCCTAACACAGAAATCTCGAGCTCCTCTCTAGGAAGTCTTTCTTGACGTGAGCGGGGCGTGACTTCTTCAGCCCATGAACGCTGGATCTCTAAAGGGTACATTGTTTACATTATAAAAAAGTAAAAAAAGGAACGGCCACGGTTGTTAAAGGGAGGGTGAAGTAGAAAATCAAGTGGTTTTTTTATCGATTCTTTTACTAATTATAAAAAGGCAGGGGGTTACGCGATTGATCGGACGTCCTTATTTAGAATTATCTTTAAAATCTGAACCTAATTTGAATTTTAAAATCATTCGGAGACTGTATTTCCTGAATGTTTGACTATGCAGACTGGTCTTGTAAATAGTAGAGGAATCGATAAAAATCACTTGATTTTCTACTTCACCCTCCCTTTAAATAGTTTTTTCAATAGGTTTATGAAGAGTCATAAAAAAAACTGAATGACCTTCACTGTTCCAAAAATCACAACCCCATCCCTTCTCCTATGCTAAAGCGGGCTCGGTTTTACAGTGGAAGGGGGCGTTTTCGGCCAATAGTTTTTTCTCTCTCGATAGGGCAAATTTTGGCGTACGAGTCGCACCTAAACCGGAGATCTGAGAAAAATTACATCGAGGTGGCGAATGTGTCGCCCTTCTTCAGTATTGCTACACAAGAGAGGGGAGTCCCAAACGCAGCTTTTGGTTACTTCCTAGGCTAATTTAATGGACTTCTGATGGTAGGTATCATTGCCATATTGGAGAAAGAAAATGTGGGCTTCAACAATTTGCTGTGAATGGCGGTCGGTCTTAAAGGGTATGAGAAGCTTTGTTATATTTTTATGTCTACAAACCTCTGATTTATATAGCAAAAGATAGAATTAATTACTGTGAATTCAAAAATATCAAGCTTTTAATTCTCTGATTTCTAGTTATTTGGGAATATGCATTTGAAAATGCTTCATATGAAATTATTTAAAATCGACTTTTTAAGAAAGCCTACAACGTTTTCTTGTTTTTGACGTCACACACGCGAGATGGTGCCACTCTCTTCGCTATCAAAGCTTGGACAGAGCTCGAGATGCGTATAGGATTCCCGCGCTTTTTTCCTCAACGTCATAGTGATGTCATAAACCAGACGAACAAGCTGACAAGACAAAATGATTTATATATCGAAACTGAGTTTTCGTGATTTTCCAATGGATTTTAAAAATAAAAACTTTGGTTCAATTATATTAAAAACTTTATATTTTGAAAGTAGAGACTTGAAAGTGTAATATAATACCACTTTCGTGGTAAAATATGATATGAAATTGTAAATTCCCATACCTTTTAACAACGGTGAATACCAACGGTGAAATCCATACAATAATCACTTATTTATTTGTACCCTTACATATCACCTGTGCTTGCCATTCTAAAAAATATATTAATACAATTATACAGTGTGAAAAAGATCAGAGTAACACCTACCTTTGTGGAAAACCCCCAAAACCCCTGACGGACTACTTCACTGCAGTACATTTTCGAGCTCGTATATAGGGTGTGACATGTGTCATTGTATGCAAATGAGAACGTGCAACAAGTATCATAGTGAATATCGTTTAATGATACACTCTTTGAAACGTTAAAGACCTACGATTAAGCTTACGAACTAAGGCATCACACTACAAATTAAAGGGCTGTTTGGTAAACCCATGAGCGTAAATGTTCGATGTGCCTTCCGTCGTGGTGTAGGCACTCTTCAAGACGATTGTCCATGCCTTGTATTACGTTTTCTAGCATTTAAGTAGTGATTCGTTCAATTGCGCTTCGAATTCTGGCCTTCAAGTCGTCTACATTTAAAGGTTCTTTTGCATACACCTCCCCCTTAACATATCCCCATAAGAAGAAATCAACTAGGGTTAGGTCAGGGGATCTTGCTGGCCACGGAATTGGTCCACCTCTACCGATCCAAGGGTTTGAAAAGTGCTCAGTTAGCCATTGGCGAACATTGACCGCCCAATGTGGCGGCGCACCATCCTGCTGGAACCACAGGTCCCGCATCACTGCTAATGGTAATGCGTCTATCGCATCACTGAACTCGTGGCGCAGGAAGTGCAAATACCTGTCACCAGTAATGTTGTCCTCGAAGAAGAAAGGTCCGATGATTCTGTTCCCCTGAATGCCACACCAAACATTTATCTTCCATCGAATTTGATGGTAATTTTGCCGCAACCAGGATGGATTTCGTTGGGTCCAGTAATGTAAGTTATGTCGGTAGGCCAAAGCATAAGGGTTTACCATATGCTTTGGCCTACTTAGATAAGGAATCCATACGAGGTTAAGAAGGTCAGAATTATCCGCGGCACTGAGGATTCGGCACATTATTCAATCAAACGTACGCGTCGTTACTAGCAGCTTAGTTCGTATAAAAGTTGTAAGTCCTGTGTCATAGACGAATGGCAGCCTACTCCAACCGAGAAAAATTGGACATGATGTTTATTTTGGGTGAATGTCGCGGTAACGTTCAACAAGCGGCATTGCTTTATGCCGAACACTTCCCACACCGACGAAGGCCGGTTCGAATAACCTTCACGAACATTAGAGACAACCTACGAGATTTCGGGAGTTTCGTCGTGCAAGACCGTCAACGTAGATGAGACCGTATAATTGGTAATCATGATAGGGAAGTCGACATTCTAGCACGTTTTGAAGCCAATCCTCAGACTAGTAGTAGAGCGATCGGAGAAGAGGTTGGTACAGGAATGCTAAGCTATTCAACCGTTCTTGCCATTTTACATCGGCATCACTACCGGCCCTATCATATCCAACTCCATCAAGCCTTAACGGACGACGACTACCTAAGACGTCAAGACTTCTTTCTTACCATGCGCGAGCTAATTGAAGCCGATCCATTGTTCTTAAGAAAGGTTCTTTTTTCTGATGAGGCGACATTTCACAGGAATGGTACGGTAAACCGACATAACTTACATTACTGTACTCAACAAAATCCATACTGGTTACGGCAACATTACCATCAAATTCGATGGAAGATAAATGTTTGGTGTGGCATTCAGGGGAACAGAATCATCGGACCTTTCTTCTTCGAGGACAACATTACTGGTGACAGGTATTTGCACTTCCTGCGCCACGAGTTCAGTGATGCGATAGACGCATTACCATTAGCAGTGATGCGGGACCTGTGGTTCCAGCATGATGGTGCGCCACCACATTGGGCGGTCAATGTTCACCAATGGCTAACTGAGCACTTTCCAAATCGTTGGATCGGTAGAGGTGGACCAATTCCGTGGCCAGCAAGATCCCCTGACCCAACCGCACTTGATTTCTTCTTATGGGGATATGTTAAGGGGGAGGTGTATGCAACAGAACCTTTAAAAGTAAACGACTTGAAGGCCAGAATTCGAAGCGCAATTGAACGAATCACTCCTCAAATGCTAGAAAACGTAATACAAGGAATGGACAATCGTCTTGAAGAGTGCCTACACCACGACGGTAGGCACATCGAACATTTTCGCTGATGGGTTTACCAAACAGCCACTTAATTTGTTGTGTGATGCCTTAGTTCCTAAGCTTAATCCTAGGTCTCTAACGTTTCAAAGTGCGTATCATTAAACGATATTCACTATTCCCCACGTCTTTTACACGCTCTTAGGGCTCGTTTTCATAGGCGCGAGTTGCGTGAAAATTTCTAGCGAAAGCTGAAACCGAGGGGGTAGACACTTTGGATCTCTGTGTACACCTGAGTTCAAAGAGTTCAGCTTTGACAGTGCATTGAGTTCAAGGCCTTCGGAACTCAGAGTTCAGCTTTGACAGTACATTGAGTTCACGACATATTGTACACCTGAGTTCTCAAGTGTCTACCCCCTCGGCTGAAACGTTCGAAAAAATACGTTACCGCGCGTATTCAAGCTCGCGAAGTGTGAGCGTTTTCGAATTTTCTAGCTTCTATGAAAACGAGCCTTAAATCATCACCAACAATTGCGTGATATTTTCAAACTTTACTCCACGTGTTGTACACGCTTTAAATCGCCACCTAATTAACGTGATGTGTTCAACCAAAACTCCACGTGGTTTACACGTCTAAATATACACCACAACTAACGTCATAGTTTCAACCTAATCCCCACGTGTTTTACACGCCCTAAATCATCACCAAAATTAGCGTGATATTTTCAACCTAAACTCCACGTGTTGTACACGCTTAACATCGCCACCAAATTAACGTGATGTGTTCAACCAAAACTCAACGTGGTTTACACGTCTAAATATACACCACAACTAACGTGATAGTTTCAACCTAATCCCCACGTGTTTTACACGCCCTAAATCATCACCAAAATTAGCGTGATATTTTCAACCTAAACTCCACGTGTTGTACACGCTTAACATCGCCACCAAATTAACGTGATGTGTTCAACTAAAACTCCACGTGTTTTACACGTCTAAATATACTCCAAAATTAACGTGATAGTTTCAACCTATTCCCCACGTGTTTCACACTCCCTAAATCAACACCACAATTAACGTGATATTATCCACATATACTCCACGTGTTTTACACGTCCTAAACCATCAGCACTATTAACGTGATATTTTCAACCTATACTCCACGAGTTGTACACGCTTTACATCGCCATCAAATTAACGTGATGTGTTCAACCAAAACTCCACGTGTTTTACACGTCTAAATATATTCCAAAACCACGATTGAACCTCTTATAATTAATTTGCAAGAAGATAGCGAAGATTCCGATGAAGACGTGGACTGAAGACGCTTTGATGCTGAACTACTTCAGGTTCGTTTACATGTGCGCGAGAAATGGGAAAAAGTCGAAGCGTAAAGCTGAGAGATGAGGCGTATTGGGGTTTGCGTTCCCTAGGCGTACCGTTTACAAGCAAGCGAGAACTTTTTAAGTCGCGCTTGTTGCTCATAGATGAAGCGGGTGTTCCGAATAAGCTCCGATCTGCCGTGGTAGATTTTTCAGCTCATGTTTGCTTGTCGCAAAGAGTCACGTGATTTTTCCAAGCCAATAATAGCCAAGGACCGAATATCGTTTGATATAAGATATTATATAAAATTAAGATAAAATTTTTGAAATACGTGTAATCACTTTGCCTCATCCTTTCAAGCTAGACAATTAAAACAACATTATTCTCAAGCCCAAGTAGAGAAAATATATATAAATTATATCAAATAAGGTTAATCCAAAAGGCGAAAATAGCCTTCTTTGTTTCTATATCTCCATATAGGATGTACCCACCAACGACGTTCCATTCTATTTTTGTTATAAATGTCGAATGTTTTTCAAAAGCAATAGTTTCTTTTTAACCAGAAGCAAACTAACGACAGTCGACGCCATTTTAGTTGTTTACTTCCGACTGAAAGGCAACTCTGCAATCTAGGCTCATGCTACCGCCCAGCTCGTATGTAAACGAAGGAGCGGGTGGAGCAGCGGAAACAAACGCTTTTGGCAGACGCGATTTTTTTAGGCGCGAGAAAAAGATTCGACTTTCAACTTCTACTCTCCGCTTTAAGCTTAATTCTCGCGCACATGTAAATGAGCCTTTAGACTATTGGACAATCACTTTAACTAATGTCAGAAGTCCATTAAAATAGCCTAGGCTAATTTAATGGACTTCTGCTAATGTCATTAAAATATTAATAAAAACTGTCTTTGTACACAAAGACGCGAAAAAGTAAGAGATAAGTGTAGAAAATTAATTGTTTGAAGTAACAGATATTCAAATTTTCATCTTTGAAGACGTGATTATAAAACATCAATTATTAGAAAAAATTTCTTACCTTAGTTTTTTTCACCAAAATTCCTTAAGTAAAATATTTTATCCTTAAACATGTGCATCATTTTAAAAATAGAAAACGTACGCATTTTACTTTATTTTTAAAATTTAGAGTTAGTTTGAGTATTCGGGCCTAAAAGGAGAATAAAATGGACAGAAAATCGTTGATAGCAGACAAAATAAAATAAGCATGAAAACTTAACAAAACGTGTTCGTTAATTTTAAAGTTTTCGAGGTTTCAAAAATTGACGTGTTATATATCTCTCCAAAGATCATGATCAAGCTACAGATCCTTTTGACTCTAATAACTACATCACAGTCAAAGGGCGAATGTAATTTTCGGTTCGAAATATTTTCAATTTTAAAATAAATGCTTCTAGCTCTATTTTTCAGATATCCGAGTATTTGAACTTCCTCGAAGCAAATGTTTCTAGAAAATAAACAGTAGTATCAAGGTAGTTTCTCTGAAATTTTTGTGAAAAAAACTAAGATAAGAAATTTTTTCTAATAATTGATGTTTTATAATCACGTCTTCAAAGATGAAAATTTGAATATCTGTTACTTCAAACAATTAATTTTCTACACTTATCTCTTACTTTTTCGCGTCTTTGTGTACAAAGACAGTTTTTATTAATATCTGTCACTTCAGTCTTAATATGAATTAAAACTGTTTAGAAACTAGTATTTTAAAACTTGTACTGAAAAGCAGGCGCTCTATTTAAGTCGTGTGGTGTTGAGCGTTTATTAGTTACCGCGTTTGAACTAACAAGGCCCTAACCATCTATTATAGAAGTATTAATCTTGATTGCTTCAATGCCCAGTCCAACTCAAATTGCCTTCCCGTCGTTTTCACGTGCAAAGCACAGTGGATGCAATAATTCTTAGACTTATGCTAAAAAAATAAACAATATATACACCTGTGCACAAACATATTCCATAGACCTGTGCTGGGTGACCACATTTCCTAAATTTTATAATTTTTCCAATTTTCGGATGTCTTCCTATATTAGTTCTCATAATTTCGATAATATTCCTATATTTTCCTATTTTTTGAAATTGTAGATATTTTGTGCGCTCTCGCTTTTGGTTTTGTTATATATCACTCAAAACAGAAATTTGACAGAAAGTAATGGCGATTTCCACTAGCTACTAGCAATCAGATACCGTGGATTTACAATACAGGCTAACGCTTCTGTGATTCAGATATTCCGATCGTGTTTTAAGTTTAAGTTTAGTTTTCCATGAGGTATGTAGCTAAAACTATGGAAGCCTCTAAAAATACTTGTCACGGAAGTCTGTGATGTTTTAAGGTTATAGCATATGTTTCTAAGATTACGTTCCATAAGTATGACACTTCCTATATTTCGAAATGCTAGAGACTTAATGAGAGCTAGTTCGAGAACGACGCGAGAATTGACTACTCGCGATTTTCTACTACATCTTCCTATTTAGTCTGTACTAAGCCTTTGACACGGCCTCATCAGGCGTCGCTTTACGAGAATCTATGACGTTTCATTTACGTCACTTCGAGACAAGCTCTCAGTAACCAGTGACAAATTTATGTAACATATCTTACGAACTTATGATTATAATTAAACCAAAGTTCTTTTGTAAATCTTGTCTTATTACTTTCAAAGCATTTGCAACCTATGTATTTTGCTATTTTTTCAAGAGTAGTTCTGTCTTTTCCTGTTTTTTTAAATATTCATCTATATCTATATAAATCAAAGTCCTGACTGACTGATAATCATCTTCCAGCCCAAGCCGCTGGCCCCAGAACGCTGAAAATTTGGAGGAACGTTACTCCTAAGTAGTAGGCGCGTTCTAAGAAAGATTTTTCCAATCCGCCGCCATCTTAATAAATGGCGCCCAGAAATGTAACAAATCTTCTCTTTGTAAGAAAGTCCGCGCGTTTCAACCGATTTCACAAATATTTAGTACACTGGATTCCTTTAACCTATAGACGGGCTGAATGGTCTTTCAGGATCGATTTGTTGCCATCATTTTAAATGGCGGCCAGATATTTAAAAACCCTTCTTTATAGAATGTCTGCGTGTAAAGTAATAAAAAATGTCCCGACGAGCTGATGGGCGACGCCGAGTGCCTTCGCTCCTAGGATGCTACAAAAATATTAGTCGAATCAGTATAATGTACCCATACTTGATGGAAGTTCTTACTACACTCAAGCGATGCCGCGGGTAACAGCTAGTCTCCTATAATTTCCTGTAAATCAATTGTAAATTTCCTATTTTCCTATAACTATTACAAGGCTTTGTTGTGGTCACCCTGCCTGTGCACAAACATATTTCGTAGAGCTGTACACATCCAGATACCATAGACTTGTGAAAACACATGTCATATAATTGTGTACAAACAGATCCCGTAGAATTGAGCTCAAACTGATGTCATAGACTTGCGCACACACTGATGTCATAGACTTTCGCACAAACAAATGTCATAAACTTGTGCACAAAGAGATGTTATATACCTGTACACAAAAAGATTCCATGGACCTCTGCACAAAAACATTCCATACCCCTATGCTCAAGACTATCTCGTACACCAGTGCACAAAAATAGTGCATATCCATTTGCACAGAAATATCCCGTATCCATTTGCAGAAAAATGTTCTTTAGACTTGTGCACAAACAGATGCAGTGGCCTTTGCAAAAACAGATTCAGTAGGCCTGTGCACAAAAATATTCCGTAGACCTGTGCACAAACAGATACCGTAGACATGTGCACAAACAGATACCGTAGACATGTGCATAAACAGATACCGTAGACATGTGCATAAACAGATTCCGAAGACTTGTACACAAACGGAAGTCACAGAGTTGTGCACAAACAGATCTCATGGACTTGCGCAAAAAGAGCTGTCATGGATATGTGCACATCAGATTCCATGGACTAGTGCACAAACAGAAGTCTTAGACTTGTTTACAAACAGAAGTCATAGACATGTTTACATAAAGATTCCATAGACCTATTTACATAAAGATTCCATACCAATTTGTACGAAACGATTCCATACCAATTTGTACGAAACGATTCCATACCAATTTGTACGAAACGATTCCATACCCATTTGCACAAAACGATTTCAAAGACCTGTGCACAAAAATATTCCACAGACCTGTGCCCAAAGAGATTCCATAAAACTGTGCACAAAAATATTCCACAGACCTGTGCCCAAAGAGATTCCATAAAACTGTGCACAAAAAGATTCCCTAGACCTGTGCTCAAAAAAATATGCCGTAGGCCTGTGCACAAACAGATGCCGTAGACCTGTAAAGAAACAGATTCCTTAAACCTGTGCACAAACAGATGCCGTAAGCCTGTGTACAAACAGATTCCGGAGATCTGTGCACAGATTCCGTAGTCATGTGCACAAACAAATTCCGTAGACTTGTACACAAGTGGAAGTCACAGGCTTGTGCACAACAGATGTCATAGACATGTTCAAACCAGATTCCATAGTTTTGTGCACAAACACAAGTCATAGACCTGTGCACAAAAAACATTCTATAGACTTGTCCTCATCAAGTTTCCATAGACCTGTGCACAAAAGATTTCATGGAGATGTGATCAAAAGATTTCATGGAACTGTGCACAAAACATTATATAGGCTTGTGCACATAAAGATTCCTTAGACCTGCGCACTAAAGATTCCATAGACCTGTGTACATAAAGATTTCATACCCATAGCACAAAACTATTCCATAACCATTTGCACAGAAATATTCCCTAGACCTGCGCACAAAAATATTTCATAAAACTGTGCTCAAAAAGCTTCCATTGACCTATGCCCAAAATATTATATTGGCTTTTGTATTAGCATGTGACATAGACCTGTGTACAAAAATATTCCATGGACCTGTGCAGAAAAACATGCCTTGGACCTGTTCAGAAACATTCCATACCCCTATATGCTCAAAAATATTCCACACCCATTTGCACAAACATTTTCCGTAGACCCGTGCACAAACAGATGCCTTAAACTAGCGCATAAATAGATTATATAGATTTGCGCACAAATATATTACGTAGACTCGTGCACAAATTGATTCCACAGAATGGTACACAAACAGAAGTCACACGGTTTTGCACAATCCGATGTTATAGACTTGTTCACAAACAGATGTCATATGCTTGTGTAAAATACTGATTCCATAGACTTGCTCAAAAAGAGATGTCATCGACATTTGCACAAGAGATTCCGTAGACTTGTGCACATAAAGATTCTTCAGACTTGTGCACAAACATATTTTGTAGACCTGTACACACACAGATACCATAGACTTGTGCAAAAATAGATGTCAAATGTTTGTGCAAAAATAGATGTCAAACATTTGTGCAACAATAGATGTCAAATATTTGTGCAAAACACATCCCTTAGACTTTTGCACAATCATATGTCCTAGACCGGTGTACAAAACATTCTATATATTTGTGCACAAACATGAGTCATATACCTGTACACAAAAAATATTCCACGGACTTCTGCACAAAAACATTCCATATACCTGAACACATGAACACAAAAATATTCCATATACCTCTGCACAAAAACATTCCATATACCTCTGCACAAAAACATTCCATATCCCTATGCCCAAAAATTTTCCTTACCCATTTGCACAAAAATATCACGTTCACCTGTGCACAAAAATATCACGTACACCTGTGCACAAAAATATCACGTACACCTGTGCACAAAAATATCTCGTACACCTGTGCACAAAAATATTCAGTATCCATTTTCACAAAAATATTCCGTACACCTATGCACAAAAATATTCCGTACACCTGTGAACAAAAACAGTTCGTACGCCTGTGCACAAAAATATTCCATACAATTGTGCATAAAACATTTTCGTACACTTGTGCACAAATAGAAATCACAGGCTTGTGCACAAAGAAATGTCGTAGACACGCGCAAAAAGAGATGTTATAGACATGTGCACATCAGATTCCATAGAGTTATGCACAAACATTTTCAATACCCCTATGCTCAAAGAGATTTCAAACCCTTATGTTAAAAAAGATTCCATACCCATTTGCACAAAAATAATCCGTAGACCCGTCATTCAGACAGAAGTCACTCGCTTGTGAATAAACAGATGTTATAGACTTGTGCATAAAGAGATGTTATAGACTTGTTCACAAACAGGTGTTATAGACTTGTTCACAAGCAGGTGATATAGAATTGCTCACAAACAGGTGTTATAGAATTGCTCACAAACAGGTGTTATAGACTTGTTCACAAACAGATGATTTAGACTTTTGCACAAACAGATGATATAGACTTGTGCACAGATGGAATAGACTTGTGCACAGATGGAATAGACTTGTGCACAGATGTTTTAGACTTGTGCACAAACAGATGTTTTAGACTTGTGCACAAACAGATGTTTTTGTCTTGTGTACAAACAGATGTTTTTGACTTGTGCATAAACAAATGTTATTGACTTGCGCAGAAAGAGATGTCATAGATATGAGCAAAACAGATTCCATAGACCTGTGCAAATAAAGATTTTTCACTTGGGCACATAAAGATTCTTCAGAATTATGTGCACATAAAGATTCTTCAGACTTGTGTGCACGTAAAGATTCTTCAAACTTCCATGCAGATTTGCACAAAAACATTCCGTAGACCTGTGTAAAACATTATTCCATAGGCCTGTGCACGAAAAGATTCCATAGACCTGGAAACAAAAATATTCCACCGACCTGTGCACAAAAAGATTGCATAGGCCTCTGCACAAAGAGATTTTATACCCCTTTGCACAAAAACATTCTGTAGGTCTGCGCTTAAACAGATTCCGTAGACTTGTACACAAACAGATGTTATAGCTTAGACTCGTGTAAAAATTTAATTACCTATAATTGGTAATTATCTTTAATTGCTTATTTTGTTTAATTAAGTTTAATCTGTACTTCGCAACTAAATTAGTTGGACGCGCAAAATTTATAATGACAATTAAGCTAGCTACCAATTTGATTATCCGCAGTTAAACGACGTAAGTCCTAGAATGACTTTCTTTATTACTTAACCCAAGCAAAAAAGTCTTAAGTTCCACAGTTTAAAGGTAAACCACGTAATTCGGAGCAGGTACTTAAAACTATTAAAAACAATACTTAAACTTTGTTTTTCTTAATGAAACAAAAATTGGCGCCCACTTTAAAAATGAGGCTTTCATTTAAGACCGTTTTCAAATCTATCAAACGTATAGTTATTTTTGTAAGGGTAGTTACAAAATGGGTAAGTTTGGAAAATTTCCCATGTTATTTCTATGGAGATTCTCTAGTTTTTCGCCAAAATCTGTGATTAATTTTATGGAAATGAAAACCACCCTTAGCAACTTTATGCTTTATAAAATAAACTATTGGATGGATCATCTTGAAATTTTTACCACATATTAAAGGAATAGCGACGTGATTTAAAAATTATCTCAAATCTAAGGAAAACCTTACTTTTTTGAGAGTTTAAACTCTTCTGATTCCAAAAATATGCTTGATTAATATTTAAATATGAGGGAAAACACGGGAAAAACACTTTGAAAACTTGAAATTTGGGGGCAAAAGCAAATTTGCGGAGAAGATTTTTGTCGGGTTTTTCTCCTTGATACGTCACTCACGGCATCTCGCGGAAAAGCCAAGCGCGCGCGCCCGTTACTCCTGAGTCTACTAATGCCGCGTGAATCTGAATAAAATAGGCTTAACGCGGCGCGGAGACACTAACACGCGCGTCACGTGAGCGACATCTAGAGTGAAAATTTCTCCTTACTACGTCATCAAGCGAAACAAAATTTTAACTAGGCCTTTTCCAAACACATAACTTTGATTGCAATTTTACAAATTGCTACGAAACCAAATACAAAAGTAGACATATCATAATAAACTAGATTTTTAAAGGATTTTTTTAGCATTTTAAGTTTGTGGGTGACGAAAATTATGTCACTAACACTTTAAGGGCCCGGATTTTAGTTCAGTAGAAAAATTTCAAAACAATAAACTTAATACGAAAAAAATTAAAACCGATCCAAAAACCTTCCTTATACATTAGAGCCGTCATCAGGCCTTATCTAAGGGAGCTACCGCTCCCTTAGAATATTGCAATGCTAGTTCAATAAGGATAACACTGGTGTCTTGTCGTTAATTTTGTTTTATATTCTTTAATAGTCAATGATCGTAAAAAACCATGAAGCATTAACATGTTAAATATATATTGCAAAATGTATTGGTTCTCTTGAGATTAAGCCTATCTGTTTATAGCAGACTATATTACAGACGACTATTGACAAAACCAAACCGTTTTCTATTGACATTTTCCCTGGAGTAATAATATAGGATTAAAAATGAACGTTGCCTAATAAGTGCATTAAAATTAAAATACAGCTACGTCTCCTTCAGTATAGTGCTCCTAAAAAATAGGTAGGGTGTTCGGCCGTTCGTTTTTTTAAATCTTTC
This sequence comes from Phalangium opilio, assembly GCA_019434445.1. Classification (NCBI taxonomy): domain Eukaryota; kingdom Metazoa; phylum Arthropoda; class Arachnida; order Opiliones; family Phalangiidae; genus Phalangium; species Phalangium opilio. Next base: position 39,392 of record JAEQBA010000081.1, on the reverse strand, counting down.
ATTTTAAATCGAGGTCTAAAAAAACACTAGACCTCCTTATCTATCGCAATGTTTTAACCATTTGTTTTCGGTCGGCTTACTGGAGGTTAGTTTCCAGTTTTGCGTTTAAAATTTAACCTGGGGCCGCATTCTGCAGAAAAAGTATGCTCCTCCCCTAGACTTAAGCTCGCTGATTAGTCGGTCAGGATCGAACTTAGGGCTGTTGGTTGGATATCTAGCTGATGACGCCATTTTGACCTAGGGGTGTTGATTCGTAAAAATAAATAGGGCAGGCTGCGCAGGCTCTCCTCAACATAGTCAAAATAAACACGAAATTAAAAATTTTGAATTTGATGACCGTCGAAACGTATAGGTTCTTGAATCGGTTACATTACCGACTTTAAGCTTACTTTGATGGTGCTGAACGCACTATGAAGCAGACGACACCCAGTACGATTGTTCATTTCTAATTCTACAATGGCGGGTCGTGTTTATGTAGCTGCTGCTGCCTATTTTGATGAACAAGATAATAGAATAGAATAGAAAAGTTTGTTTATTGTGCAACTGCATAGAAAGAATCTTGGCAGATTCACAAGAATATACACATAATGGTGATACTTATCGTAGAAATAGAGGCGATCCATATCTTTTGCCAGATGCGGAGTATTTAAGTCAATATAGACTCAGTAAAGACAAAGTTCGTGCCTTGTGTGACCGATTAAGACTCAACTTGGAAATAAACCCAATCAGGAATATTTTTTGACGGTGGAGCATCAAGTCCATGTGGCTCTTCTATTTTATGGTTCCTGTAGTTTTCAGCATTCGCTCGCCAGTAGCTACGAGCACGGCATGAGCCAGCCCTCAGTGAGCCGAGCCATAAAGAATGTTACTGAGGCAATCATTGTTTCCATGAAGGAGCTGGTAAACTTTCCTACTGGTGATGCTGAAGTGGCTGCGGTAAAGGCTGGTATTTTGTGATACGATAAACCTCCCTAGCACGGTTCTGGCGGGCATGTGGGGTTTCAACTTCACTTTTGTATTAAAATCAGAAGTATAGCCGTTTAAAGTATTCTTCGATCATAGCTTCTCCCCCAGCATAAAACTCTGAATATATCGGATATGTCTCCTTTATTAGACATATATTTGAAAACTACGTTGGTATTCATGTTAAACAACCGCGAAATGGTCAGAGGCAATCAAAATATTTTTTCGGAAATGTGATTTGGTTTAGTTTTGGTGAGATTTGCTTACGTAGTTTCAGGCATTTTAAATGGAGTTTTGGTGTTACATTCATCATGCCAAGTTAAGTTTGCAAGAAAGTTTTTATGGAACCAAAAATTTTAACTTCAATTCAGAGTTCCATTTTTCTTGAACATGGAGACAATATTGAAAATTAAGTATCTCCAATGGTTTTTACAGGCATCATTTAGAACCAGGTGCTTTTTCCCAGATGTTTAAGGTGCAAATTGATTGCACTCATGTGCTAATCAAAGCACCAGTTGTTGAACCAAATGCCTACATGGATAAGAAAGGAAATTACTCCCTTAATGTCCAATCGGTAAATGGTGTCCTGCTTGAATGATAATGTGCATACTGACAGTCCTTTTTCTGTACCAGATTTGCGATAATGAAATGCGTATCACCGATATTGTGGCAAAACATGCTTGTGGGACGCATGACTTATTTATTTGACGTTTTAGCGACATATTTGGGCGTTTTAAGGTTGGAACAATGCCACAAGGGTATCTTTTGGGCCATAGTGGTTACCCGTTACAGCCATTCGTAATGACACCCATACTCCACCCTGAAATACCAAATGAATAACGCTATAATCATCGTCATATGTCAGGTAATTGCATTTTGAATTTTTGATTGATAAATAACATAGAACAGTCTGGCCAATTACGCAAGTGATAGCTATTGACTGACATTAACTATTTAAGTGATAGTGTCACTTGTGATATTTTCTAAAATATTTTAAACTATTGGTCACGTTGACACCTGACATAATCAAAGCTAGTGTTGCTGTATTAACTTAGTCAATTAATTGTTATTAACATTTAGGTCGGAATGTTATGGAACGCGTCAATGGCATTTTGAAGATGCGTTTCCGATGCCTAGACATGTCAGGAGGTGCCCTTTGCTATAACCCTAGAAAGGTCACTGACATAATTTATGCTTGCTGCATCTTACACAACTTCTTTTTGGATGAGCCAATGCCTAGGGAACAAGGTAAATTATAGTTATATATATGTTGAATGTTAAATTTATTCATGTGCATGGATATATGTACATCATTATGGTTAGCATGATGGGGAATTATGCGTAATCTGAGAGAAATCGGCACGCTTAATGTGTCACAGCTCAGGTTGGATGGGTCGCAAAATGGGGAAGAAAGAGTAGGATTCAATGGTAATTGCTTCATCTGTAGCTCTTAGTGTTGAGTCCGGCGATTCCTCCCCCTTTTTGGCGTCCTATCCGACCTGAGCTTTGATACATTAAGCGTGCCGTTTTTCTCTCAGATTACGCATCATCCTGTAATCTAACTGTTAACCCCATGGTCAGTAAAGGGTGTGTACTAATCTAAGTTAGTTACAACAGCTTTCTTGACTCCATTTGATTAGAACCAGTTTTAATCTAAGGTTTTTGTTTTTAGCTGCACCAGTTGCACTAAATCCGCAACCAAATACCGACGACACCGATCACGAACTTGAAGCAGAACAAGCCCATGACCACAACGAGCTGCTTCAAGCTGGACGAACGATTCGGCAAACATTGATAGCGCTGTAAACGCTGACGTTGGGTGGAAGCACAGCATTTAGCATCATGAAAGTGGGCTGGCGTTGCAATTATCACTTTCGCCTCACACCAAGTGGGGAATTTTGAACATGAACTGTGGAACCGGTCTACTGCTGCTTTTTTATTAAATAAATAAGTTCAGCTAGCTAATTGGACCAAGTCATCTTGCGACTTATTGCCACTTATCTAACGCCTTTACAATGCATAGAGGGGTGGTGGCTAGCCCCTATGCCACAGCTAACCGACAGCGCCCTATACCAACTATTACCGTTTACCTCTGCAAGTTTTGATGGAAAGGAGAAACCGGGTTAGACTACGGAGGAAAACTCCTTTAACAAGCGGGGAGAGAACTTGCAAACTCTACGCAGAAGGATTTCTTCCCAGGTTTTTCACCCGGTGCCACAGTCCGGGATCGAACCCGGGATCCTCTTGCTGCAAGGCGAAAGCGCTAACCGCTACGCCTAAGTTCTCTCCCCATACACTTGTTAAAGGAGTTCTCCTTCGTGGTCTCACCCCGTTTCGCCTTTCCATCAAAACGTGCTGCGGTTAACAGTAATAGTTAGGATAGGACGCTGTCAGTTAGCTGAGTCGGTAGATAAAGCTTGTACTACGCAACGAAATGCGTCGACAATAACCCTTAACAATTTGACCTTGACATTTCACGACGCATTAAACCGAAATATTTTGTGTTGGTCACACGGACCCATTCTTCGTGGAAGGTTGAATAGTGTGCTCAGTTGAAAGCTACACTAAACGTTTGATCTCACAACTAATCATATTCGGGGTCATTAGTTGAGAACTTTGGAGTCTCATTATTTCCGTCATAGCTACCTAGATATGCAGAGATCCAAGATGGCCGCCACCCCAAGATGGCCGCCATCCACCCAAACTTCCAACCCTAGATTGGTTTCAAACCAAGGTTTTGAGACAAGTCCGGACTGGCCCGAGCTCTTACAGGCTATTTTCAAACCCCATGACGTCATCTTCTTAACTCAAACCAAAACCTAAACTATATTCATCGCTGGCCTGCTAGTAATGGGCTCGATTTCGTAAAGAGTTAATGAACCCTTAACTATGAACCCGTAAACAAAGAAGAAAATGCGGCACAGCATATTGGGAGGGTTCCAATAGTAAATGATATTTAAATAGCTAGTACAATAAGCCTATAATTATAAGTCTGAAAAGAAAATACAGATTTACAGATAAAAATTTTTAATAACATAAAGTATATACAATAACTAGCAAAAAGACATGTATAATAATAACAAAGATATTTACAAAAGAACCCACCACCATTAAAAAATGACTAGACACCAGTCGAGCCAAACCCCCCACTCCCACGAAGCGTTGGGGTTAGATTCTAGAAACAACATATAAAACGTGTTACACGCTGAATCCTAAATTAAAACTAAAGTTATTTACCGCTGCTTCCACCGGCCTTAACAATAGCACCGGTGTAACTATTAATTGGGCAACTCTATTGCCCCGCCGGACAGTGTAGGGGGTTTCCCCTACGTTGGCTATGACCACTTTCAGGGGGCCCCGATAGTCGGCGTCTATTGTTATTCTTTAGAAATATTATACTGTTGGGCATTATAAAATAACTAATAAACATACCTATAGTCCCTTCGGCGACAAACAGCCCTTGGACCGTTAAGCTACTACGGCCAACAATGCGACCGTAGCTGTTCGCCGGTAGCATAACGGCTAACCCGGTCGACAAGATTTTGACACCATGCGGTTCAATCACGGTATCTACTGGACAATATAAGTCCAGTCCGGCCGAGTGGGGAGTGGCACGACGAGGAGTAAGCGCTGCCGGATGAATTTTGACAAACGACAGGGCGGGTAATCGAGGAGCGGTAGAGAAAGACATCTTAAAGTGGTTGGGATTGGTGATTAAGTAACAGAAGTTAAACAACTGATAACTTTCACCTTGAAACACGGGGCTTATATAGTAAATTATGGAGGTTAAATCTAATAGTGTCTAGCTTTCAAGAGTCTTAAGAAACTATTTTTTCGATAATAAGGAAAAAGTTAATTAGGTATATATTCAAAGAATGAGAAATCTCTCCAAGGTCTAGGTTTGTTTTTCTATATGCAAAACTTGTCTAGTCACGATTTAAATAATTCAAATAAGATCGTGTGATATTAAAAATTTATGCGCGAAGGTTAAGAAGGAGTTACCTTGACAGAAGGCCGAGGGGTTAGGTTTTTTTATGGGTCTGCAAAGTTTGTTTGAGCCTGTCTGGGCGTGATTTGAATAATATATTTTGAATAATATGTATAAGATTTCCTTATAGGAAAATTTTTTGATGAAGGTTAAAAGTAATTATTTTGGGAGGAAGTGAAATTATTTTTAACATGATTTAAATATGAATAAACGTATATTAATATTAAACTATAGAGGTGTTTTTGAGGGCGAAGAATATGCGTATCTACGCTAATATCCTTCATAATCTCCAGTATCAACTCGTCAATAAAAAATGCATTTAAGGTTAAATTAACAAATCGCTTGTTGATACACTTAATAAAAGTAAAATAAGGTGGTTTTATAAAAAAAAACCATATCTGGGCCTGTATTCTAAAAAATGGCCCTGAGATTTTGGTATAAAAGCTGGAGCATCGGCATTGTATTTTCACAATCTAACTTGCCACCATGAACAAGTATCAAGAATCGCAGTCTCTATCACAATCGCTCCTTAATTCACCGCCGTCGTCGCAAGAAGATTTTCCAGCCCCTTCTACCAGCAGTGGAAAAAGAACCATCACCCAGTTCCTGAAGCCAGAACCCATCGAAATACTGCTGGACTCGGACGACGAAAGCTTTGTGCAGGACGTCCTGCAGAAAAATATTGTCGGGTCCAGTGGTATTGAGGGTTCCTTTCGCGTTAGAAAGGAAGGGCAGTACTACAGTAGTCCGGCGTTGTGTGGGAAACTAAACTCCCCCCACGCCAGGGGGATTACTTTATAGACGTGGCAGTCTATAAATTTTTCGATATTAGAAATTCCCAGCCTGATAAGGTCTGGGAGTGTAACCACAAAAGACTGAAAATAGTTTAAAAAAAACAACAAAGAAGGCGTTAAATTCCTTAACGCCTTCAAGAAGCTGGTGGAGACCGTCAAACAAGACGAAGAGGCCAAACAACAGCCTCCCAGCAAAGTACGTATCTATTTAACAATAAATCTGCAAATCAAGTTTTTTCTAAATTTTTATTTCTGATAGAAATTCAAAAAATGAGTTCGAGCAGCAGCAGCGGCAGCGACTCGGAGGGTAGTGAGAGAGAAGAACACGCGCAGGTAAACCGGTACTACACAATTGAGCGGCAGATTGGCAAAACGAGTCGCAAATGGCACTGTAAACAAATCGATTTGCGTATAGCTTTTAAAAATTTGGATGACATTCCAACGCGAGATTTTTTTCGAATTTTTCGAAAAATTCTCGACGAAGTTATACGTAAATTAGTAACCGAGAATCCCGGGTATAATCGGGTTCGATTTGTTTTAAGCTCCCCCGGATTGACGACCCCCGTAAATATTAAATTTATAAAAATTGACAAATTCACCAGTAAGCGAATTATGCGCACCATCTATAGAGTAACGCAATCTAGTCGGGACTTTGTTTTTAATGGGGAAGATTTTCAGTTTGACATAATTTTTTTAAACCTCGATGCCAATATAGGGACTTATTATAAATCCATAAAAAATAGAACTTTGGTTAATTTGGATTATTTCGTTAAACAAAATAACCAATTTATTTTTATGGAGAATAATGATAACCTTTGTTTTGCTCGAAGTTTAGTTCTGGGTAAAGAGATGGCCGATCGCAATTTTTATCAACAAAATAAGCAAGGTCCGCCCTTTAACCAGGACAATTTTAACAAACTGAGGCGCAATAGCACTCTTCAAGGTAATATTGCGAAAATCTTGCACAGAAAAGCCAGAGTCCCCGAAGGTTTCGTTACTCTAGAAGATATTCAAAAATTTCAAAATTATTTAGCTCCCCATTATCGGATTGTGATAGTTGATGCTGCGAATAATTTTACCGTATTTTTTAAAGAACCCCAAGCTCCTAAATTTATCTATCTCTTAAAAATTGGCGACCATATCCACCCTGCAAAAACTTGGCACGGCATGATGGGGGGTTGTATCTCTTGCGATTTATGCTTAAAATCTTTTTACAAACGTGAATTGTTAAAAGAGCATAAATGCCCCGAGGATACAAAACCCTATATATGTTTTCGGTGTCAAGGAGAAGCTTTTCATTTAACCAACGAGGACGTTTTAAAACGCTGCGACGAATGCCACCGCTACTTTTTCCCGGGCCCCTGCTACGAAACTCATTTACTTAATGGCACCTGCGCGAGCCAAAAACGATGTTTAGAATGTGGGCGGCTGATGGGTGACGATCACGACTGCAATCCCGAATGCTCTCAGTGTAAAATAGTTCATCCGCCAGGTGAACATTTTGTTATGCCTTTGGAAACCAAAATGAAAGCCTCGCGGTTTATTTATTACGACATTGAGACTATTCTCAGAAATAATATCCACGTCCCCATTTTACTAGTTTGCGACGTGCAGACTGAGGCTGGCTTTGAAACCAAAATTTTTTACGGCGCCAATTGCGTCGAGCAATTTTTAAATTATTTATTTAGCGTAGAACAAGTAGTTTTGACTGGACAAAAACGTAAAACGTACCAACCGCGCTTTACTAACACTCAAGTCGTAGCTCATTACGCGAAAGCTTTTGATAACTTCTTAATTCTCAACGCTTTAGTCCATAGACATGTCACCCCTGCCGTTATTTTTGATGGCAGTAAAATTTTAATGATTCATCTCGAGGGACCGCAAATTAGATTTCTCGATAGCTTTAATTATATTAGTCAGCCTCTGCGTAATTTCACCAGCATGTTTAACCTCGGCGATGTGACGAAGGGATTTTTTCCATTTGATTTTCATACCGAAGAAAATCTAAATTACATTGGCGTCATCCCTGAAGCTTCGTACTTTAACGTAGCTCAAATGAAGGCCAATGATTATCGAGATTTTCAAACTTGGTACGCGTCAATGGAAGGATCTATTTACAATATCAAAGAGGAGCTTATTAAATATTGCATTCAAGATGTCCGAGTCCTGAGACAAGGCGTCGAAGCTTTTAGAAAAATTTACGTTGATCTAACAAAATTAGACCCTTTCTGCTTGAAAAATATCACTTTGGCGGGTGCTCTAACAACTATTTATCTTAACAATTACTATAAACCTTACAGCATGGGTATCGTTCCTTCTAATGGGTATAACGCAAAATTTAATCACAGTCAAATTAGCTTAAAATATCTCGCTTGGGTGGAGAAAACGGAAAATATTAAATTGCGAACGGCTTTAAGCTATGGCGGTGAATATCGCGTGGGTCGCTATTTAGTCGATGGCTATAGCGAAACTCCGCCCAAAATCTACGATTTCCACGGTTGTTACTTTCACGGTTGTCCATGTCAAAAACTTAATGTCTACAATACCCAACTCAAGGCCAGCAACAGATTTCTGTACGAGCGGACTTTAGATAGAGAGTTGTTTATTAAAGAGAATATGCCCGGCTACGAGTACACATCGATTTTTGAGTGTCAATTTGTTAAGCTTTTAAAAGAAAACGCCGAAGCTAAGGCCTTTTGCAAAAGTTTAACTTTTCGACCTCAAATATCAGCTCGTAGCGCTCTCTATGGGGGACGAACGGAAAATTTTGTTCTCAACTGCTACGTTCAAGGTGAGGAGAGAATTTTCTACAAGGATATTATTTCTTTGTATCCGAAAGTCTGTCGTGATTTTCCGTACCCTAGCGGCCATCCCATTATCTATAACAGAGATTTTGACAAATCGCCAGGGTGGTATTTTGGTGTTATGAGTTGTCGTCTGCTGGCCCCTCAGGATCTCCACATCCCCTTAATTCCCTTTCGCAGCGGTGGTAAATTAGCCTACGCCCTCTGTCGCACGTGTCTAGAATTGTTATTTCTACGGAGATTCTCTAGTTTTTCGCCAAAATCTGTGATTAATTTTATGGAAATGAAAACCACCCTTAGCAACTTTATGCTTTATAAAATAAACTATTGGATGGATCATCTTGAAATTTTTACCACATATTAAGGGCCCGGATTTTAGTTCAGTAGAAAAATTTCAAAACAATAAACTTAATACGAAAAAAATTAAAACCGATCCAAAAACCTTCCTTATACATTAGAGCCGTCATCAGGCCTTATCTAAGGGAGCTACCGCTCCCTTAGAATATTGCAATGCTAGTTCAATAAGGATAACACTGGTGTCTTGTCGTTAATTTTGTTTTATATTCTTTAATAGTCAATGATCGTAAAAAACCATGAAGCATTAACATGTTAAATATATATTGCAAAATGTATTGGTTCTCTTGAGATTAAGCCTATCTGTTTATAGCAGACTATATTACAGACGACTATTGACAAAACAAAACCGTTTTCTATTGACATTTTCCCTGGAGTAATAATATAGGATTAAAAATGAACGTTGCCTAATAAGTGCATTAAAATTAAAATACAGCTACGTCTCCTTCAGTATAGTGCTCCTAAAAAATAGGTAGGGTGTTCAGCCGTTCGTTTTTTTAAATCTTTCATTTTAAATCGAGGTCTAAAAAAACACTAGACCTCCTTATCTATCGCAATGTTTTAACCATTTGTTTTCGGTCGGCTTACTGGAGGTTAGTTTCCAGTTTTGCGTTTAAAATTTAACCTGGGGCCGCATTCTGCAGAAAAAGTATGCTCCTCCCCTAGACTTAAGCTCGCTGATTAGTCGGTCAGGATCGAACTTAGGGCTGTTGGTTGGATATCTAGCTGGTGACGCCATTTTGACCTAGGGGTGTTGATTCGTAAAAATAAATAGGGCAGGCTGCGTAGGCTCTCCTCAACATAGTCAAAATAAACATGAAATTAAAAATTTTGAATTTGATGACCGTCGAAACGTTTAGGTTCTTGAATCGGTTACATTACCGACTTTAAGCTTACTTTGATGGTGCTGAACGCACTATGAAGCAGACGACAGCCAGTACGATTGTTCATTTCTAATTCTACAATGGCGGGTCGTGTTTATGTAGCTGCTGCTGCCTATTTTGATGAACAAGATAATAGAATAGAATATAAAAGTTTGTTTATTGTGCAACTGCATAGAAAGAATCTTGGCAGATTCACGAGAATATACACATAATGGTGATACTTATCGTAGAAATAGAAGCAATCCATATCTTTTGCCAGATGCGGAGTATTTAAGTCAATATAGACTCAGTAAAGACAAAGTTCGTGTTTAAGGTGCAAATTGATTGCACTCATGTGCTAATCAAAGCACCAGTTGTTGAACCAAATGCCTACATGGATAAGAAAGGAAATTACTCCCTTAATGTCCAATCGGTAAATGGTGTCCTGCTTGAATGATAATGTGCATACTGACAGTCCTTTTTCTGTACCAGATTTGCGATAATGAAATGCGTATCACCGATGTTGTGCAAAACATGCTTGTGGGACGCATGACTTATTTATTTGACGTTTTAGCGACATATTTGGGCGTTTTAAGGTTGGAACAATGCCACAAGGGTATCTTTTGGGCCATAGTGGTTACCCGTTACAGCCATTCGTAATGACACCCATACTCCACCCTGAAATACCAAATGAATAACGCTATAATCATCGTCATATGTCAGGTAATTGCATTTTGAATTTTTGATTGATAAATAACATAGAACAGTCTGGCCAATTACGCAAGTGATAGCTATTGACTGACATTAACTATTTAAGTGATAGTGTCACTTGTGATATTTTCTAAAATATTTTAAACTATTGGTCACGTTGACACCTGACATAATCAAAGCTAGTGTTGCTGTATTAACTTAGTCAATTAATTGTTATTAACATTTAGGTCGGAATGTTATGGAACGCGTCAATGGCATTTTGAAGATGCGTTTCCGATGCCTAGACATGTCAGGAGGTGCCCTTTGCTATAACCCTAGAAAGGTCACTGACATAATTTATGCTTGCTGCATCTTACACAACTTCTTTTTGGATGAGCCAATGCCTAGGGAACAAGGTAAATTATAGTTATATATATGTTGAATGTTAAATTTATTCATGTGCATGGATATATGTACATCATTATGGTTAGCATGATGGGGAATTATGCGTAATCTGAGAGAAATCGGCACGCTTAATGTGTCACAGCTCAGGTTGGATGGGTCGCAAAATGGGGAAGAAAGAGTAGGATTCAATGGTAATTGCTTCATCTGTAGCTCTTTGTAGCTCTTAGTGTTGAGTCCGGCGATTCCTCCCCCTTTTTGGCGTCCTATCCGACCTGAGCTTTGATACATTAAGCGTGCCGTTTTTCTCTCAGATTACGCATCATCCTGTAATCTAACTGTTAACCCCATGGTCAGTAAAGGGTGTGTACTAATCTAAATTAGTTACAACAGCTTTCTTGACTCCATTTGATTAGAACCAGTTTTAATCTAAGGTTTTTGTTTTTAGCTGCACCAGTTGCACTAAATCCGCAACCAAATACCGACGACACCGATCACGAACTTGAAGCAGAACAAGCCCATGACCACAACGAGCTGCTTCAAGCTGGACGAATGATTCGGCAAACATTGATAGCGCTGACGTTGGGTGGAAGCACAGCATTTAGCATCATGAAAGTGGGGTGGTGTTGCAATTATCACTTTCGCCTCACACCAAGTGGGGAATTTTGAACATGAACTGTGGAACCGGTCTACTGCTGTTTTTTTATTAAATAAATAAGTTCAGCTAGCTAATTGGACCAAGTCATCTTGCGACTTATTGCCACTTATCTAACGCCTTTACAATGCATAGAGGGGTGGTGGCTAGCCCCTATGCCACAGCTAACCGACAGCGCCCTATACCAACTATTACCGTTTACCTCTGCAAGTTTTGATGGAAAGGAGAAACCGGGTTAGACTACGGAGGAAAACTCCTTTAACAAGCGGGGAGAGAACTTGCAAACTCTACGCAGAAGGATTTCTTCCCAGGTTTTTCACCCGGTGCCACAGTCCGGGATCGAACCCGGGATCCTCTTGCTGCAAGGCGAAAGCGCTAACCGCTACGCCTAAGTTCTCTCCCCATACACTTGTTAAAGGAGTTCTCCTTCGTGGTCTCACCCCGTTTCGCCTTTCCATCAAAACGTGCTGCGGTTAACAGTAATAGTTAGTATAGGACGCTGTCAGTTAGCTGAGTCGGTAGATAAAGCTTGTACTACGCAACGAAATGCGTCGACAATAACCCTTAACAATTTGACCTTGACATTTCACGACGCTTTAAACCGAAATATTTTGTGTTGGTCACACAGACCCATTCTTCGTGGAAGGTTGAATAGTGTGCTCAGTTGAAAGCTACACTTAACGTTTGATCTCACAACTAATCATATTTGGGGTCATTAGTTGAGAACTTTGGAGTCTCATTATTTCCGTATCGCGCGTCACTAATTAGATAATGAGACGTGGCTCACTGGGTATCTTCCCATTGCGGAGAATTCCATTAGACCGTATCCCGCCAATGTTTTTAATAAATTTAGCCCAACGGCGGGTTTGGTATTTACAATTCAAACGACCCTATTTGTCGAATTAAGCGACCCCAAAAATGCTATGTAGTTTAATTTTTATTAATGTCGTTTTTTAATGAAACGTTGTAAATACATTGTTACTGCCTTGGAAACGCCAATATTTGGTCTATTATAGTCGATATATATTTTTCGTTCGGTGTGCTTAGTTCCCAGTTTGTTGAAATGGAACGATTAGCAAATAAAGGTGGATTTGTTTACGTGTATAACGGAAATTTATTTCGGCTTAATAAAAGCCTAGGCCAGTCCCGATTTTTTGTATGTAGAACCGGTGGTTGTAAAGTTAGAATGATTACTTTGGGTGAAGATATAACTCAGTCAGCTCCAGAGGTTCATCCAACTCACGCTCCGGATACTAAGGGTATTTTACAGCTAAGAGCTAAAGAATCGATGATGAGAGCCATGCAACAAGATGATACTAGAAAACGACCTCGGGAGGTTTTCAACACCGTGTGCTCTGAAGCTAAAAAACAGGCGCTGGAGGATGGATACAGTGTAATGGAGGTTCATTCTATTCTTCCTGAGTTTAAAAACGTACGGTCAGCCCTTTACAGGGAACAGAATAAGCTCTTACCAAATAATCCAGCCCACTGCCGAGACATAATACTTACTGATGAATGGACGCGTTTTGCCGTTGGGGAACAGAGTGAGAACTTTTTACTTGTTGACGATGGAATAGATGACCGAATAATCGCTTTTGCCACTGATACGTTTATGAAAATCTTATGCCCGTCGGCATGTGTTTTTATGAACGGGACCCATTATGCCTGCCCAAGTCAGTTCGCCCAATTATATGTCCATCACGGTTATTATAACGGTATAATGTTGCCACTTGTATATGCGTTACTTCCTGGACATTCGGCTGTGGTCTACATGCGGTTTTTAAGCCTGGTCAAAGAAGCAGCTTCAGTTCGAGGATTTTCGTTTTCGCCCCCAGGTTTCCAAATTGATTTCGAGGCATCCATGATATCTTCTCTCAAGGTCGTTTTTCCGGATGCGATCATTCGAGGATGCCTATTCCATTATAGCCAGGCTATTTAGCGTGCCGCAAGTACAAAGGGGCTATCGGTGGTTTATAAACAGGACGATGTCGTTCGAAAAATGATTCGTCGATTGATGGCTTTGGCTTTGGTTCCCGTTGAAGAACACACTGCACTTTGGATTGAAATAAAAAAACTATTGTCGTCATGAAAACCCTAATGTTGTTTTGTTTATAAACTACTTTGTTGAGACTTGGATGGACAACTGCTCACACCCACCAGAAATGTGGAACCACTTCGGTAATTTTCAAATGCGAAGGAATAACCACCTGGAAGGTTTCCATAACAAGTTAAATTTGAAATTCAAAACAAAGCCAGCACTATTTCTTTTTATCGAAGAAGTCCGAAAAATGGAAATTCAGTACACGAACCGCAAATTAGATAAATACGCGGGAAAAGATGTGCAGGAAGTTAGTTTAGCGTATAAAAATATCAACAAAAGATACAGCAACGCGGTTAATAATTATCATGAGAATGTTAAAAACCCATTGAAAAATAAAATAGAAATAGCCGTTAGGTTACTTGATTGTGTAGCTGGAAATCTCCACACTAAATTCTTATGTAAAAACTAACATAATTAACATATGTAGTTGTGCCAAATAAAATTGAATATAATAGCATACAGATAAAGTGAAAATTGGACTTGACTATTTGGGCATGGGTTAAACGTTAGGTTAGGTTAGTAATATTTTATAAATCACTTAACAATGTTACGCCTTTTCCAAAATATTGATGTTTATCTTCATTGACTTCTCGGATAATATGCTTTTTCCAAAAAATTACGATTAGGTAAGTAATATTTTATAAATCACTTAGCAATGTTACGCCTTTTCCAAAATATTGATGTTTATCTTATTTGACTTCTCGAATAATATGCCTTTTGCAAAAAATTACGGTTAGGTTAGTAATATTTTATAAATCACTTAACAATGTTACGTCTTTTCGAAAATATTGATGTTTATCTTCATTGACTTTTCGAATAATATGCCTTTTCCCAAAAATTACGGTTAGGTTTGTTTAGGAGGACGTCTATTCCTCTTATAGGCCAGGACAGATAGGCCAAAAAAGGGCTTGACCTAGAACATTTGAACATAAAGATGAAAATTGGTACATGCGTTGTTTTTGACCCAACAAAAAATATACTAAAAGTCCCCTGCTGTAGAGCGCGAGCTTTCGCCGCCATCTTGGAAAATGGCCGCCGGAAATGCCAGCTACAATGTATTCCACGTTCTTCTTCAAAAATTATGAAAATTGGTACACATTATGATTGGAACAACTTGAACATCATGACAGAATTTTACAGCCCTGTGTTCAATAAATTGGCCGCCATATTGGAAAATGGTCGCCGTGAATGCTAGGTACAGTATATTTCACCATGTTGTTGGAAAATTATGAAAATTGATAGGTATATCAATCAGAGCTGTGTGAACCTCATACAAAAATATTGAAGCCATTAGTCAGATAGTTTGGCCGCCACGTTGGAAAATGGCCGCCATCAATGCCATTAAGATACAGTATATGGTTCAAAAATAATGAAAATTGGTAATAATTATTTTGAAGACCATCTAAACATCATACTTGAATATTGAAGACGTGCTACTGATAGTTTAGGCGCCATCTTCGAAAATGACTGCTTGAAATGCCAAATATATTACCGATATATAAATTTTTTCGATATTTTTTATTGTGTAGATGATTTTCATGAACGTATAAAATGCTATAAAAATAACTATTTTCAAGTCTAAATTATCGACCCATCTTCAAAAATACTCGCTGAAATATTACTATCCTAAAATCTGGAAAAAAGAAAAGGAAAGCCATATTACTCGGATTTTGGTTAGGAAAAACTGTTTTATATGGGGTATATACATTCTAGTGTCGTTAAGGATTAGATTTAAGACACATTTTTAAAATTTCGTTCTTATTTCTCGTCATCCTGAAGATTTTTTATTACGGCTAATACCTTGACAATGACCACACAATGCCCAGCAAGCTAATCCAGATTGTCTACATTCACAGTTCTTTATACAAGATGTTCTGCAGACTGCAGGTACAAATAATGAGTGTTATAAGTTCATCTGATGCCGGAAGGAGAATGGTGTGAATGGGTCTTCGACTTTCGCGATCGCGAACCTATCCTCACTGTTCGGGATTAAATCGTTTCCCAGCTATTGTTGGACTTGAAGATACGCTCGGAAAAAATGCAGTTTTGCGGCGTCTGTTGTTGGATGAAACTTAGCGAGGTCAAATGAGGACTTGACAGTATGTGTGGCAAGGGTTCCATTATACGTCTAATATCTACATAGTTGAAGCTTGGACGCGTCAATTATCACCCTAAGAAAAGCGAAAAGAAATCTCTCTTCGGCAGCGATGGCTTCCTTAGATGCAATATGGTCATTAAAAAAGCCCAACAAATTAGTAAAATGTTGATTATCTGTCATTACTTTAAACCACGCCTTATCATGACCAAACCCAGTTACAGCACGTAAATGAAAGAAGTGTTCTTTTAACCTTTTTAACTCAAAGGACTTGTCGTTGCGGAGGGGGCCTGAGTTCGGTGTGACGGTTCGGGAGTTCCTTGGGTTCGCCCTTGGTTCAGAGCGTTCCTTATCCCAATCCGTGAAGGTTTTTCCCGGCCGTTTCGCCCACGCCCAGGTGTTGTCTTGGCTCGCCCCCGCTATTGGCAACCCTCTAGGGGTCGCGTATACACTATTTGTTTGGGCCGTATGGCACTGTTGTGCTTGGAGAGAACTCCCCCGTCTCCTCGAGTCTTCTGCTGCCTCAATCCTTCCCTGTCACCGACCACCTTAGGACTGGGCTCGACGTTGACGGTGTCCAGCTTCTGTCACCTGCTCAAGTGGCGTTTGTTGGTCCCACTGGCTGCTCCCGTGTGCCATGACGGCGGTTCCGCAGGTTCAATTTGGAATATGATGGGGAGGGGCGCTGATAAGGCCCCCAGCTAAGTGTAGCGCCTAATCAAGGGTTCTGACATGCAATTATTATGAAAAATCTTCAGTATGACGATGTATATGAATGAAATGTTAGAGATTTGTCTAATATCTAATCTTAAACAACACTAGAATATATAAACCCTATATTAAAGAATATTCTCTAATCAACATGTTGAGAATAACAGCTTTGAATAACTTTTCTTTCTTTCAGAATTTAGGGCAATAATTTTCGTGTGGCCATTTTTAAAGATGGCGTCGATAATTTCAACTTCGAGATATCTATTTTTTGTTGTTTATTACGTTAATAAAAATCATCTATTCAAAATAGGAATTTCAAAAAGATTTACATATTTGAAATATATTTAGCATTTCCAGAAGTCATTTTCGAAGATGGCGCCCAAACTAACAGTAGCACGTCTTCAATATTCAAGTATGATGTTTAAACGGTCTTCATCATAATTATTACCAATGCTGCAAGGTGAGCCACAGTATCTAAATGACATTGATGGCGGCCATTTTCCAACATGGCGGCCAAACTATCTGACAAATGGCTTCAATATTTTAGTATGAGGTTCACACAGCTCTCATTATAATACCTATCAATTTTCATAATTTTCCAACAACATGGTGAAATATACTGTACCTAGCATTCACGGCGGCCATTTTCTAATATGGCGACCAAACTATTGAACACAGAGCTGTAAAATTTTTCCATGATGTTCATGTGGGTCCAATCATTATGTGTACCAATTTTCATAATTTTTGAAGAAGAACGTGGAATACATTGTAGCTGTAATTCCCGGCGGCCATTTTCCAAGATGGCGGCGAAAGCTCGCGCTCTACAGCAGGGGACTTTTAGTATATTTTTGTTGGGTCAAAAACAACACATGTACCAATTTTCATCTTTATGTTCAAATGTTCTAGGTCAAACCCTAAAAGTCCTGGGCTATTAGGAGCGGTTATACACTTCAAGTACAGTATAACGGCTGGCTTAAAGAATTTCCGTGATAAATATAACATATAATAATAAATCAATATTAGCAATTGGTTTTATTATGTCATATTTTGCTGATTTATTACTATTTTGTTCTTATAATTCTTAGTTTTAAAATAATAATTAAAAAAAATTTTGGATCTTGTGTCCA
This sequence comes from Phalangium opilio, assembly GCA_019434445.1. NCBI lineage: Eukaryota > Metazoa > Arthropoda > Arachnida > Opiliones > Phalangiidae > Phalangium > Phalangium opilio. The sequence continues at coordinate 21,845 of JAEQBA010000081.1, read as the reverse complement.
TTTTACGTAGGCCTTAAATTGTTTTAATTTTATTTAAATTTCGTCGGGAAAAACCCGAAGTGCGTGTTTTTCGGTGCAATGGGATTGTCCCATTGGACAGAATCGTAAATCCGCCAAAGTGCGGGTTTTCGGTCGAATGGTATTGGTTTCGGTTGATTGGTTTCGGCGCAATGGTAGTGAAGCAGGAAATTACGCTAGATTACCGATTAAGGGAAATGAAGCTAGATTACCGACAACAGGAAGCTGGGCTAGAATACCAATTACAGGAAGCTGGGCTAGAATACCAATTACAGGAAGCTGGGCTCGAATACCGCTTACTTAAAGCTGGGCTCGAATACCGCTTACTTAAAGCTGGGCTAGAATACCGATTACAGGAAGCTGGGCTCGAATACCGCTTACTTGAAGCTGGGCTAGAATACCGATTAAAGGAAGCTGGGCTAGAATACCGATTCTGGTAATGAAGTTAGATTATCGATTCTGGTAATGAAGTTAGATTATCGATTCTGGTAATGAAGTTAGATTACCGATTCTAGCAATGTAGTTAGATTATCGATTCTGGTAATGAAGTAAATATTATCTATTAAAGTAAATTAAGTACCGAAACCGCTTACTGGAAATTAAACTTTAATACTGATTACGGGAAATTAAACTAGATTACTAAATACAGGGAATTAAACTCGATTACTGAATAAGGGGAATTAAACTAGATTTCTGATAACGTGAAATTAAACTAGATTACAGATTACAAGAAATTAAACTATACGACTGATTATGGGAAATTAAACTAGATTACCGATTACGGGAAATTATCCAGATTACCGATTACGGAAAACTAACCAGATTACTGATTAGGGGAAATTAAACTAGGTTACTGATAACGTGAAATTAAACCAGATTACTGATTACAAGAAATTAAACTAGATTATTGATTACGGGATATTAACCAGATTGCCGATTAAGGAAAATTAAACTAGATCACTGATTAAGGGAAAATTAAACTTGATTACCGATTACGGGAAATTAACTGGATTACCGATTTCGGGAAATTAACTAGATTACCGATTAAGGGAAATTAAACTAGATTACCGATTAAGGGAAATTAAACTGGATTACCGATTAAGGGAAATTAACTGGATTACCGATTTCGGGATATTAACTAGATTACCGATTAAGGGAAATTAAACTAGATTACTGTTTAGGGAAAATTTAACAATACGACTGATTATGGGAAATTAAACTAGATTACCGATTACGGGAAATTAACCAGATTACCGATTACGGGAAATTAACCAGATTACCGATTACCGGAAATTAAAGTAGATTACCGATTAATAGAAATTAATCTAGATCACCGATTAAGGGAAATTAAACTAGATCACCGATTAAGGGAAATTAAACTAGGTTACCGATAATGGGAAATTAAACTAGATCACCGATTAAGGGAAATTAAACTAGATTACCGATTAAGGGAAATTAAACTAGATCACCGATTAAGGGAAATTAAACTAGATCACCGATTAAGGGAAATTAAACTAGATCACCGATTAAGGGAAATTAAACTAGATCACCGATTAAGGGAAATTATACTAGATCACCGATTAAGGGAAATTAAACTAGATTACTAAATACAGGGAATTAAACTCGATTACTGAATAAGGGGAATTAAACTAGATTTCTGATAACGTGAAATTAAACTAGATTACAGATTACAAGAAATTAAACTATACGACTGATTATGGGAAATTAAACTAGATTACCGATTACGGGAAATTATCCAGATTACCGATTACGGAAAACTAACCAGATTACTGATTAGGGGAAATTAAACTAGGTTACTGATAACGTGAAATTAAACAAGATTACTGATTACAAGAAATTAAACTAGATTATTGATTACGGGAATTTAACTAGATTGCCGATTACGGGAAATTAAGTTATACGACTGATTACGGGAAATTAACCAGATTACCGATTACCGGAAATTAAAGTAGATTACCGATTACGGAAAATTAAAGTAGATTACCGATTAAGGAAAATTAAACTAGATTACCGATTACGGAAAATTAAACTAGATTACCGATTACGGAAAATTAAACTAGATTACCGATTACGGAAAATTAAACTAGATTACTGATTACGGAAAATTAAACTAGATGATCGATTTCAGGGAATTAATCTAGATGATCGAATTCAGGGAATTAATCTAAATTACCATTATGGAAATTAAATTATAGTACCGAAAATACCGGGAAATTAAACAAGATTACCAATTACGGGTAGGAAACTATATTACTAATTTCAGGAAATCAAGCTAGATTAAGGTTAATTAAACAGATTACTGATTACAGGTAATTAAACTAGAATACTGATTACGGGTAATTAAACTAGAATACTGATTAAGGGAAATTAATCTAGATTAAAAAATACAGGGAATTAAACTCGATTACTGAAAACGGGGAATTAAACTCGATTACTGAATACGGGGAATTAAACTCGATTACTGAATACGGGGAATTAAACTAGATTACTGATAAAGTGAAATTAAACTAGATTACTGGTTACGAGAAATTAAACTTGATTACAAATTACGGGAAATTAACTAGATTACCGATTACGGGAAATTAACTAGATTACCGATTAAGGGAAATTAAACTAGATTACTGTTTACGGAAAATTTAACTATACGACTGATTACGGGAAATTGAACTAGATTACCGGTTAAGGGAAATTAACCAGATTACCGATTACGGGAAATTAACCAGATTACCGATTACCGGAAATTAAAGTAGATTACCGATTAAGGGAAATTAAACTAGATTACCGATTAATAGAAATTAAACTAGATCACCGATTAAGGGAAATTAAACTAGATTACCGATTAAGGGAAATTAAACTAGATCACCGATTAAGGTAAATTAAACTAGATCACCGATTAAGGGAAATTAAACTAGATCACCGATTAAGGGAAATCAAACTAGATTCCCGATTACGGGAAATTAACCAGATTACTGATAAGGGGAACTTAAACTAGATTTCTGATAACGTGAAATAGATTACTGGCGTGAAATTAAGCTAGATTACTGATTACGAGAAATTAAACTAGATTACTGATTACAGGAAATTAACTAGATTATCGATTACGGGAAATTAACTAGATTACCGATTAGGGAAAATTAAACTAGATCACCGATTAAGGGAAATTAAACTTGATTACCGATTACGGGAAATTAACTGGATTACTGATTACGGAAAATTAACTGGATTACCGATTACGAAAAATGAACCAGATTACTGATAAGGGGAAATTAAACTAAATTTCTGATAACGAGAAATTAAACTAAATTTCTGATAACGAGAAATTAAACTAGATAACTGATTACAGGAAATTAACTAGATTGCCGATTAAGGAAAATTAAACTAGATCACTGATTAAGGGAAATTAAACTTGATTACCGATTACGGGAAATTAACTGGATTACCGATTTCGGGATATTAGCTAGATTACCGATTAAGGGAAATTAAACTAGATTACCGATTAAGGGAAATTAAACTAGATTACTGTTTAGGGAAAATTTAACAATACGACTGACTACGGGAAATTAAACTAGATTACCGATTACGGGAAATTATCCAGATTACCGATTACCGGAAATTAAAGTAGATTACCGATTAATAGAAATTAAACTAGATCACCGATTAAGGGAAATTAAACTAGATCACCGATTAAGGGAAATTAAACTAGATTACCGATAATGGGAAATTAAACTAGATCACCGATTAAGGGAAATTAAACTAGATTACCGATTAAGGGAAATTAAACTAGATTACCGATTAAGGGAAATTAAACTAGATTACCGATTAAGGGAAATTAAACTAGGTTACTGATAACGTGAAATTAAACAAGATTACTGATTACAAGAAATTAAACTAGATTATTGATTACGGGATATTAACCAGATTGCCGATTAAGGAAAATTAAACTAGATCACTGATTAAGGGAAAATTAAACTTGATTACCGATTACGGGAAATTAACTGGATTACCGATTTCGGGAAATTAACTAGATTACCGATTAAGGGAAATTAAACTAGATTACCGATTAAGGGAAATTAAACTGGATTACCGATTAAGGGAAATTAACTGGATTACCGATTTCGGGATATTAACTAGATTACCGATTAAGGGAAATTAAACTAGGTTACTGATAACGTGAAATTAAACAAGATTACTGATTACAAGAAATTAAACTAGATTATTGATTACGGGATATTAACCAGATTGCCGATTAAGGAAAATTAAACTAGATCACTGATTAAGGGAAAATTAAACTTGATTACCGATTACGGGAAATTAACTGGATTACCGATTTCGGGAAATTAACTAGATTACCGATTAAGGGAAATTAAACTGGATTACCGATTAAGGGAAATTAACTGGATTACCGATTTCGGGATATTAACTAGATTACCGATTAAGGGAAATTAAACTAGATTACTGTTTAGGGAAAATTTAACAATACGACAGATTATGGGAAATTAAACTAGATTACCGATTACGGGAAATTAACCAGATTACCGATTACGGGAAATTAACCAGATTACCGATTACCGGAAATTAAAGTAGATTACCGATTAATAGAAATTAATCTAGATCACCGATTAAGGGAAATTAAACTAGATCACCGATTAAGGGAAATTAAACTAGATTACCGATAATGGGAAATTAAACTAGATCACCGATTAAGGGAAATTAAACTAGATTACCGATTAAGGGAAATTAAACTAGATCACCGATTAAGGGAAATTAAACTAGATCACCGATTAAGGGAAATTAAACTAGATCACCGATTAAGGGAAATTAAACTAGATCACCGATTAAGGGAAATTATACTAGATCACCGATTAAGGGAAATTAAACTAGATTACTAAATACAGGGAATTAAACTCGATTACTGAATAAGGGGAATTAAACTAGATTTCTGATAACGTGAAATTAAACTAGATTACAGATTACAAGAAATTAAACTATACGACTGATTATGGGAAATTAAACTAGATTACCGATTACGGGAAATTATCCAGATTACCGATTACGGAAAACTAACCAGATTACTGATTAGGGGAAATTAAACTAGGTTACTGATAACGTGAAATTAAACAAGATTACTGATTACAAGAAATTAAACTAGATTATTGATTACGGGAATTTAACTAGATTGCCGATTACGGGAAATTAAGTTATACGACTGATTACGGAAAATTAAACTAGATGATCGATTTCAGGGAATTAATCTAGATGATCGAATTCAGGGAATTAATCTAAATTACCATTATGGAAATTAATTATAGTACCGAAAATACCGGGAAATTAAACAAGATTACCAGTTACGGGTAGGAAACTATATTACTAATTTCAGGAAATCAAGCTAGATTAAGGTTAATTAAACAGATTACTGATTACGGGTAATTAAACTAGAATACTGATTAAGGGAAATTAATCTAGATTAAAAAATACAGGGAATAAACTCGATTACTGAAAACGGGGAATTAAACTCGATTACTGAATACGGGGAATTAAACTCGATTACTGAATACGGGGAATTAAACTAGATTACTGATAAAGTGAAATTAAACTAGATTACTGGTTACGAGAAATTAAACTTGATTACAAATTACGGGAAATTAACTAGATTACCGATTACGGGAAATTAACTAGATTACCGATTAAGGGAAATTAAACTAGATTACTGTTTACGGAAAATTTAACTATACGACTGATTACGGGAAATTAAACTAGATTACCGGTTAAGGGAAATTAACCAGATTACCGATTACGGGAAATTAACCAGATTACCGATTACCGGAAATTAAAGTAGATTACCGATTAATAGAAATTAAACTAGATCACCGATTAAGGAAATTAAACTAGATTACCGATTAAGGGAAATTAAACTAGATCACCGATTAAGGTAAATTAAACTAGATCACCGATTAAGGGAAATTAAACTAGATCACCGATTAAGGGAAATCAAACTAGATTCCCGATTACGGGAAATTAACCAGATTACTGATAAGGGGAACTTAAACTAGATTTCTGATAACGTGAACTAGATTACTGCCGTGAAATTAAGCTAGATTACTGATTACGAGAAATTAAACTAGATTACTGATTACAGGAAATTAACTAGATTATCGATTACGGGAAATTAACGAGATTACCGATTAGGGAAAATTAAACTAGATCACCGATTAAGGGAAATTAAACTTGATTACCGATTACGGGAAATTAACTGGATTACTGATTACGGAAAATTAACTGGATTACTGATTAGGGGAAATTAAACTAGATTACTGATTGCAGGTAAATAATACAGATTACCGATTGCAGGTAAATAATATAGATTATTGATTCTATTAATGAAGTTAGATTATCGATACTGGTTATGATGTTAGATTATGGATTACGGAAAATTAAACTAAATTACTGATTAACGGAAATTAAACTAGATTACTGAATACGGGGAATTAAACTCGATTACTGAATAAGGGGAATTAAACTAGATTACTGATAACGTGAAATTAAACTAGATTACTGATTACGAGAAATTAAACTAGATTACTGATTACGGAAAATTAAACTAGATGATCGATTCCAGGGAATTAATCTAGATGATCGAATTCAGGGAATTAATCTAAATCACCATTATGGAAATTAAATTATAGTACCGAAAATAACGGGAAATTAAACAAGATTACCAATACGGGTATGAAACTATATTACTAATTTCAGGAAATCAAACTAGATTAATGATTAAGGTTAATTAAACAGATTACTGATTACGGGTAATTAAACTAGAATACTGATTAAGGGAAATTAATCTAGATTACTAAATACGGGGAATTAAACTCGATTACTAAATACGGGGAATTAAACTCGATTACTGAATACGGGGAATTAAACTAGATTACTGATAAAGTGAAATTAAACTAGATTACTGGTTACGAGAAATTAAACTTGATTACCGATTACGGGAAATTAACTAGATTACCGATTTCGGGAAATTAACTAGATTACCGATTAAGGGAAATTAAACTAGATTACCGATTAAGGGAAATTAAACTAGATTACTGTTTAGGGAAAATTTGACAATACGACTGATTACGGGAAATTAAACTAGATTACCGATTACGGGAAATTAACCAGATTACCGATTACGGGAAATTAACCAGATTACCGATTACGGAAATTAAGTAGATTACCGATTAATAGAAATTAAACTAGATTACCGATTAAGGGAATTAAACTAGATTACCGATTAAGGGAAATTAAACTAGATTACCGATTAAGGGAAATTAAACTAGATTACCGATTAAGGGAAATTAAACTAGATTACCGATTAAGGGAAATTAAACTAGATCACCGATTAAGGGAAATTAAACTAGATCACCGATTAAGGGAAATTAAACTAGATTACCGATAATGGGAAATTAAACTAGATCACCGATTAAGGGAAATTAAACTAGATTACCGATTAAGGGAAATTAAACTAGATTACCGATTAAGGGAAATTAAACTAGATCACCGATTAAGGGAAATTAAACTAGATTCCCGATTACGGGAAAAACCAGATTACCGATTACGAAAAATGAACCAGATTACTGATAAGGGGAAATTAAAGTAAATTTCTGATAACGAGAAATTAAACTAAATTTCTGATAACGAGAAATTAAACTAGATAACTGATTACAGGAAATTAACTAGATTGCCGATTAAGGAAAATTAAACTAGATCACTGATTAAGGGATTTAAACTTGATTACCGATTACGGGAAATTAACTGGATTACCGATTTCGGGATATTAGCTAGATTACTGATTAAGGGAAATTAAACTAGATTACCGATTAAGGGAAATTAAACTAGATTACTGTTTAGGGAAAATTTAACAATACGACTGATTACGGGAAATTAAACTAGATTACCGATTACGGGAAATTAACCAGATTACCGATTACCGGAAATTAAAGTAGATTACCGATAATAGAAATTAAACTAGATCACCGATTAAGGGAAATTAAACTAGATCACCGATTAAGGGAAATTAAACTAGATTAGCGATAATGGGAAATTAAACTAGATCACCGATTAAGGGAAATTAAACTAGATTACCGATTAAGGGAAATTAAACTAGATTACCGATAAGGGAAATTAAACTAGATTACCGATTAAGGGAAATTAAACTAGGTTACTGATAACGTGAAATTAAACAAGATTACTGATTACAAGAAATTAAACTAGATTATTGATTACGGGAATTTAACTAGATTGCCGATTACCGGAAATTAAAGTAGATTACCGATTACCGGAAATTAAAGTAGATTACCGATTACGGAAAATTAAAGTAGATTACCGATTAAGGAAAATTAAACTAGATTACCGATTACGGAAAATTAAACTAGATTACCGATTACGGAAAATTAAACTAGATTACTGATTACGGAAAATTAAACTAGATGATCGATTTCAGGGAATTAATCTAGATGATCGAATTCAGGGAATTAATCTAAATTATCATTATGGAAATTAAATTATAGTACCGAAAATACCGGGAAATTAAACAAGATTACCAATTACGGGTATGAAACTATATTACTAATTTCAGGAATTCAAACTAGATTAATGATTAAGGTTAATTAAACAGATTACTGATTACGGGTAATTAAACTAGAATACTGATTAAGGGAAATTAATCTAGATTACTAAATACGGGGAATTAAACTCGATTACTAAATACGGGGAATTAAACTCGATTACTGAATACGGGGAATTAAACTCGATTACTGAATACGGGGAATTAAACTAGATTACTGATAAAGTGAAATTAAACTAGATTACTGGTTACGAGAAATTAAACTTGATTACCGATTACGGAAATTAACTAGATTACCGATTTCGGGAAATTAACTAGATTACCGATTAAGGGAAATTAAACTAGATTACCGATTAAGGGAAATTAAACTAGATTACTGTTTATGGAAAATTTGACAATACGACTGATTACGGGAAATTAAACTAGATTACCGATTACGGGAAATTAACCAGATTACCGATTACGGGAAATTAACCAGATTACCGATTACCGGAAATTAAAGTAGATTACCGATTAATAGAAATTAAACTAGATTACCGATTAAGGGAAATTAAACTAGATTACCGATTAAGGGAAATTAAACTAGATTACCGATTAAGGAAATTAACTAGATTACCGATTAAGGGAAATTAAACTAGATCACCGATTAAGGGAAATTAAACTAGATCACCGATTAAGGGAATTAAACTAGATTACCGATAGGGGGAAATTAACTAGATCACCGATTAAGGGAAATTAAACTAGATTACCGATTAAGGGAATTAAACTAGATTACCGATTAAGGGAAATTAAACTAGATCACCGATTAAGGGAAATTAACTAGATCACCGATTAAGGGAAATTAAACTAGATTACCGATTAGGGAAATTAAACTAGATTACCGATTAATGGAAATTAAACTAGATCACCGATTAGGGAAATTAAACTAGATTCCCGATTACGGGAAATTAACCAGATTACCGATTACCGGAAATTAAAGTAGATTACCGATTAATAGAAATTAAACTAGATTACCGATTAAGGGAATTAAACTAGATTACCGATTAAGGAAATTAAACTAGATTACCGATTAAGGAAATTAAACTAGATTACCGATTAAGGGAAATTAAACTAGATTACCGATTAAGGGAAATTAAACTAGATCACCGATTAAGGGAAATTAAACTAGATCACCGATTAAGGGAAATTAAACTAGATTACCGATTAAGGGAAATTAAACTAGATTACCGATTAAGGGAAATTAAACTAGATCACCGATTAAGGGAAATTAAACTAGATTCCCGATTACGGGAAATTAACCAGATTACCGATTACGAAAAATGATCCAGATTACTGATAAGGGGAAATTAAACTAAATTTCTGATAACGAGAAATTAAACTAAATTTCTGATAACGAGAAATTAAACTAGATAACTGATTACAGGAAATTAACTAGATTGCCGATTAAGGAAATTAAACTAGATCACTGATTAAGGGAAATTAAACTTGATTACCGATTACGGGAAATTAACTGGATTACCGATTTCGGGATATTAACTAGATTACCGATTAAGGGAAATGAAACTAGATTACCGATTAAGGGAAATTAAACTAGATTACTGTTTAGGGAAAATTTAACAATACGACTGATTACGGGAAATTAAACTAGATTACCGATTACGGGAAATTAACCAGATTACCGATTACGGGAAATTAACCAGATTACCGATTACCGGAAATTAAAGTAGATTACCGATTAATAGAAATTAAACTAGATTACCGATTAAGGGAAATTAAACTAGATTACCGATTAAGGAAATTAAACTAGATTACCGATTAAGGGAAATTAAACTAGATTACCGATTAAGGGAAATTAAACTAGATTACCGATTAAGGGAAATTAAACTAGATTACCGATTAAGGGAAATTAAACTAGATCACCGATTAAGGGAAATTAAACTAGATCACCGATTAAGGGAAATTAAACTAGATTACCGATAATGGGAAATTAAACTAGATCACCGATTAAGGGAAATTAAACTAGATTACCGATTAAGGGAAATTAAACTAGATTACCGATTAAGGGAAATTAAACTAGATCACCGATTAAGGGAAATTAAACTAGATTCCCGATTACGGGAAATTAACCAGATTACCGATTACGAAAAATGAACCAGATTACTGATAAGGGGAAATTAAAGTAAATTTCTGATAACGAGAAATTAAACTAAATTTCTGATAACGAGAAATTAAACTAGATAACTGATTACAGGAAATTAACTAGATTGCCGATTAAGGAAAATTAAACTAGATCACTGATTAAGGGATTTTAAACTTGATTACCGATTACGGGAAATTAACTGGATTACCGATTTCGGGATATTAGCTAGATTACTGATTAAGGGAAATTAAACTAGATTACCGATTAAGGGAAATTAAACTAGATTACTGTTTAGGGAAAATTTAACAATACGACTGATTACGGGAAATTAAACTAGATTACCGATTACGGGAAATTAACCAGATTACCGATTACCGGAAATTAAAGTAGATTACCGATTAATAGAAATTAAACTAGATCACCGATTAAGGGAAATTAAACTAGATCACCGATTAAGGGAAATTAAACTAGATTAGCGATAATGGGAAATTAAACTAGATCACCGATTAAGGGAAATTAAACTAGATTACCGATTAAGGGAAATTAAACTAGATTACCGATTAAGGGAAATTAAACTAGATTACCGATTAAGGGAAATTAAACTAGGTTACTGATAACGTGAAATTAAACAAGATTACTGATTACAAGAAATTAAACTAGATTATTGATTACGGGAATTTAACTAGATTGCCGATTACCGGAAATTAAAGTAGATTACCGATTACCGGAAATTAAAGTAGATTACCGATTACGGAAAATTAAAGTAGATTACCGATTAAGGAAAATTAAACTAGATTACCGATTACGGAAAATTAAACTAGATTACCGATTACGGAAAATTAAACTAGATTACTGATTACGGAAAATTAAACTAGATGATCGATTCAGGGAATTAATCTAGATGATCGAATTCAGGGAATTAATCTAAATTATCATTATGGAAATTAAATTATAGTACCGAAAATACCGGGAAATTAAACAAGATTACCAATTACGGGTATGAAACTATATTACTAATTTCAGGAATTCAAACTAGATTAATGATTAAGGTTAATTAAACAGATTACTGATTACGGGTAATTAAACTAGAATACTGATTAAGGGAAATTAATCTAGATTACTAAATACGGGGAATTAAACTCGATTATTAAATACGGGGAATTAAACTCGAATACTGAATACGGGGAATTAAACTCGATTACTGAATACGGGGAATTAAACTAGATTACTGATAAAGTGAAATTAAACTAGATTACTGGTTACGAGAAATTAAACTTGATTACCGATTACGGGAAATTAACTAGATTACCGATTTCGGGAAATTAACTAGATTACCGATTAAGGGAAATTAAACTAGATTACCGATTAAGGGAAATTAAACTAGATTACTGTTTATGGAAAATTTGACAATACGACTGATTACGGGAAATTAAACTAGATTACCGATTACGGGAAATTATCCAGATTACCGATTACCGGAAATTAAAGTAGATTACCGATTAATAGAAATTAAACTAGATCACCGATTAAGGGAAATTAAACTAGATCACCGATTAAGGGAAATTAAACTAGATTACCGATAATGGGAAATTAAACTAGATCACCGATTAAGGGAAATTAAACTAGATTACCGATTAAGGGAAATTAAACTAGATCACCGATTAAGGGAAATTAAACTAGATCACCGATTAAGGGAAATTAAACTAGATTACCGATAGGGGGAAATTAAACTAGATCACCGATTAAGGGAAATTAAACTAGATTACCGATTAAGGGAAATTAAACTAGATTACCGATTAAGGGAAATTAAACTAGATCACCGATTAAGGGAAATTAAACTAGATCACCGATTAAGGGAAATTAAACTAGATTACCGATTAAGGGAAATTAAACTAGATTACCGATTAATGGAAATTAAACTAGATCACCGATTAAGGGAAATTAAACTAGATTCCCGATTACGGGAAATTAACCAGATTAACGATTACCGGAAATTAAAGTAGATTACCGATTAATAGAAATTAAACTAGATTACCGATTAAGGGAAATTAAACTAGATTACCGATTAAGGGAAATTAAACTAGATTACCGATTAAGGGAAATTAAACTAGATTACCGATTAAGGGAAATTAAACTAGATTACCGATTAAGGGAAATTAAACTAGATCACCGGTTAAGGGAAATTAAACTAGATCACCGATTAAGGGAAATTAAACTAGATTACCGATTAAGGGAAATTAAACTAGATTACCGATTAAGGGAAATTAAACTAGATCACCGATTAAGGGAAATTAAACTAGATTCCCGATTACGGGAAATTAACCAGATTACCGATTACGAAAAATGAACCAGATTACTGATAAGGGGAAATTAAACTAAATTTCTGATAACGAGAAATTAAACTAAATTTCTGATAACGAGAAATTAAACTAGATAACTGATTACAGGAAATTAACTAGATTGCCGATTAAGGAAAATTAAACTTGATCACTGATTAAGGGAAATTAAACTTGATTACCGATTACGGGAAATTAACTGGATTACCGATTTCGGGATATTAACTAGATTACCGATTAAGGGAAATTAAACTAGATTACCGATTAAGGGAAATTAAACTAGATTACTGTTTAGGGAAAATTTAACAATACGACTGATTTCGGGAAATTAAACTAGATTACCGATTACGGGAAATTAACCAGATTACCGATTACCGGAAATTAAAGTAGATTACCGATTAATAGAAATTAAACTAGATCACCGATTAAGGGAAATTAAACTAGATCACCGATTAAGGGAAATTAAACTAGATTACCGATAATGGGAAATTAAACTAGATCACCGATTAAGGGAAATTAAACTAGATTACCGATTAAGGGAAATTAAACTAGATTACCGATTAAGGGAAATTAAACTAGATTACCGATTAAGGGAAATTAAACTAGGTTACTGATAACGTGAAATTAAACAAGATTACTGATTACAAGAAATTAAACTAGATTATTGATTACGGGAATTTAACTAGATTGCCGATTACGGGAAATTAAGTTATACGACTGATTACGGGAAATTAACCAGATTACCGATTACCGGAAATTAAAGTAGATTACCGATTACGGAAAATTAAAGTAGATTACCGATTAAGGAAAATTAAACTAGATTACCGATTACGGAAAATTAAACTAGATTACCGATTACGGAAAATTAAACTAGATTACTGATTACGGAAAATTAAACTAGATGATCGATTTCAGGGAATTAATCTAGATGATCGAATTCAGGGAATTAATCTAAATTACCATTATGGAAATTAAATTATAGTACCGAAAATACCGGGAATTTAAACAAGATTACCAATTACGGGTAGGAAACTATATTACTAATTTCAGGAAATCAAGCTAGATTAAGGTTAATTAAACAGATTACTGATTACGGGTAATTAAACTAGAATACTGATTAAGGGAAATTAATCTAGATTAAAAAATACAGGGAATTAAACTCGATTACTGAAAACGGGGAATTAAACTCGATTACTGAATACGGGGAATTAAACTCGATTACTGAATACGGGGAATTAAACTAGATTACTGATAAAGTGAAATTAAACTAGATTACTGGTTACGAGAAATTAAACTTGATTACAAATTACGGGAAATTAACTAGATTACCGATTACGGGAAATTAACTAGATTACCGATTAAGGGAAATTAAACTAGATTACTGTTTACGGAAAATTTAACTATAAGACTGATTACGGGAAATTAAACTAGATTACCGGTTAAGGGAAATTAACCAGATTACCGATTACGGGAAATTAACCAGATTACCGATTACGGGAAATTAACCAGATTACCGATTACCGGAAATTAAAGTAGATTACCGATTAAGGGAAATTAAACTAGATTACCGATTAATAGAAATTAAACTAGATCACCGATTAAGGGAAATTAAACTAGATTACCGATTAAGGGAAATTAAACTAGATCACCGATTAAGGTAAATTAATCTAGATCACCGATTAAGGGAAATTAAACTAGATCACCGATTAAGGGAAATCAAACTAGATTCCCGATTACGGGAAATTAACCAGATTACTGATAAGGGGAACTTAAACTAGATTTCTGATAACGTGAACTAGATTGCTGCCGTGAAATTAAGCTAGATTACTGATTACGAGAAATTAAACTAGATTACTGATTACAGGAAATTAACTAGATTATCGATTACGGGAAATTAACTAGATTACCGATTAGGGAAAATTAAACTAGATCACCGATTAAGGGAAATTAAACTTGATTACCGATTACGGGAAATTAACTGGATTACCGATTACGGAAAATTAACTGGATTACTGATTAGGGGAAATTAAACTAGATTACTGATTGCAGGTAAATAATACAGATTACCAATTGCAGGTAAATAATATAGATTATTGATTCTAGTAATGAAGTTAGATTATCGATACTGGTTATGATGTTAGATTATGGATTACGGAAAATTAAACTAAATTACTGATTAACGGAAATTAAACTAGATTACTGAATACGGGGAATTAAACTCGATTACTGAATAAGGGGAATTAAACTCGATTACTGAATAAGGGGAATTAAACTAGATTATTGATAACGTGAAATTAAACTAGATTACTGATTACGAGAAATTAAACTAGATTATTGATTATGGGAAATTAACTAGATTACCGATTACGGGAAATTAAGTTATACGACTGATTACGGGAAATTAACTAGATTACCGATTACGGGAAATTAATTAATACGACTGATTACCGGAAATTAAAGGAGATTACCGATTACGGAAAATTAAAGTAGATTACCGATTACGGAAAATTAAAGTAGATTACCGATTACGGAAAATTAAACTACATTACCGATTACGGAAAATTAAACTAGATTACTGATTACGGAAAATTATACTAGATGATCGATTTCAGGGAATTAATCTAGATGATCGAATTCAGGGAATTAATCTAAATTACCATTATGGAAATTAAATTATAGTACCGAAAATAACGGGAAATTAAACAAGATTACCAATTACGGGTATGAAACTATATTACTAATTTCAGGAAATCAAACTAGATTAATGATTAAGGTTAATTAAACAGATTACTGATTACGGGTAATTAAACTAGAATACTGATTAAGGGAAATTAATCTAGATTACTAAATACGGGGAATTAAACTCGATTACTAAATACGGGGAATTAAACTCGATTACTGAATACGGGGAATTAAACTCGATTACTGAATACGGGGAATTAAACTCGATTACTGAATACGGGGAATTAAACTAGATTACTGATAAAGTGAAATTAAACTAGATTACTGGTTACGAGAAATTAAACTTGATTACCGATTAAGGGAAATTAAACTAGATTACCGATTAAGGGAATTTAAACTAGATTACTGTTTAGGGAAAATTTGACAATACGACTGATTACGGGAAATTAAACTAGATTACCGATTACGGGAAATTAACCAGATTACCGATTACCGGAAATTAAAGTAGATTACCGATTAATAGAAATTAAACTAGATTACCGATTAAGGGAAATTAAACTAGATTACCGATTAAGGGAAATTAAACTAGATTACCGATTAAGGGAAATTAAACTAGATTACCGATTAAGGGAAATTAAACTAGATTACCGATTAAGGGAAATTAAACTAGATCACCGATTAAGGGAAATTAAACTAGATCACCGATTAAGGGAAATTAAACTAGATTACCGATAATGGGAAATTAAACTAGATCACCGATTAAGGGAAATTAAACTAGATTACCGATTAAGGGAAATTAAACTAGATTACCGATAAAGGGAAATTAAACTAGATCACCGATTAAGGGAAATTAAACTAGATTCCCGATTACGGGAAATTAACCAGATTACCGATTACGAAAAATGAACCAGATTACTGATAAGGGGAAATTAAACTAAATTTCTGATAACGAGAAATTAAACTAGATAACTGATTACAGGAAATTAACTAGATTGCCGATTAAGGAAAATTAAACTAGATCACTGATTAAGGGAAATTAAACTTGATTACCGATTACGGGAAATTAACTGGATTACCGATTTCGGGATATTAACTAGATTACCGATTAAGGGAAATTAAACTAGATTACCGATTAAGGGAAATTAAACTAGATTACTGTTTAGGGAAAATGTTGTTGTTTGACGCAAGAACGACTCTGGGTTTAACTGGTTATAAACTCTTTATTAATTTAATTAAAACATTAATATTAATATCCGGGAACAATATACTGAACTGACTTTGAGAACTGACTAAGAACAACTGACAAACGTTATCGGAATGTTATCCGGTTATATAGTTAAGGCATCGCGATAAAAAATAAAGATTACAAGAATGACCGCGATGCATAAAAAACACAAGTACAGAAAATATAATCTGGATATAGATAAAAAACAACCGGTATTATCTCTAATTTACAACAGTCCCTCTTAATATCGGTGGTTTCAATCTTCTATCCAGGGGGTGGTCATTTAATTATTTCCAGTCCAAGGGCTTTGACGCAGAGGAGATGCTTCGGACGGAACAGGCTCTTTGTACAGATGTCAGCTGGCATTTCCTCTGTTGGTAGATACCGCAAGGCTATATGTCCCTGGTCGTAGGTGTCTCGAATGAAGTGGTGCCGGATATCAATGTGCTTCGTTCTGGCATGGAAAACAGGATTCTGAACGAGTTTCTGGGCACCCTGGTTGTCGTTGTACAGCTCGATCGCCTGAACTGATACTCCAAGTTCGTTGAGAAGTCCCTTGAGATATATGGCTTCTTTGGTTGCGTCGGACATTGCCATATATTCTGCTTCTGTACTGGACAAGGCAACAGTTCGCTGTTTCCGGGCTTCCCAGGATACTGCAGCGCCGGCTAGTTTGAAGACATATCCAGTATATGACTTCCTATCTTTCGGACAGCCTCCATAGTCTGCATCAACGAAACCCTGGATTGGCAATCCGGTCTTCCGATAAAGCAACCCATGATGAAGAGTTCCCTTCAGGTATCTTAGAACTCTTTTCCCGGCAATCCAATGAGTTTCGTCATAACTTGTGTTGAACTGGCTCAATGCGCTGACTGAATACGCCATATCCGGTCGTGATGACACTACCAGGTACATGAGAGAGCCGACCAGAGATTGATACGGAATACGACTGATGTCTTCTGCTACTGGGTGTTCCGGATTTTGCAACTTGTTGTTGGCATCCATTGGAGTCGCTATTGCTTTGGAGTCTTGCATGTTGAAACGTTTCAGGACCGTTTCTGCATATTTCGCTTGGGAAATCCGGATGGTATTTTGTTTTAAATCTTGGTGAAATTCCAATCCGAGACAGTGATGGATTGGCCCCAGGTCCTTCATATCGAATTTTCTCCCAAGTTCAATCTTTACTTCAGTCATCCAATCCGGGTTGTTGCTTGCAAGGATCAGATCGTCGACATAGACTCCAATGATCATAATATCTTCCGCGACTCTTAACACGTATAAGCAGGGGTCGCTCTTCAATGGTGTCATTCCGATTTCCGAAAGTCTTTGATGTAACTTCTTGTACCATTGGCGGCCCGATTGTTTTAAGCCGTAGAGGGATTTCTTGATACGACAGACTTTATGTCCCTCTTCTTCCAGGTCGCTGGTCCATTTCTTTGCTCTGGCAATGATTGACTTGTCGAAGCGGGTTGACTTGACGATTTCTTCGAGGGATTCTGTTAATCCTTCCGGGACGACCATATATATTTCCTCCTCGAGTTCGCCATTAAGATAGGCCGTGACGACATCCATCTGGTGGACTTCCAAACCGATTTCCACAGCCAGGGCCATAAGCAGTCTTATTGAGCTGGATCTAATGACGGGTGCGAACGTCTCTTGGTAGTCGATCCCTGGTCTCTGGGCAAAACCTTTCGCTACGAGCCTGGCTTTCCTTTTCTCTACTTCTCCGCTGGGTAAGTACTTCGTTCGGAAGACTAAACGATTTCCAAGGACCTTCTGGTTTTCCGGACAGTTAACGATGTCCCAGGTTTCGCACTTGATAAGCGAAACGAACTCTTCCGTTACTGCTTTCCTCCAATCGTTTGCGTACGGAGAAGCCAGGGCTTGCTTCATGGACAAAGGTTCTGATAAGATGGCTAGGCTGGCTGACTCATCGGACAGGGTTTCTTGCTCGTCAGTAGCCTCTTCAGTAGACTCTTCTGAGACGCTCGGAATCATGTTGAACCTTTTCTTCGGTCGTCCGGGTACTCCAGTTCTTATTTTCTTCGGTCTGCCAGGACCTTTCTTCAGAACGAGGGTTTCTGAGGTTTTTTCGAAGACGTCCTCGTTTTCCTGGGCATTAGATTCTTCCGGGATTTCATCTTTGAACTCCTTTTTGACTTCTTTGAATTCTTCTCTTCCTGGCGGTTTTACAGCGTGTGTAGTGGCCGGGATTTCGATTTCGCCTTTAGCTTTGCATTCGTATTTCAGGTTTACTTCTGGAGTGACGAAATCATCATATCCGCCTTGTTTATTGAATTCTCCCAGGAACTTGACATTGCGACTTCGGTAGATTTGCTTCTCGGACGGAACCCATAGTCGATAGGCCTTCGAGACTTGAGAATAGCCGATGAAAACGCATTCTTTGCTCCTGGCTGCAAACTTCCCCTTCCTTTTATCTTCGTCCAACAGCAAAGCTTTGTCGCCGAAAATCTTCAAATGTTGCAGGGATGGCTTCTTTCCGGTCCATCTGGTAAATGGTACTTCTCCATTTATGCTCCGGGAAGGACAACGGTTTCGAATGTAATTGGCCGTGGCCATCGCTTCTGCCCAGAATGATGGTGGAAGTTGCGCTTGTATCATCATACATCGGGCCATATCCAGGAGTGTTCTGTTCTTTCTTTCAGCAATGCCATTCTGTTCCGGGGTGTATGGTACGGTGAGTCTTCTTTTTATCCCAGAGTCTTTCAGGAATCTGTCGAATTCATTGTTGCAGTATTCGGTACCGTTGTCGGACTGCAATGTCTTGATTTTTCTCCCGGTTTCCACTTCAGCTCGATGCTTGAATTCTTTGAAGGCTTTCAACACTTCGCTCTTGTGTTTTAAAAAGCTGACTTCACTCCACCGGGAATAATCATCAGTGAAAACGACGATGTACTTGGCTCCGCTCATCGATGTTACTCTCATCGGCCCGCATACGTCAGAGTGTACAATTTCCAGGACATGCGAGGATCGGCTATCTTCGGTTTTCGGGAACGGCTCCTTCGATTGCTTTCCTTTGATACAGATTTGGCAGATTCCCAGGCTCCCATCTTTTTCAATGTTGAGTCCCGTAGCCAAATTCTTCCGGGCCATTTCCTTCAAACTTCTCTCGTTCAAATGACCGAGTAGGAAATGCCAGTTTTCCAGGTTGCTTCTAGGCTTTATTTCCGATTGCACTGCATGGACCGTTTCTTCAGCCTTTCTCAGGAAATAAAGGTCTCCAACTCTGTCAGCAACTGCAATCACTTCCCCGGTTGCCGTCTTAATCCAGGCCTGCGACTTCTTGAATGTGACCTCATGTCCTTTGTCTGTCATCTTGGCAATGGATAGGAGATTTGTTCTTAAATCCGGGACATGAAGGGCTCGTTCCAGGCGAAGAATTCGATTGTCGCTGCCATTCGTTGCGTGTACTTTTACTTCGCCAACACCTCGTATCTTCGTTGACTCTGCAGTGGCCAGGTTTAAAGATTTCGTGGTCTCTTCGTAAACGTTGAAGCAGTCTCTGCTGGAAGTCATATGCGAGGTGGCTCCGCTGTCCAGGCACCAGGAATCGTGATAAGCCTTCAGGTGCAATGCGAATTCTTCCTCGGCCAAATTTTCTGCCAGTACATGATGGGCGTTTTCTTTCTTTCTGGTTCTTATGCCTGAACCATTGTTTCTGTCGGGGCAATCGGCTACCTTGTGGCCGGGTTTCCTGCATCCATGACACTTGTACTTGAAGGTCGTGCTTCCTCGTCCACGTAAGCCTCTTCCTCTACCCCTACTGCCCATCATCGCATTCTGCACGGGTTCGTCTTCTTTAGATTGCTTGGCGTCCGATTCCTCCAGGATCTTTATTTTCAAGGCTTCCGGATCAGGTAACGTATCCCTGGACTCTATTGCGCACCGGAAGTTCTCGTACGATTCTGGTAGACTGTATAACAACATAATGGCCAGTAGGTCGTCGTTTACAGCTACTCCCATGTCAGCCAACTTGTCTACTGCGTCGAAGAATTCTCGGACGTGATCCCGGACATCTTCTCCCTCCTTCATTTTCTTGAGGGTCAGTTTCTTCAGCAGCGTGGCTTTCCGGGCAGGTCCACTGGACTGGTAGATGGATTCGAGCTTCTTCCATAGTTCCCGTGAGGTGGTGCAATTCTTTACTTGCTTCAACTCCGACGGACTGATCGACAAGATTAGGTCCGCTCTTGCCTTCCGATCATTACTGTCCCAGGTAGCGACCGCCTGGGCGTTTCCTTCCGTTCCCCGTACCGGAGTTGGCCTCGTTGAAGTTCCATCTACGTACTCCCAGAGGTCGTTCTTCTGAAGCAGGGCTTCCACTTGCATTTTCCAGGTATCATAATTATCTTTAGTTAACGTCTCGATTCGTCCCAGGTGATTTCCGGCCATTCTACGTCTGACTCCGCACCTTAAAGGATAATCTTCCCGGCGTTGAACTTCTTATGACTTCTAAACCTCTGCGCAGTGGAAGCGTGCTGGGCCCATAACCTGTTGTTGTTTGACGCAAGAACGACTCTGGGTTTAACTGGTTATAAACTCTTTATTAATTTAATTAAAACATTAATATTAATATCCGGGAACAATACTGAACTGAGAACTGACTTTGAGAACTGACTAAGAACAACTGACAAACGTTATCGGAATGTTATCCGGTTATATAGTTAAGGCATCGCGATAAAAAATAAAGATTACAAGAATGACCGCGATGCATAAAAAACACAAGTACAGAAATATAATCTGGATATAGATAAAAAACAACCGGTATTATCTCTAATTTACAACAGAAAATTTAAC
>JAEQBA010000080.1:29452-44969 GCA_019434445.1 Phalangium opilio | reverse complement strand
AAATCCTCGGACTTGTAAATATTTTTACGTACCTGGTGGTTCTCCCTCGACCCTTCTTACTCGTTCGACCCGGTCCCAATCTAAGCCTAACGGTTTAACGGAAATGTCAGTCGTCGTATTAGCGTCCGGTTTAACGGACGTTGGAAAAAGAGGAAGAGATGGGCGCGTGAGAATGTTATGGGTATGAAAGAGGGAGAAGAAGCCCGCGAGTCCAGTTTCGGTCGGATGAAACCAGTATGTCCCTTATTGCTGTATAGCATGCCCAGTTGTTGTCCGGCATCGTTCCCGAAGGGGCTTTAAAAGCGGCTGGAGGACGCCATGGACCAACGACAAAAGCTGCTGTCGCGACTTACTACTACCCCACTGAGACTGAAAACCGAATGCATACGATTCCTCGAAGAATATTGAACGATTTGCCAGAGAAATCATCTCGAAACCGATACCGATAACTTGATTCAGTACAGATGTGGGATGCGCAATAAAGATTTTAGTTTAAACGAAGTGAGGAATAGTGGAATAGGGATGATTTGAATTAATTCATGATGAACGGAAATAAAGGATCCAGAGAAAAGAGATTTAAAGAAAGTAAAAAAAAAAAAAACGGGAGACAGTTCTCGCTTTCGCGGCGTTACGCGTTTCGTTTTCCTCCCACACGATTGTTGCGGAAGCCAAGCGCGGTTATGACTATTCCTGCAGGAGCTTTAGACTCTTTTCTTTTAGACCCTTTGGTCTCTTCTTAACGGCTTTCTCTTTGGGCTATGTCTTCTTATTCTTCTTGGGTCGTTGGGAATGGTGCGAGACTCGAGACACTCTCCTAAGCGACTATACTATACTAGAAAAGAAGCGAGGCGACGTAAGAAATGCGCCATAGCTGGTCTCTCTCCTCTTTCGTATATACCATCCTTAATGGGACAAATTGATATTCGCGTCTCGCCGCACGCCAGCTCTTATTCTTAGTGCGTCTACTTTGTATTTACTTTCTCCTTGTTTTTCTGTCTTTATATGTTGAGAGTAGTCTTATTATCAGTTCATCTAAAAGTTTAAATTGAGGACCAAGAAGACTGCGTGTAGGCTTAAGAGTAGACAAATTGGAAAAATTATAATTATAATTCAAATAAATCGAGTTTATTACACGCCTAATACCGATTTACCGTGGAACTGCTGTTTTTTTTAAGGAAACAAACTGCTACCGCAACGTACGCAATTTCAATCGGTTGCCCTTTACTTTTCCCCAATGTTCTGTAATTCAATTTAGTCTCGCCTCTGGGTAGTTCACCTTATGTTTCTTTTTTTTTTTTTTACTCCCCACTCCTTTTGTACTTCTGTTTCTACTCCTGCTCGTTAAATTAAATTTTCTCCTTTTGTTCTGGAGAATATTTTTTCCTCTCTTGTTGGCCATTGTTTTCGTTTTATAAACAAAAAAAAAACACAAAAAGAGGTAAAAAAATCCACGATAAAAAAAATATAAGCGTGTTATTGGAGGGGGTCAGAAAAATATCCCTTTGGTTTTTTTTTCCACAATTGAGCTACCCCACTTTTTTCCCCCTAATAATTCGTGTTCTGAGCGAGGGGTACAACACTAGAGGTTGGCTTGAAAAATGAGAGATACTAAAAAATTCGGTAAATAAGCTTAAATTTCTCATCTTAATAGTAGCGCGTCAAGTTTTTCTCTGTTTTTTCCGCATGGTGTTGAACCTCTCTGAGTTATTTTATAGTCAACTCATTTTTATCCCGATGTTTTCACCATTCCCTTGCCAAAAAAATAGAGGAAGAGAGGGGTATTTTCCCGCGTAGAGTTAATGCAAAAGAAGAAAAAAAAAACTATTCCCTTCTTTCTCTCTATTCCTTGGACGAACCCGCGAGGTATAAAAATTTTATCGCTCGTCTTTCGTTGGTAGTAAAAAGTTCCATATGGGAGCATCATTGGGAAACAGCCAATCCCTATGCTCTACTTCCAAACCAATATAAGGGAAATATCCCAACTAGGTTCTTAGTAAGCTAGGTGAACTAAAGAATTTAGGCTAGTCGGATTTCTTTCGTGCGGTAGAATTGTTGCTTCAGGCAAACCCGTAATGTAACTCCATAAGAAGAAGAAAAAATAATAATATCCTCTTTCAGTTTTCTTTCCTTTTCTCAGTCAACTCTTTTTTTTTCAAACAACCATATACTTTTATATTTATTTCAATCATAACCTTATAATGCGTAAGGAAGGGTCTCCTTAGGGGCCTGTAGAATCGGCGCCATCTTAGTTTAAATGTTTCTAACACAAAACCGGAAGTGAACGGAAGTTGACCTACCTTCCTTTGGTCAACTAGACCAAATCGCCGCCGGAAGAAGCTCCTCTACCGCCACGAGCCCCCCATTTATTCTTTTATAAAGGATACGTGCTCTTAGCTAGTCGACCCCGTGCTTTTGAACAGTATTATTGCCTTGTACTTCAACCTTAAGGGGATGTTTAGACCTATACGCTTACATAGTAAATTCTTCACCGTATGTAGGTTTATTGTTAAAAGAGTAACTTGGTTTTCAATTAAATAAACTTATACCTAGAAAGGAATGCGGGAAATGCAACTCTTATCGGTTTTTATTCTCTTCTCTTCTTTCTGACTAACAAACATTCTTGCAATTACTTTTCGTAAATGGTTCAGGGAAAATATTTACTAAATTCTACGACAGTTATTTTTATGAGAAAATAAGTTTGAAATGGTATTACGGTATTTTTATTATACCCCTGTAAAAATGTTTCAACCTCAGAACGGTAATGTTTATAATGAAACTGTTGTGTATGCTTGATCTTTCATATTAAATGTGCCAGGAATAAAACTTAACAGCGTTTATTTACAGTGGTTGCAAAAGTTACATGGCGGTCGACGTATGTGTCGATCCGGTTAAAACTCTCCGTATTTATACACAAGCAATTTGTTATCTTATCGTTTAAAGATTAAAGTCGTTTTTTATACATCATAGAAAATATATTTTTATAGGCGATTTAGTAGACATAACAATTACTTTCCCCTTAACGTTTTTATGGCGTTATGATTTATATAGGGCATTAGGCATTTCAGTGTATCTTTCCGGTGGTCGACAAGTTCTTCTAGGTCGTTCTCTCGACATAGGATTGACCTCTTGCAAGATTATGGATGTTGGTACTTCATATCTTCCAGGATGCTGTTTGGACATTGCTGACATTGCCTCTTCTTGTTGATTTATTGGTTCAGGATCTAATGTTCGATTGGAATGATGGTTGGGCTTCAAATTGTCTGCATTGACGGCTGATGGTTGCATGGATTGTCTAGTCGTCCGAGGAATGAGAGACGATGGGTGAATTACTGGAGACGCTACTGGATCTGGGGTCTCATTGGCTTTTAACATCCAATTGAAGGGATCTGTGGTCGGTCTGATTTCTGCTATGTTATCGTCTCCGGATGATGACTTCAGTTGTGGGCGCAATTGATTTTGGTGTCTCCGTACATTTCCGCTTTCTGTTGCTACTTCATACATCATTTTTCCAATATGTCTCTTAATAACACCAGTTTTCCATTTCATTCCTCTCCCGAAATTCCTGAGATAGATTGAATCATTAATAGTAAACTTTAAAGTCGTTGGATTATTAGTCCGTGATGCTGTGTTCTTGTTGATTTCGTTAGCTATGTTCGAAGTAGATTTGAAGTTCGGATGACATAGATCTAACCGTGTTATGATATTTCTTCCAAGCATTAACTCGGCAGGCGATTTTCCAGAAATGAGTGGAGTCCTTCGGTAATTTAATAGGATACGTGCAAGGCGTGTCTCCAAACTCCCAGAGTGAAATTGATTTAGGCCGGCATTCACGATTTTAATTTCGTCTGTGATCTCTCCATCGAGTTTCTTCAGTCCAGTCTTGATAATTCGAACACTCCTTTCAGCTTGTCCATTAGATTGGGGATGGTATGGAGCAGAGGTTAGATGAGTAATTCCATTCGATGTGATAAAATTGTGGAATTCATTACTAGTAAAACAGGACCCATTGTCGGTCACTAGCGTTCGCATGATTCCAAAGCGAGCAATATGGTCTCTTAAACAGGTAGTGACGGCGTCTGTTGAAGTTGATCGAGTGATATTGACCTCCATCCATTTAGTGTAGGCATCAACTATGATGAGAAGATATCTGCCTTCAATTGGTCCTGCAAAGTCCGCATGAACTCTTTCCCAGGGTTGGTGGACTTCCGGCCAAGGTTGGAACTTCGCTGCAGGCATTGATGCATTTTCTTGGCATATGTTGCATTGTTTGACTGTTGTCTCTATATCTTGATCAATTTTAGGCCACCATAACCTTGAGCGAGCCAACGACTTCATTTGAACTATCCCTTGGTGGGTGTTGTGCAGTTCTCGCAAGAACTCTCCCTGGCATGATTTTGGTATGATGAGCCTGTTTCCCATGAAGAGAAGGTTGTCGAAATTTGAGAGTTCCATTTGTCTTCGTTTATATACGTCCAAATCTGTGTCCAGCTTAGTAGTAGGAAATCCTTGGCGCATATATCGCAAAACCTTGCTTAAGATCGGATCCTGGGTTGTTAGTTCCTCCAATTTGATGCTGGTTATAGGACTTCGGTCAACTTCTTGCATAAGTAATACGTATTCCGCTGGTACTGGGGTCTTGGTGGTTGTGATCGGTAAAGGTAGTCTGCTCAAGGCATCAGCATTTTGGTTCGCTGATCCCTTTCGGAACTTGATCTCGTATTGAAAGGCTGATAGTAAGAGTGCCCAACGTTGTATACGAGCTGCGGCCATCGGTGGTATTGGTTTTTCTGGCGAAAATAGAGATATTAGTGGCTGATGGTCCGTGGTCAATGTGAATTTCTTCCCGTAAAGGTAATCCCTGAACTTCGTAACGGAAAAAATAATAGCTAGGGCTTCTCGTTCTAGTTGTGAATAGTTCCTTTCCGCTGCAGTTAAACTTCTCGAAGCGAAAGAAATCGGCCGTTCTTCCAGCTTGCCGCTTGAATTTTCTATCATGTGTGATATGACCCCTCCAAGGCCGTAGGGCGATGCGTCGCATGATAGATAGACTTCTTTGTTGATATCATAATGTACCAGCATCTTGGACGTTTTCATGGCCAGCTTGGCTTGATGGAATGCATCTTTCTGTTCCTTCTCCCAGGTCCATTTGGTGTCTTTCCGTAAGAGTTTATGCAGTGGCGCCAGATTTGATGCGTGATTCGGTAGAAAACGACCATAATAATTTATCATTCCCAGGAAAGAGCGCAAGGTCTCGACGTTTTCCGGTTCTGGGGCTTGCATAATCTCTTCCATTTTACTGTTCAATGGATGAAGTCCTTCTGCGTCCAGGCGATGACCGAGGAACTCTACTTCAGACACAAAGAAGTGGCATTTCTCTCGTCGTACTTTTAATCCGTTAGTCCCAAGGATGGTGAGGAATTTGTCTATTTGTTGTAAGTGATCGTTTTCCGTTTTCGCGCCAAGTAAGACGTCATCTTGGAACGGCATTACTTTGTCCATGTCTTGCACGACCATCTCCATAAGGCGCTGAAATATGGCGGAGGACGAGGACAGTCCAAATGGTAACCTCTTGTACTGGTATAGCCCTTTCGATGTATTGATCACTGTGATTTCTCTTGATTCCTTGTCCAATTCAATCTGATTATAAGCTTCTTTTAAGTCGATCTTCGTGAAATATTTGCATCCTGCCAGTCTGGAGAATATATCTTGGGCTCTTGGCAGCGGATAGACTTCGGTATTGATAGCTGGATTAGACGTTGAGCTGAAGTCTCCACAAATTCGAATGCTCCCATTTGGCTTCACAACGGGAACAATTGGGGATGCGTATTTAGAAAACGGAATGCTTTCGATAATGTCCTCTTTCTCCATTCTTTGCAGTTCAGCTTCCACTTTTTCGGTCATGGAATATGGTACTGTTCGAGCTTTGCAGTATTTTGGAATTGCATCAGGCTTGATATGAAGATGAGCTTGTACATTTTTCAGTCTTCCCAGCCCTGGCGTGAACACTTGATCATGTTTCTTCAGAATGCTGTCTAGTCGCATGTTGGTCTGACTCGTATGATTGACCCCGAAGTCGTTGAGAGACGGCAATATCTTCAACGTAGAATGTAGCCATTTTCTGCCACACAGATTGGGACCTTGACTCCTGACGATAAGGACTGGTAATTCGGCTTCCTTTGACTTAAACGTAGCCAATACAGTCGTTGTTCCAAGGACGTCTATTGCCTCGCCAGTGTATGAACGTATACTTTTCTTAAATTGTTCGAGTTTTCCAGTGTTGGGAATTCGGCAAAATTCGTCTTCTCTGATCATCGTATGACCGGAACCTGTGTCAACCTCGAAATTCATGTTGATTCCATTAATCTCACACGTAATTACATCGGGTGGTGGCGTGCTTGTGTCTGGATCTTTGCTCTCAGCTGTGATATTGTTGACCGGGAAATCATATTGTCGTGCTACTGGCTGGTCTTGATCGATGTGGTGTGTTCTGGATTGAAATCTAGAGTTTATTCCGTACGCTTTATTCGGTTTCTCGGCAGCTGTTGATTGGCAGGCCTTGGCAATGTGACCAATTTTCTCACACTTGTAACATGCTTCTTCAAGGAACGGGCATTCGTGACTTTTGTGACTTCTAGACGTACATCTATTGCATTGTCTGGCACTAGGAACAAACTTGGGCACAGACTGTGATCGATCTACTCTTCTCAAAGGCTTTCGTCGTGTGGCAACTTCGTACTCTGAGTCGCGATTCGAGACGTGGTTCGCGGACGTGTCAGACTGGTTCTCTCCATTCTGAATGCGTTGAGTGTTATGCGTGGCGGTTTCCATTGTATGAACAATGCGGGTAGCGGCTTCCAGAGTGAGAGTGTCATCCTCGGTAAGTAGTCTTCTTTGCATGGTTTCGTCATTGATTCCACATACGAGCCTGTCTCGGATCATTTCGTTGAGGTTTGTACCGAAACTGCAATGTTCAGACAGTTTTCTGAGCTCGGAAACGTAGAGTGCCACGGACTCCCCTTGTTTTCGGTTCCGGTTGTTGAAGTGGAAGCGCTCCACTATTTTTGAAGGTTTCGGATCGAAGTGTTGTTTCAGCACTGTCACCAAGTCATCATAGGTCTTGTCTGGGATCGTAAGTGGTCGGATTAGATTCCGTAGTAGAGCATACGTATTGGGATCCAACACTGTTTGTAGTATCGCTCGCTGTTTCTCGTTGTCGGTAATGGAGTTGACTTTGAAATATGCATCGAGGCGCTCAACATACTGGGTCCATGATTCGACTCTGCTGTCAAAGATCTCTAACCTGCCGTAGACGACTGCCATGTCTTGGTGTTGCGAGGTAGAGGTGTTGTAGCGGTGTTCGGTAGAAATGTCTTGTTGTTGTCTGGTAGCGCTGCCCTTTAACGTAAAGTTTAAAATGCCTCCGTCGCCATTGTTGTGTATGCTTGATCTTTCATATTAAATGTGCCAGGAATAAAACTTAACAGCGTTTATTTACAGTGGTTGCAAAAGTTACATGGCGGTCGACGTATGTGTCGATCCGGTTAAAACTCTCCGTATTTATACACAAGCAATTTGTTATCTTATCGTTTAAAGATTAAAGTCGTTTTTTATACATCATAGAAAATATATTTTTATAGGCGATTTAGTAGACATAACAGAAACCGACATTCAAGCGTTCAAATTGAATTTTGAAAAAATATTTATTATAAATCACCTTTCAAATTTTGCGCGGTTGTTTACCTAGAACCTGACGATCAGGTTATCTAACCCATCCTGTATATAGATACCCCCAACATATTCAGAAAATATCCCCTGGTGTTTTTTACCGCCCCCCTCATCGGCCATCGGTTTTTGGTGGAAATGAGATACGCGGTGACCTGGCATGTAGTGGTAGATTTCGTAAGGTGACTGGGGAGTTGGCGGGCTCATCTTCCTAAGCGAAAGTTCGTGTTCCTCCTCGCGGAAACTCGACGCTGCGCGAGCGTCTGAGGTCAAGCTTTTCTGATCGAATGGCGAAAGTCTTTGATGAGCAACGCCGGGGGAATTAGAAGCCCCCCCCTAGCCCTCTTCCTTACCCATATATTCCCCCGTCAGAAGCCAAGCTTTCCCATCTAATATTTCTACGATGCCAGCACTAGCTCGCTCTATATACCTCTTTTGGCAATCGCTCGTCTTTTGTTCGATTCTAGAATGACGCGAGATATTCTCTTCCCTCAGTCGATGAGGTTGTGCCACAATACCAAAACCTGGAAGGTATTCTCTAGACGAATAGCGGACGTGGCTTTCTTCCTTCCACCAGGGGATTAAGGAGCTTCGTCCGCGTATGTCAAGCCTAGAAATAGATTAAAGATATCTAGGAATAATAGCGAACTCCTCTCTCTCTCTCTTTGCGAAGATGGTTTAAACATTCGTGAAATAGGATGCAGAAACACTTCTGGTTAAAGTTTCATTCTAATTAAGTTTAAACACGTGTCGTTAATTTTAACAATAGCTCCTTTTTCGGTCCCCCGTTCGATTCTGAATATTGGCGGGAAACGTCATTGCTTTTGGGAAAATGTCTAGTAAACTGAAGAAGAAAAGGTATTGGTACATTTTATCCCAGTGTAATATTGCATTTCGGACCAGCTATAATCCAAAACTGATTCAAAACCACAATATCTTCTTTCCATACGCGGAGCATTCCAATTGAGACGAACTATCTCTACCAGCCCATCCCTAAATCTTTAAGACGCAATTTTTTTCTCTTCAACCGGTCCCAAACTCTTCACTATTATCTCAGAATGAGTTTACCGTATTGTTACAACTTGGGATGGTTTAATTATCCAAGCGAGTTTACGGAATACTCCGGATGAAACGAGAAGAAAGACGGATTTAGGCGGTATATAGGAAAATTGGCGGGAAAAACACGAAAGGGATTCAGACTAATGGGAAATATATCGAAGACTTATTTGTTGATGGCAACGGTGTATCCCTCTTCCCGTCTTGGTCCATAGTTTCGGCGCTGCAATCACCTTTTTCCGGTATTCGTGCTATACCGGATTTATAACTCCGCACTTCCAAATCCCGACTCTTCTCTTCTTATATCTTCTTAGCTCCGGTAAAGTAGTCCGGGGGAGTGTATAGACCCGCTCGCGGCTTTTTACAGGATCGAGGTATTTTTCCCTTCCTATACAGGTCGTAGGAATGTTATTCCTTTTTTCTTGTAGAATTTTTAGACTTTTCCATCTTTTCTCCCTTCTGAAAATACCAACCCAAAGTATGAAGTGAAAAAAAAATAATAAAATAAAGTCCTTGGTCGTATGGTACCGTCTTTTGAACTTTCAAAAATAATATGAATTATCCGAGACTATTGGAATCGAATTTTTTGGGAATTTATAGACATACTAGCCGTTACCCGCGGCGTCGCTCGCGTGTAATAAGAACTTCCATCTAAAATGATATAAAGAATGTGTAGATTTTACTGATGACTAATATTTTTGGAGCACCCTAGGAGCGAAGGCACTCGGCACAGTCCGTCAGCCCGTCGGGATATTTTTTATTACTTTTCACGCGGACATTATTCCATAAAGAAGGGTTTTTAAGTTTTTGGCCGCCATTTAAAAAGATGGCCACAAATCGAACCCAAAATACCATTCAGCCCGTCTATAGGTTAAAGGAAACCATTGTACTAAATATTTGTGAAATCGGTTGAAACGCGCGGACTTTATTGCATAGAGAATATTTTCCTACATTTCTGGGCGCCATTTTAAAAGATGGCGAAAAATCGAACCAGGAAGACCATTCAGCCCGTCTTAAGGTTAAAGCAAACCAGTGTACCAAATATTTGTGAAATCGGTTGAAACGCGCGTACTTAATTGCACAGAGAATATTTTTTACATTTCTGGGCGCCATTTTTTAAGATGGCGGCGGATTGGAAAAATCTTTCTTAGTACGCGCCTACTACTTATGAGTAACGTTCCTGCAAATTTTCAGCCTTCTAGGGCAAGCGGTTTGGGCTGGGCGTTGATTATCAGTCAGTCAGTCAGTCAGGACTTTGATTTATATAGATATAGATTGCAAACTGACAGAGCTTCTGATTGTGGGTGGGTATTAAAGGAAAAGTTCAGGTAACGTAAAATTATACCTTAAAAAAGTAAAAAACGGCCTTTTAAGGTATAATGTTAAGTAACCTGAACTTTTCCTTTAAGTCCGGACAGACCTACGTCATAGTTTTTTTACTTCGTAACCTAAAAACCTTCTGACTCGCTGACATATTTTGACTGTTTTTTAGACAGCCAATGACGTAAAGATAAAGGAAGAAGCGAAAAACAAACAAAATTATTCCTTCTTGAAAAATTTCTATCTAAAAATTCCTGTTACATAAATTTAGGAATATCTACTTTAATAAGCTTCTGCGACGTAAAAATTCCTGTCAAATTTTGGTAGAGATTTTTTAGACGTCTTTACTTGAAAGCAAGAAATAAAAAGCGAATATATGATTGTAGTGGGGAGGAGGAAGTAGGTATAGGTAGGTAGGTTGGTAACTTGGAACTGAAACTAAATGTAGGGGAAGAAAAAGAAATTGGAAACCGCGAAACGAGCTATCGGGTGTCAGTCGAGAGTTCGGTTCGTTTCTCTTCATTTTTTTTTTTGTCTTTCCTTCTTAACTTCCGTTCCAGTTTTTATAATTGGAGTTTTTCTTTTTCTTTTTCGTGTTTGTTACTTCTTCTTCTTTTCCTTCTATCTTGAACCCTTTCTTTTAGTTTTTTCACTATAAAAAAAGGAACGTTTATAGGAAACCGCTCTTCTAGTTTAGTTTCGTTGGTTTTTCTTTTCGGGTTCATCCTAGTAGTAGCAGAAGTAAGATGAGACTAGAAGTACTGAGGTAACCAAATTCTTCACTTGGCTAAAGTGAATATTCTTGATAACGCACCAACGGTTGGCCCTCTGGTAGCGGTTTCTGAGTTTTCCCTCCAAAACTTGAGACGCTCGCGGTGGTAGACGGCGGAACTAGATTCAAGCACCCGCGTCCCTGTTCCGCAGCTTTAGATTGAGGGGAAGGGGGTAGGAAATATTTTTGGAACTCGACCAATTTTTTTCTCTCTAGTCTAGGCGTGCCAGTATCTACTACCAATGTTAGAGCTCTTTACTTCTAGTCTCATCTTACTTCTGGCAGTAGTAGTAGTATAGTTTCTTCTAGAAAAAAATATATATACGAGACTATCCAACTGGGCTTCCCAGTCCTCGTTTCATCTTCATCGGTATTTTTTACCCAATTGTCCCTCTTTTGGTCAGAGCTAGAAATAGGGAGGGAGGAAGGAGTAGGAGATCCGAGGGTCTTGTACCACTATAGTTCAAAGGACGGCGTGCCCCGGGACGCGCTATCTGGGAAGCTGCAGAAAGAGTGACTCCCATGGTAGCTTCAGTACACATTCACTATAGTCTGTTCAGTATATTTGGTGTAATACTTAAGAAAGCTGCGAATGTAGATTAACTTTGATCTATCCTTCCTGATATTTCCCTTTCAAGTTATATAACTGTGTTGGCTCTTAAATGATGAACAAACTATATACATTTTAGGACTCTCTACTTTCTATCCGCCACTTCTCTCTCTGGGTTTTTCCCGATAACATCGATCGGGCTCTTCATTCGATAGTCGTACCTTATATAGCTGAGAGTAACAGCTACGTATATGTATGTATAGAAAACGCAAAGCTTGGTGCTTCTCCCGACTCTTTTTTGCGTATTTTTTGGTGGCGCTGGGGATCATCCCAAACGATTCCCTTGTTCCTCTATCATAAAACTGTCTTTTATTCACTTTCGTCCACTTTTATTGGGGTTTTACCCCCCCTCTCCCTCTCCCTCTCCCTCTCTCTCTCTCTCCTTTTTCCAACTTTCGACTTGCCATGGATGATGTCCCCCCCCCGCCAGTATATCCCCTAAAAGGGTTGTGAAAAAT
This sequence comes from Phalangium opilio, assembly GCA_019434445.1. NCBI lineage: Eukaryota > Metazoa > Arthropoda > Arachnida > Opiliones > Phalangiidae > Phalangium > Phalangium opilio. The sequence goes on along the minus strand of JAEQBA010000080.1, from coordinate 33,031 downwards.
TCCAAATTAACTGCTATAAAACGCGTATCATCGATTTTTATTTCTCGAGGAGTTGATCCTCTCTGCGGTCTTCGTTTTACGTCACTTTACTGTTTCCCCAGTTATCAAAATCTCAGTAGAGAAATGTAATAACGTGTTAGAAATAATATAAAAAAATTAATCAAAATTGGAAGAAAAAAGAATTATTTTTAAAATTTTCTTTTTGTTGTATGTTGGTGAAGCGTACTTTAAGGGGAACCACTCTTCATCTATTCTCTGCCTGCGCCTGTAGAAATGTTTTACCCGCTTTACACCATTGCATACGGAAAAGCCTTCATACAGGCTGCGTAAACTTTCAATGGGGAAAATAATTTTTAAACTGAGACTTACCTAGTAGTATTAAATATAATATATGCGAGTTAATTACGAGAAATTAAGTCGCTTTAAATAATTCTTGGTGACCTTTAAGGGCGTAGTTAGACAACTTGAGTTTGAAGATACAGTGAGGGGATTACAGCAAATACGTATTTTTCAGTGTGCATTTATTTCAAACAATAGCAAGCAGAATTTAGTAACTATCCCTTGAAATATCTAGCGTGTCTAGGTGTTTTTTTCTTTCTTTTATATTTCACTACGCGTCAGCTCCTCTTTCCCATTGTTTGTCTTTTTTCTTTCTCTTCTTTATACACAACCTTATTCCAAATGGTAAAACTACACAGCGGGAAGTTTATCGAGTCGATTGTAACCAGTTGAAGGCTATACAACCTAAGGCCTCGAATTCTACGAGTACAATTACCCCCTCTTTAGTTTTCTTCCTTTTTATTTAAGAAGATTCTGCTGGCTAGTTTCCTTCGGACTAAGTTGGTCAAAAGCTTGACCATCCGCTCGGTGCACTCGCCCACTAATCCGAGCAAGCGAGAGGAAACGGACTTGATTGTCTCTGACCTGCAGGGTCATTCGAGTAAGAAATGTTGCGCCGCAACGTTGACGCTTAGACAAACCTAATAACGGAAAATGCTGCAACTACTCCCGCGCAATCCAGGGTCAGTTAGGACTTTATTAAACAATCCGGTATATCTTTTTTTACCGGCTCATCTCCCTCTTTTCGATATTTGTCCTCGTTTGTCCGGACAAACCTTGGATTCGCGTAATGAACTAAAGCTCTGTTATCTCACTTTCCTGGATATTACTAAGCCTCGGGGGTCTTCATTTTTACGTGATCTCGTGTGCTCTTTGTCGGACAAGAAAAACATTGAAACAAACTTAATATATATGCCCATCGGCTAGAGATTTTTAATTACTTTAATTTTGCGACATATAAAGTTAGGTTTTACCGACCTTAAATTTGGCGTCAAGTTATCACTGGTACCGCCAATTTTTACCTCTGTGGTTATTACTAAAAGCAAGATGCGGCGGTAAAGCGTTTATATTTTCATATTACTAACCGAAATTACTTATTTTTATCAGTCGAATGTTATATTTTTTTCGGGAAAGTTGCAAAGGCATATTCGGTGTGTGGCCCGCAGCGGAGATGTATAAAGGTCATGCTCTTTCCGTAGTACTTTCTCTTATCTAGGAAAACATTTTCCTGAGCTCGTAATTTTTGACTCCCCGAAGCGGTAAAAAGACTAGAGGGGACCGAAAAAAAAAGATTGGGAACTTTTTAATATTAGCTTTTTTCTCTTTCTCTCCTTTTAAAAACTCTTCCGTCGACGAAAAGTACGTCTCATTTTTTTTTGGGAGAAACGACTGGAAAACGTTATTTTTTCCAAGATTGTAAAAATATATGGAAAAAGGTGCGTGGTGTGGATGAAGGGAATTGGAAAAGGTTACGCTTTACTCCTGTGTTGCGATAAAGTCGTAGCCAAGATATTGAGTTATGGTAACGAGACATTTTTCGCCTCTATTTTTTTTTTTTTTTTTTTTTTTCAATTTCTAGTATGTCCATGAAGTTATTCGTTCCATCCATGAATATTCAACCTACGCTATAATTATATCTCAACTCTCTTAACGTATAAACATAGTTTCTATAAGTTAAAGTTACATATTATTGGGAAATGTTTTAAATTCTTACGTCTAAAAAGTCAATTCAAGCCCCCGTGGGCGTTTTTAGAACTATTTTAAATAAATAAAAATATCAAAACTGATGTAGGCTAGACTTACGAAGAAGAAAAACTATTTTGAAAGGAGGAGGGCGAAAATACGGACTTGTTAAAATGTTTAACACCCAGAAAACTGCAGGAACCTTTTTCGTTCTTATATGCTTATAGCTTTTTCCATTCCGATTTTGCAACATTTCTAACTTGGAATTCGTAGACTAATGCGACAAAGAAATGTCGTAAAGAACGTATCAGAGAAACTTTCACTTTTTCCTCCTCCATCTTTGGTCTTATTCCTCTACTTTTTCCCCCACGCCATCTCAGCACCAGTAACTGAAAAAATAACAAAAATAAAATGAGAAGTCGTCTCGTGAAAAAATGAGAGTGTTTTTACGCTGAAAGGATGTTTCCCTAGCCAGCGTCCCAACTTTGAATATATATATATATTTTTGTGTGTGTATTCGGTATCGGGTGAAACTGCGTACCAAAAAATAAGCAAACGTACTGGGCTTCCAGAAAAAATATCCGCCTACGGAAAAAAAAGAAGAGAAATACAACGAAAAGACTTTGAATGTGCGAAGGAGGTTTTTTTCTTCCCTCACTTTTTATCTGTAGGATATTCTTTTCATTTAGAGCTGCGGGGAAGCGACACACCCTATTATGGATTTTGAATATTTAGAACACTCTTTGCGAGCTCACGCACACTCGGTATTCTGTCTCCGTGTCCCACTTTAAATAGTCAATATACGTTGATAACTGCCGTATCGTTATCTTACCGATTGAAACGTTTCGCAATCTAAATTAAACACGCTTAATGTTACGGAAAACTCGCGCGGGGATGAACTATTCCACGCCAGTCTGACATTTCTCTTTCTCTGTGTCTCTCTAGCTTCTCTCTCTCTTTCTCTCTCTCTCTCTCTCTCTCTCTCTCTCTCTCTCTCTCTCTCCTTTTTGTGACAGTTCCGAAGCGGATCGTTTTAATGCCAACAATTCGATCGACTTCCTTCCTCCCTTTTTTGCCATTCTTCTCTGGAACTCTAAGCGTTCTCGGAGACACTAGGAATATCTCTTTCTTTTTTGCATCGCATCGTGCCAAGTCTTAACTATAAGGAGGGCAAGTCTTTCTTAGTTTCGTGGAGGCACTCGCATTTGCATAATGAGACTTTTTCTCCCTTTTCTTTCGCGATTCCTAAGGAAGAGAAAAATTTGGGAAAAAGGGGAAGGTTCTTCTTAGAAAAGTATATCTCACCCGTCCCTATCGCGAGGTTAGAATAAAGGTTTATACGGCCTTCGTGGTAGGTTCATTTCATTCTGAATATTCTCCGTTGTATAACTTTGTCCCTACTTTACTGATTATAGCAAGAACAGCATCTCACTTGTGGAAAACAATACTTGAGACACGGGGGTAATAATGGAGAAGGAGGATTTTAGCCTCAGTGCGCCTGTGGATGGGAGATTGGCCCTTTTTATAAAACTTCTTAGGTAATCTACATGTATGTAT
>JAEQBA010000080.1:0-29328 GCA_019434445.1 Phalangium opilio | reverse complement strand
TCTCTCTCTCTCTCTCTCTCTCTCTCTCTCTCGTATTATCCCGACAAAAGCTGTCTGTAAAGAATAGTAAATGGTCTAAGACGGAGAGGAGTGAAAGAAGAAAAAGAGGAATGCGCCGCATCTTGGAATAAAACCTTTAGGAAATCGAATAAAAATCGCTTCTTCGCGAATTTCATTTTTAAAATGGGTGTTGATTCGAAAGTAGAAGGGCACATATATAGCTTAGCCGGAGCCCGAAGGAGGATGGGAGGGGAAGCTCAAGAGGGGATGGAAAAGAGGATGGAGAGCAGGGGATGGAAAAAATTTGCGGAATAATGCGCGAGAATTCTCGCGTGAAATAAATGGAAGAAAAAGAAAGGAAAAAAATATACGAAGAAGAAGGAGAAGAAAGTCTGGAGAAAAGGAGACGATGTTATGCAGTAAAAGAAATATAAGCAGGGATGAGGACCATGGTAGCTAGATTCTGTTCTGCTTGCTCTGTAGCTCTGTAGTAGTACGAATTCTAGAAACCCACCGGGGTTTTTGATGGAAAAACGTGGTAATATAGAGAATTAAGGATTTTCCATAGGGGAATGCGTCGCGTTTGAATAATTTTTGGGATTAACAGGATTTATTATTTTGTTGTTTTTTATCTTGGTTTGATATAAAATTCCCAAGCTATAAATAAACAAACAACAGTCATCAGTATTGTCAAAAATGATGAGCTTGCGTGTATTGCGTCAAACCGTTTTACAGGGGCCTATTGAAAATACATGGCTGAAAAACCGGCTAAGCCCTTTCCTTGAAACCGGCCACCTCTTGGAGGAAGCCCAGGGCGGTTTTCGCCCCGACCGTCGCCTTGCCGACAGCCTTTTCGTTGTCACACAGTTAGTAGATCTGGCCCAACGGGCAGGTACTCCGCTCGAAGTCGTCTTTCTCCAACCGAGCACGCTGAACGGACGTGGCGCTCCGCAATCTCCGCCAAGCAAAGCCTACGGCACTACGGGGCTAAAGCGCTTCCCTCCGTGGAGGCCTGCTATGATGGCTCTCACGGAGGAGGCCTCCTTTTCCAGGCACGGACGGGGTCCCTGCTTACGGGTGTCCGCCGCGCCGACTTCGGCGATTACCAGCGCACCTGTCGCCTCTGTGGTCTCCAGGACGAAGATGTCTTTCACGTCTTAATGGCGTGTCCAGAGACATGTGCCTCCCCCGCGACTTCCGATTGGCGACATGTCAATCGTGGTAGCCCGTTGGAAGTCGTCCTAGGTCTGGAGGGCTCCGTGTGGGACCACGACGCCGTTCGGGCCATCCTCACGACCTGGTGGACCAAAAATGAAGCCTGGCGACGCGCCCACCCTGACTCGTCCATACCACATTATCTGGACCGATAGGTCTCAAGACTTCCGTCCCCCGCTGCCACCACAAACATTTGCGCATTTTGTTGGACTTATTAACTTCTGCTGCGCTCCCCCAATTGTAGGGAGCCGCCCTGTTTCAAAAGGGCGTACCTTGTACGGCGCACAATTAAACCTGTAAACCTGTAAACCTGGCCTTCATTACCCCTGTAAGTCAGCTTCTCTCTTAAAAAATATACAGTGATGTTCGGCGTGCGAAACATTTCTACAGGCGCAAAACACACGATTAATAGATGGATATTATAGTATATTTTTACACTAAGAGACGCGTACACACACACACACACACGACACGTCACATCTTGGACCACCTTCCCCTCCCCCTTACTCTTCCTTTTCTTCGGAAGATGCGGAGCGCAAAGAAGAGGAGGGTGTTGGTTCTGTTTCTGTAGAAAGAACTAGCTAGGCCTAAAACCGAGAAAAAGCACCAGAGAAGAAAGGAAGGGAATGAGGGATGCTGGAAGAAACTGCATGCTCTAAAAGAGGAAGGAAGGGATGAGGATGAAGAAAAGGAGAGAAGGGGAAGGGATCCACCTCCAGGTCTGCCGATAAAAATCGATTGGGTACGGCGCCGGCAGCTAATGGCTTTCCATTTGATTTCGCAAGTGCATGATAATGGGGGAATAGGGAAAAAGTGCACTAGCTCGTGCCTATATATATATATATATATATATATATATATATATATATATGTATATATACATATACGAGGATGAAAGGTAGAATAAGCCATGGGAGAGATGGATGATGGGGACAAACTCTGATGCTAGCTGATATTCACAACCACGTACCACCATCACCACCACCGTTTGGGTTAAGTAAGGGCCTTTTTCTTAGGCCTTGCCGTTCCGTAACTATCCTCTTCATACCAATTTTCAACTACTACTTAACTTATTCTTATATTCCCTAAACCATATGAGAATTATACCTTGAGATGGATGGTAGTAGTATATTCAAATTATGTTGGTAACTATTAATGTATCTTGATAAATATATTGTTTTGTTACGGGCAAAAAATTGTAGTGGGGATTTTTGACGTCCGGAGCGTGGCAAAAGGTCCGTCGTCAATGTCCCCCCTCCCCCACCCCCTTTTTGCTGTCTTTCTTTCGGAGCTGTCATTCGCAGCTGTTAAAGACATACTTCTAAACTTGTAGTATACACTACGCCATTTGTCACCAACACTGGAAGTTAGCTTGCTGTATTTATTTATTATAATATTTTGCCCCTTATGGCTAATCTCTCTGATATTATGGCCCATTTAGTTTTTAATAATATATTAATACAATATTTTACTGAATGAAATTAATAAATTTAACCCCTTTTTTTCCTATTTTTCGAAACAGATTCGACAGTTATACGTCATCTGTACGTCATTTTCTGGATTGATTATGAGATGATCTTCCCGTAACGTATGACAGGTAAGAGAAACGTTATCTTTTGCTATTTTATATAAGTTAATTAAGTTTGTAATTAACATTTTACTCAAATACGGTAACCTTTTTGAAGTATTTGAAAGCTTTGAATCAGGAAATGTAGTAAGGGTTTTATATTATTAATTTTTTGAAATGGTTCAGGTTAAATTTACCTTCCTTTTTATACCTCTTGAAATATTTTAGTGGAGGGAGATAAAAAAAAATCCCAATGCTAAACTATTCTCTCTCTCGGTGCATACACTTTTCCTTTTCTTGGTGTATAGCAAATTAATTTCGGGTCCCCGGGCCCCCGGTTTGAGTGAAGAAATATGGAAAAAAGCTTTCCTCATTTGCATATACTTTACCACGCGAGCCTAAAACTCCCGAAACTCTCTGAGAATGTTGGGTGAATTCAGTACACCAAATCTATTCCAAACTGCGACAACTACTTAATACTACCTACAAACTTTGTTTCTAATATAATTTCTTTTTTTCTTTTTAGTGTAATTATTACGATACTAGTTCTAAATGCGAACATAAACCAGCGTTAACTGCGCACGCGCCTACTTAATACACCCACCAAACCTTTTTTTTATGCTTCCCTTTTTGCAAATTCTAGACCCAAAGGTCCCGAAAACTATGCGGGTTTTCTAAATAAATGCTAATGAAATTCATTCCCTGCACACACAACGTTTTGTGTATAGGCAAAAAAAAATGTACATAAAAAATCATTTTGAATAATTCCAAGCTTAAAAAAATAACCACAACCCGCGCTCCTGTGTCGGTAAAATTAGATAAGCTGTACTTACACAAAATGTACACGAGGTCCCCCTCCTGCCTCCCACCATTGTTTTAAAACCCCTTGGAAAATCTTTATCGACATTTAAAATCGTTTTGATTCCATTTTCTCTAGTATTTTATATTCACAAAAACGACCCCATTTTAAACAGATTTCAAAATCCACCTCGCCATAAAAAAAAAGAAACTAAAGGGGGACCCCTCTGTCGTTTTAGAGGTTTTAGGTAGTAAAGGTGTATCCAAAATACCCGGCGCGCTCGGCTATGAGATGGGTGATAAAAGTTTTCCCTAGTACAAGGCCTAACCTAAGCCTTGGCCCGTCTAGGATTCGCTGCTGCTGCTAGAATGGAAGGAAAAATAGCCAATAAAACCGCGAACGTGATGGTAGTAAAGACCCGCTCAATTTCCGCCTTTCTAGGTAAACGATTTTGATGACCCCAACCCAACCCGGGGAAAAGAAAAAGAAAAAAAAATAACAGTTTTATATAGATTTGACCACGTGCTCACGTGAGTCTCGGGGTTCAGTTCGAATTTGGCGGGAAAATATTGTGTAATATCACCCCATCTGACGTTGCACTTGGTCAGTAACTCGGGTATACGTTCTTTAATAATTGGACTCGTCCAAGTTAAGGCCTAGATTCGTTATATGTCACCCTCCAGTTTCCTTTGAGGAGAATGAGTCTCTAAGTTCCTCAGCCCAGAGTTAGGCTTAAGAAAAAAGGTGGGGGAAAACTGGCTGCCTAATGACCCTTAGAGCCCCCAGAATCTAACCCTCATTCTTTCCCACACATACAGACACACTCGCACACATCACCTCCGCAAATCCTCGGCGCATACGCCACTGTTTTCCAACCTCTCTGTCACTGTAGTCCAAACGCGTCATCCATATACCATCAATGACGTAGATCAGCTCCGGAAACCGCCTTTATTTTTACTGTCAACCAATATTGTCATTTTCTTTCTATTCCTCACGCGCTTTCTTCGTTTTTTTTTTCTTCACACCATACATACCATACTGGTGTGGTGGCACGCGCTTTAGTTTCGCGCCAAAAACGTTACACGTGCTGCGATGAGAATCTTCTACGTGGGAAGGGACTGGACTGTAAGGAATGCTTCGCGCCAAAATTTTTTGGGATGGTTCGTAATCCCCCCCCTCACCATCCCCCCCCTCTTTCGTGTCATTAGGCAAAGATGGCGGGGACCTAGCTTTTTTTATCAGTATCTTTTCTCTCTTTAAATTCTTTGTCGTATTGGAGATGTCTGGGAATACCCATAAGAAAATTAATTCCACACTTAAAAAGGCGTTTTTTATTTATTTATTTAGGAAATACTAAATTATTTTAGGCTTAGAAATGGGAAAAGATCTATTAAGCATTGTAGATATATTCATCTCGCAAAGTGCAATACAATAACGCGGCCCCGTATAAAGACAAACAGTTGTAAACATTAATATATATATAAGATTCGGTGTAGCTAAGCCTTTTCCTACCCTTCTCTCTCGAGTTCCCTGCTAAGTCTTACTATACAATACATTTCGAGGAAATAAAACAATCATAATATTGCGCTCTCTCTTTCTCTCTCTCCTCTACTGATCCTCTATAGAGGGTATACGTTATGTAAGTAAGAAAAAGACGGGAAGAGATAGGAAAGGAAGCCAGCAGAATCTAAGAGCTGCTCTAGGTTAGGTTCGCGTTGAGTCTCGCGCAAGAGGAGGAGAGGGAAGATGATGGGAGAAAAAAGGGCCAGGACTAAAAAGTAATAAGAAAAGCTAGGGAGCTTCTCCAAGGCCTAGTGAGGAATAAAGGGGTCCCCAGTCTTGTTTCTTAGGCCCCCGACTTAATCAGAAGGCGAGTGCAGCCAGGCTTCAACCCTTTTAGTCGGAATTCCCCAGCATCGGCGCTGCGGTCGGCGGCGCAATCCGCGAAATTAACGAGGAAGGCTTCCCCTAGAGCGCCTTTCGGTGCGGAAACGCCGGCCTAGATGCAATCCAACCAACCCTGAGCAGAAAGCCTTCGTCTTGCCTTGCCTTTGCCTTGCCTCGCCTTGTGCCTTCCAGGGGATTTCTAGAACCCTAGCTAGCGCTTATAATTCCGAGTAAAGCCGCTTCTATAGCTTATATAGCTTTCTCCCATCGCTTGGGACTTCGAGATACACACTGGGTCTGCATGGGAAACCCATAGTCGCTATTGAAGATAACAATTGAAACTTGTACATAAGTTCTGTTGTTTATAATATTATGACTTAAATATGGTATACCACATGCTCGATTTGGGTTAATCTAAGTAATATTTCGAAATTGTTTACTGTAGAGTTTGAATTACATGGTCCTCGTTTAAATTTGGATCACTTACGTTGACAAGATTTGAGTCCCTTATGTCATAATAAGTCACTTAAGCTCATCCGCTTTAAAAGAAAAAAGGGGTTTTCTTGGCAATTTTTACTTGTTTTTAATAAGACAGATCACCCCACGTTCCTCGCTCCACCTTAAAGGACAAACTAACCTCTAACCATCCGTCGTTAGTGATTTTAAAAAGCGACAAGAAGACATGAAAGGATGACCCCCTTCTCTCTCTTTCCTCCCGTCCGTATCGTTGGCAACCCTGTCCCCTTGGAGAGCAGAGAGAGAGAGAGAGAGCGCGGAAGGATGGGGGCCGATAGGCAGAGTTAATCAGGGCAGGTGACGGGGAAAGATTCCTTGTTTCGGCTCAGAATTAATGAGTAAGTCGAAGGGGACCAACCCCCCCCTCCTCTCTCTCTACGGAGTCTAGCCTCTCGCCCCAACTGTTGGGTAACCCCCAAAGGTCCCCACTCCTTTAGACCTATACTTCAAACCTCCGACCAAGCGACCAATTCTCAACGATTCATTTGCATGCGTTGTCCCGCGTCCCGTTGAAGGCGCTAGCGGTCAAAACCCGGATCCCAATTTGAGTCTGCCTTATTGTTAGGCCTAATTTGAACGGGGCCCCCACTCTTGCCAATATTGCATATTTAATTTGGGGAATTCAAACGGGCTGGACTTGAGGCGATAGCGTTCGAATTGTAAAGCGGAAATTTTGTATATCGGAGATGCGGACAAGCTTCGAATGCTCGGTTTCCCTGGGGATACGTGTACCAATTTCGGTTGGAATTTTCAGACAATCTTAGACTGTAATCATTCTAAGCTTTTGCCCTCTTGTAGCTTAACGCTTTACCTTGTTCCTTTTAAGTAAATGATATTCAACCTTGCAACGTTATCTTAAATATTCAGGCTAGGGTTGTACCTTTCTTGGCACTGTCAAGCGACGTTGAAAGTATATCCCTATCACGCAGCGCCATAAATTAATAGAGTAGACGCTGAAACTTAAACCCCCTTTTCGCGAAACTCCTTCGCGGGGATTTGGATACTATAGTCTTAGCCTTAAAGGTGTGTATACGCAGTTAGGCCCTTTCATATAGAGGAAAAGCGCACGCGAGCCTTCTCCGGAGGCTTGGGATCAAGAGGGAATTTCCCGCCAATTCATTACCAAAACAGTGACTATCTCCCGCCTTTTCCAAGGCGAGCGAAAGCGCGCGCATATCTATCTCTATATATATATATACCGCCATGAAAATATATAATTTTTTACATATAAATTATATATAAAGTAATTAATAATCTAATTCATTCGATAGATTTCCGGAACTGGCTTTCTAGAGCCGTAATTAAAGGGGCTTTCCGTTTTCCCGCGACGCCCGAGCTCTCTCCCCGACTACCAATATTTATTAATTTGTTGGGAATTGAATTGGAACTCTTGTTTAAAGGAGGGTGAAAGGCGTAGGGAGGAGTTGATATTTAGTCTAAGCGTAAGACTTCAGGGGCTTGTCGGATACGTCGTCGGTCGCCAAGATGGAAATTTTACTCTGTTGATTATTAGAAGTATCGATTTCAATCTTTAAACTCCCTTCGAGAGAGATACAGGGAGGTGGGAAGATTCACTTACTTGATTTATTAGCTTTGGGAATATGGTATTATTGAAAGGTAACCTTTGACCCACCTATCTTTGGAATTAATTAAATAAAACCGGCTGGTTGAAGTAAGTAACTAAAACAAACATTTTGATTGGAAACCACCTGTCAAAAACCTCAATCATTACGTGGCAAAGCCTGGGGATAATAATTAATTAGATTTAAACCCACGTGGGAAAATAAACAATAAACAATAAATAAATGAAAAAAAAACAACAATAACAAAAAGGTGGGCGCTCTACTCGTACGCCAGTAAAACGGTTTTAAATTGAAGCTCGTCTCGTTTTGGTCGGTCTCTCACTCTCTCGCTCGCGCTCTCGTTTTCGGTAGAAAGATTAAGTATGATTACTTTTCATGAATAAGAACCTCTCCTCTTTTTTTTACTACGACGACTAGCCACATGTGGATAGGTTAAGCGATAAGGACGCCCTACGCGGTCAAAATCTGTACTAATAATAACGCACTCTTCCCCCCCCCCTCTCTCTCTCTCTCTCTCTCTCTCTCTCTCTGGAAATCACTCTCCTCTTTCTCTCTTAGAGAAGGAAGGAAAAATGGTGAGGCAAGAGCAAATGAAGGCCTTTTTGCTCGGAAAAATTGATGACTATTTAAAGGTTTTCTTTGTGTGTGATTTATCGAAAATTTTTACCCTCCTTCAACTATACACATCACTTCTCAAAAACTAGAAGGGCTTGACTTGACCCACATTTATTATTATTATTATTATTATTATTATTATTTTTGCTTTTCAAAAAGGGAAGATGCAATCAATGTTTTTTTAGAAAAATGTTTATTTTTCTCTCTCTCTCGCTACGAAGCGCCTGTATAAGTGTTCCAACCGCTACACACGCCTGTATTGCAAGGAAGTTAATAGTAAAATAGCCAGGGGCAAAGCTTTAGAAGATATTTTTGTTTTAAAGAAATGAGTTTTTTTCAAATTTCTTATTTTATTTTTTGTACATCCCATTCTCTGCTAGCAGTTCTATTCCAGATTAAATTTATCCCTTTGTTTTTTTTAATTTCCTCTAAAGCTTTCTTTTTCTTTCTCTCGCTTTCTACTCATTACTATCCTTTCTCCCGCTACGCATCGTGGATATAGTAACAATTCTTTGGGTATAAAAACTAATATGATGCGCCCCGAAACTAAACTAAAGAAAAGAAATATTTTCCTTTTTCTTTTCTTCGGTTTTTATCCCCATTCTCCTCGACCATTTTCATCTCATCAGGAATTTACCGCGGTGTTAATGATAGAGATGCATTCTGTCCAGATGAAATTAAAAAAATAGATGTAGAAAATAATAATACCGACCTAATAATATTGAATTTATTTACTGAATATTCGGGATGATTTCAATATTTTTTTAGAAAGGTTATAACATTTAAATTATTAATTAAAACGGTACAAATATAATAACGCGAGGGCCCCAAATTTAGTACACGGTTCAGTTTCCAGCTGAAAAATAGTCCTGGGATATCTTATAGCAGACCAACCTTCCTGGACCATCTTAACCCAGGCCCCCAGAACAATGAAAAAGGGGTTCAAATTCATCGGAAAGCGACTGGAAGCGTTCACCATGTGTAGAATAGAGAACTTTAGTATGGCTCGAGGCGAGCGAGTTCTCTTTCCGTGGCGCTCGCGCTTTCTCTGTTTTCCCGCCTTTTCCCCCATCTTCCATCCTCTACTCCTCTCTCTCTCTTTTGGCGCGCGCTTCTGTCCCGGGTTTTCGCGCACGTGCTGATGTTTAATGGGCCTTCCACTCTTCGTTGTTTGCGAAAATTCCATCATACACTTCATTAATTTCTCATTCCTATGCAAATGAAGACAGGGGATTTAATGACATTTTCTATAGGCAAGCCGAAAGGCCGTTACCCGGCGTAAAGAAGACCACCCCTCCCTTACTACCACCACCTTCTTTTCCTTTTCTCTTCGCTTCCTAACACACTATTCCTATCCTATAGGTATGGTAATATATATAACAGGAAGTTTTCTAAAAATGGGGAGAAATACTCTTCTCTCTCTCTCTCTCTCTCCAGCCTCCGAGCATCCCTCTCTCTCTCTTTTCTCTCTCTCTCTCTCTCTCTCTCTCTCTCTCTCTCTCTCTCTCTCTCTTCTCCTGTACTGTATAAATAGGGAAAGGGGTGAGGATGGGATAGGAGCATCTTTCCTATACCTTTACTAACATCCTCTCCAGCCTTTTCTCTCAGGGTTTGTTTGACGGCAAATATTCCGGCGTGCTCGCTAACTTATTATAAAATTCTTTACTTTTTTTTTGTTTGGAACCCAAACTTTTCTAGCTTATATACTTCCCATACTTTGATTTTACCACGTGATAGGCTATTAGAAAAGTTAAGGGTACCGCTAGAGTTTGTTGGGAACATTATTCCGATGAAATTTTTCGTCTACAACGATCACAAAAGCGAGTTTATACTAAATTAAGTGACGAATGATTATTATAGATTTTAGACCATTTTAATCTGGAAACTGAGTAAAATTAACCCTTAAAGACAGTACGTTAACACTGTCGTATTTATGCGTAACTTCAAATAAATCATGTTGCTTTCTTTTTAGTAGTATAGCTAAGAGCGCGAAGTAGCTAGCTCGGGATTCTAGAAAGAGGGTTTTTTCAAAAAAGATTTTGAGTGACGCGACGTGAAATTCCCAGAGCTTTCAAAACTCGAGACGTTAACTCTCGGAAACGCTAGGGCCCGCTCTAGCTACTTTACACTGTGTTTTCTACTCACTACTCTTCTAGAGCTAGAACAGAATCTCGCGCCAAACAGAGGCGGTTACGAACAAGGGGAATGGAAGGTGGGGGTGGAGGGTTCGTAGTAGAAGATGGGCGGAAAAGGCCCGTGATTAATCCTTCCAATAAAGGCACCCTCTAAGGGTGACAACAAGACAAATTAGCATGAACGAAGCGGAAAGCCCGGATTCGAGCCAAGTTAAAGCTAGGGCTCGCGCGCTTATAGTTCGCTGCTGGGCAACAAGTAGCTACTACTACTACTGCCTACCGTATATATGCATGCCCTAACCTGGGGTGAAGTTAGGGGCGGACAGAAGGGGTGAGAGTTTGGAGACCAGGCCCCCTTCCCCCAAAAGCTTGATGAAAAATTGGGGCTTTAGAAAATTTCTCATCTTGAGAGTTTGAGCTGAACTGAGCCTAGCGCTCCCTTGACTGCTGTGTGTAGGGTATCATGTTCAAATTTGAACGAAGTTGATGAAGAAATATTAATTTAACAAAAAAATTGTTATTAGAAAGATGAGTTTCCATGAAATCTTAAAAATGTTTAACCTATCATGATAAGGAAGTTAAGAAATTCCTCTTCACTTTTCCATAATTTAACATGACTAAATAAGGGAAAAGGGGGGGTCTTTACTGAAGTACACGCGGGTAACCTTTATCTCCCTGGGTATTATCAAGTTAAGCGCGTGTTTGTCCAATCGCGAAGTCTAGGTTTTATAATAAAAGCAAGATCACATCTCTGGTTTCCACACGCTGTCGTCTATATCTGCTGCTGCTGCTGCTAAGCCTCGTCCGTTTATTGCGTGATAGAATATTGTTGTAATTTGCGTGTTTACTAGACGTTGATAAATGGTTTTTTCCACCGAAGGAGAGCCGAGAGAGGGGTAGTTGTACCCTTCTAGGAGCGCCCCATACCATCCTCGACCCCGCGCGCTGCCACTCGTGGCATCTCTCTCTCTCACTCTCCTCTCCTGATCCCTTGATGCGGAAACTGGTAGCGGGCACGAGTCGAGCCACGAACTAAAACATCATTAGTTTCTTTCTCGCGCTCCAAGCAATGACATTTCGAAACACCCCCAAAACACGACCCTGGCTATTTTTACTCTTAGACTATTTTTAAAGAGGTTTTTTTCTTCTTATTCTTCGGCTTCGTTGTAAGCAGGATTTGAGCGCGAAATTGAAAAATTATTCAACGGTTGTGTTTTGTTAGTAGTCTCTCGCTTGCCCAGTGTGTGACTACATAATTTTGAAAATTCTATTATATTTGAAAGTTAGTTCATTATTGTGTCTGTACAGGGATATATAATTTTAGAAGTCTGTATTAATTCTATATGATAATTCTCTATTTTATATCAAGAATATTTGTTTATAAAGGTCCGGTAACGGTTTTTTTTTTTTTGCGTATATTAAGCATTGGAAAAAGAACTATATCTTTAATAGCGCTAGGGTCTTTGGAGCGTGGTAAGAATGGCGCTATGGGGTTAAGATAAATTGTCCAAGAGTGTAAGTGCTCGCTGCTGCTATAGCTAAAGGTATCCATCCACCGTACCATAAAAAAGAAAAATATACATACAAAGGATTCAGGAAACTAAAAAAAAAAAATTCAGTGTATTTTTTTATTTTTTTCGTGTATTTTGGTTGGGTCTACTGGTTGTAACAAATCATAGTGAATACTGTTGGATAATATATCTTTCTACTTCCTTCCTTTTCCTACGCTTCTCTCTACTCTCCCATTCAAAAATATTTTGGGAGACTTATAACAGCATAGCGTACGGAGGAGAGCCAAGAGACAAATTTACGGGCGTGACTCAACCATCAAACCTAACATTCATTATTTTCCCGGTTTTATATATCTCCCTCCCCCTCCCACTTTCTTCACAACCCTTCCTGGTTTGTTTGAAACGAAATCTACCACCTACACAGGCACCTTTTAACTCTTTCCCGAGTTCTTCGCTCATCTTTACTTGTAAATTATTTTTATTGTGGCCTTTGATATTGGAAAATTTACTAATTAATTTCAGATTTATATTTCACGTGCTAGCAGATTTATATTTCACGTGCTAGCCTGGTACCCCAGCGCGTGAAATTTCACTTTGTATCGAGATTATATTGGATTAATAAATAAATAATCATAAATTAGGGTTCGTACAAACCCTGAAAACGTGGAAATGTCAGGGAAATAAATTGTTGACTTAAAATTTAGGGAAAACTCGGGGAAATTTACAATTTTTTTAGTAAAATTCAGGGAAAACTCGGGAAATTTGTAATTTTTAGTAAAAATTCATGGAAATTTGTGGGGCTCGAGCACGTTTGTTTTGATGGCGTTGTTCCAATGGGAAATATATGGGGGAAACACCTGGGAACGTCAGGGCAGTCTGTTTTCCAGAAGTTGTACGAACCCTGATAAATATAGGTTGGATATTTTCGTCTTTGTTCAACGGTACTCTCATCTTTATTAAGAATTTTTCTACAGGAAAATCATAGATATACAAAAATATCCCCCATCTTCCGCCATTCTCTTATATAAGTTCTCATCCCCAGCATAGGCAATGCAATGCAATGCAACCCATACAGAGTTCCCTTTTTCCCTATTTCACGCCTGGGAAAACACGGTTTTCATTTTTAGCAGCCTCTTCCCACGGATGCTGCGCTGTATACCACCACCACCACATCTTCATCCTCCCCCACCCCCTATCATCCCTTCCCTTCTTTTTCGGGAGATTCGATTCGTCCCACCTTAAATATTCAATAGATACAATTCTAAACCTCCCTCTTATCTCTAATCTATCAGAAGCGATAGTTAAAAAGCGGGGGACAGATTCTGGATACATTGCATAATCTCAAATAACTGAAGACTCACCACTGTATCCCTAGATACAATAGGGACTTTGTCCTTACGCAAGGATCTGGATAGAGAGAGGATGGGGCCCGTCTTTAATTCAGCCGCAGTTTGCTTTGAAGTTTAAGCCTAAACTCTTATTAGAAAATAGCGAGACATTAGTTTAGAATTTGGTGCGTATTAAGGGTGATTTTGACTAAGGAAGATGCTAAAAGGACCGAAGGGTTTGTTAGCCACATCACAGCGACTCCAGTCTTTCCTTAACCCTATACTATATCGCACTCTTGGATTGCGCCCCTATATTAAGTAAAAATAAGGGTTTTTCTATTAGAATCCTCCGTTAAACTAAGGTTGGATTATAAACCAACGTCTGTTGTAATTTTAGTCGCGTTGTTCTATAAGATCTATCAGTCTTTCTTAGTAGTGTCAAGTGACATCGTCTCCTCCTCTCATTCCTATACCCATCTTCTCAATCTTGCGCGGCTAGGGTAGACTTTCTCTCTTTTTCACACAGCATCCTTCTCTCTTTTCTCCGCTTGGTTTTGGTTACCATGGTAACGGGGCGACAGTATCATTAGTCCTGCGAGGATTTCTCCAACTCTTTTGTTACTGTATCGCGCGCGCAAAAATTGGATAGTGTGTGTGTGTGTGTGTGTGTGTGTGTGTGTGGAGGCGTATCCAGGTTGAATTGACAGCGCGTGAAAAGGTATTCCCCCTTCTTATCTCTTAGAAACGAAAGGTTAGAAATAAGACGCGGGATATCGTTACACGCGCTGTCATTTCAACCTGAAACACGGGGGATAGAAAAGGATAAAAGGGGTCGTCTTCCAACGAAAGAATCTTCTCTCTCTCTCTCTCTTTTGCCATACAAAATAATTTCGCGTCCGAGAAGATTTGCATAAGCATTTTCCGAGCCTACTTAAAGTATTTTCCTAAATGGAAAAATACCTTAACCGAGCTAGGGTTAACACGTAATACTTATTGATGTTATGAAGACGTATAAAAGGCTAAATAGATAACAAATAAACACTGTATCAAAGTCTGTCTGCTGACTTGAAGCCAACAGAGATTAAGGCAAAATAATGATAGGTATCTTATTCTTATATTAATATAGTGAAAACTATCATGAATATTACCAAATTAATAAGGATTGTTTCTTACAATTATTTTTTCTAAGCCTTAATTCAATATTTTTGGTATAAATGAAGTAATTAAAGTGTTGGGCAACTTAAGTAATAATATCTGAAATGAATCGGTTATTTTCATTGAAGTCACAACACAACGTTAGTTATAATACTATACTATATATCTAGGGGGCACCTTTAACAATTGAATTCGTCACGATACTAAATTTAGATGACGTTTATATTTTGTCACTGACAATCCAATATTTTGTGGATAATGGTGACGAAGACTAAATTAAAATGTATGTATATATGCATTATTTCGATCCTACAAATGCTGACGTCAATACCTCCCCTTAATTACTCAATCCGGGGTCCTCGTGTTAAATAAAACCATTCAAAAGGACCAACAGTCGAGTACACCTAAAAGAAACCCACTACTCTATCATGATTATCATATTGTCTCCCCAGCGGTTTTATATTTGAATTAATCTAGATTAGAAATTTAAATTAGATAGATATAAAATTTATAACTCGGTGTTATTTTATGCGTAGCGTTGTTATTGGGTTATAAATATCCCCGTAGATTGTTTAGTTGGGTCTGTTCTTTTCTGTAGATGTTGTTTTCTGAAGGACTGAATTAATTAAACGTATACGCTGTGTGGGGGATTCAAAAAAAACATACAGGATTTTTCTTGAGAAAATGAACCGTCTAATTTGCATAATAATTGTTTACCGAGTGATTAAGATTCAGTTGTTACCGTAAATATGTCAGATTGCATCCGGGTTATTAGACTAATAAACACGAAAACGTTAAAAAAATAAATATAGATATAGGAAAAGCGTCGTGACGTCATCTCTAAAAAATTTTAATTGTACAAATAACGTAGCAGGGGCTTGTAATAGATTTTTTCATTTCAAAATTTTTTGATAAATTTTCCCAGAAAAGTCAAATTCCCTGACTTCTATCACCAATATTCAAAATTATAACACTTATTTGTAGAATAGTCAGAATGTTGTGATTGTGATTATCAAACAATTATGAAATTCTCTGATTTTTAAGACAACTGTAGAATTTCCTATGAACCATACCTGACTTTTTAAGGAAAACTCCAATTATAAAATTCAATAGAACATTTTAGACTCAAATCCCCCATAGAACTATCCCCCTGTACTTCGCTACCACCCGTTTTTGCAAAGCCCTGTATAATTAAATAGTCTAAGGAAATTGAAAAATATTTAAATTTGATATCTATCTTCAAGAATTTCTTAGCCACTGAAGTTTCTATGACCTTTTTAAGTACGGCTCAATAAACTCTAGTCCAAGTCGTAAAATAAATCTTAACTTATTGCAATGTGGAGATTCTTGTGATTCTGGAAACGCTCGAATGATTTTCTCGAAT
Organism: Phalangium opilio; assembly: GCA_019434445.1. Classification (NCBI taxonomy): domain Eukaryota; kingdom Metazoa; phylum Arthropoda; class Arachnida; order Opiliones; family Phalangiidae; genus Phalangium; species Phalangium opilio. The sequence continues at coordinate 13,633 of JAEQBA010000080.1, read as the reverse complement.
TTTAATACAAAATATTATTCTGTTTTTCAAGAAAGAAAAAAATCTTACTCTACTATAAAATATAGCCAATTTTAGGCAATATATACGTAATTAGTATATATGTATATACTCCTTGTGTAAGACCCGATTCAAATTATTTAAAATTAATGATCTTGTTAGACTTTCTAATGAGTCCGTTACGGTACAATAAATATCGTTTACTTGTTGTATACCCCCTTGCCGTGGTATATTAGCATTCATCCATCAGTGTCACAAATAAATGAGCCCAAGAAAAACATTTTTCTTACCTGCAAATAGATAGGGAAAAAAATTAATTATCATTATTATTATGAATTTAACATTAATCATATGCAAATTTAAAAAAAAATGGAAGCGAATCAAAGTTTTCAAGTTGGTTTAAAATAATGAATTTTATTTTAAATATTTAATGAAATAAATATTTAAAAACTGTAGAGAAAAGTTGTGCAAATAATAGACCAAATTTGTGTAAAAATAGACCAATGTTTCTAGATTAATTATGGAAATTACTGATGATTTAAGAGTCGTAGCTAATAATCGCCCTGAAATGCTCTAAAACTCTGAAATATAAGAATCTAGTTTTATTTAATGTTAACTCTACGGCCCCTGTTGGTTAGCTTCTCCCAATAACACGAGTGTACCGAGGTTGGAACACTTTTACAGGCGCCATAGAAAAGCATTGGCTAAAACCCTGAACCCTTTCTCAAGAGGGTCAAGTCAGTAAAGTCCTGGCCCATCAACTAAAAGATTATTAATATCTTTACGTAAATTTTTAAGGGAAGAAAAGAAAAACATTGTGGGCTTCTCGGAGCTTTAGGGGCCAGGGTAAACCCTTAATTAAAATGCCACCACCTGAACAAGGAGAATTCCTCTTAAGCTTAACCTCAGAGAGAGAGAAAAAAACGCAGTAACGTCGACGCCACTAAAAGACAACAAAACATCAATTTCGGAGCTTGTTTATCAGGAATACCCTGAACTCATCCTTCTTACGAAAGAGGCAAAGAGTGCTCTCAACGAGGGGTCGGACAGTACAGTACTTCTTAGTCAAATCCCATTTTTGTTTTATCTTTGGTTAATTATTCAGAAACCAGTTTTGTTACTTAGAGATTTAGATGAATTTTTAAATTATGTTCAAATCATGACTGGCCTTTTTGAGTACTGGTAATTTTTCAGACTAAATGTCCAACCCCTTGACACTCGAAGCTAGTAGCTTTGAGAGAGGCTGCCCACTTATAACTGTTGAATAGAGATTATCAAGTTACAAGCCAGTAGTGTTTCACTTTTAACCCGTTTTCTCTCCTTCCCCGCTTCAACCCAAAGTCATCTTTGACGCATGGACCAAGTGGTTTTCAGGGTACGCTAAAAATTACTAACTAAATAACATGTCTGAGAGCCCCGACAAAGCTATATTTTTCTTACGCTCAAGGGATCCCGCGCGAGTTCGTCCGCCGCGTATTACAGAATTGAAGGGGATAGAAGATGATGTTAGGGTTAGGGTTAGCGTTAGGCCTAACGTGATGGTGGTGGTGGTAGTGGGGACGTTGTTAGGACAAAGGAAATTTTCTCGTCAGCCAAGCGATTAAAATTTTGCCTTTTACGGTAGAAGGGACCAGCAATCTCCGTCCACGAGCTTCTTTCGACATGGGTGAAGCCTCCCCCTCCCTCCTCCTTGCCTGCCTTGGGAGGAGGCCAAAGCTACCCCCGAAGTAGAAATCCCTTATCATTTTAGTAGGTGGCTGTTTGAAAGAGTGCATGCATGGGCAAGAGTTGGGGGGACACTATACCCCCCTTGTCAAGATGCTATACGGTTCTAATTAGCATTGACTCATAAATATGCAGCCAAGGGGTAATTAATGAGCTTGAAGGAGCTATTTTCTCTCTCTCTCTCTCTCTCTCTCTCTCTCTATCTCTCTCTCTCTCTTGGTAAACCTCCCCTCTCTACCTCCCCCTCTTTTGAACCCCCCCCCCCCAACTTTCTCCCTCTTATATGCTTTTGTTGAGAGAGTGGTTTTTGGATATGGTAAGAAAAATTAATCTCAGGGGTTTCTTTTATATACCCTATATTCGTATTTTCGAGGGTTTTTCAAAAACAAAATTGCGATATTCATTTTGTTAGTTTTCATTTTGTTTTTTTTGGTTTTTCTTGGGGTGGCTAGGGTTTTTTGGGTTGGGATGTAATGTAACGTAGATTAACTTGGCCTTCAAAATGAGTCAAATTACGTCAAAATCGGACTGGAAGAAAGGAAGTTATTCGCGATTAAACTAGGAAGTATTTTTTCGCTTCCTCATTTTAAAATTTTCAAGATGTCATGTTGGAATTTCGTCTAATTTTCTTGTTTATGAAGCTATTTTGACGCAGTGTACTTTGTTTTAAAGCTCTTCTTCATTCAAATCTGAATATTGAATTCAGAATAGTATGGGGAAGAGATTAGCATCGAAAAGGAGGCTTGCCTATTTTGTGTCTTTTTAAGATTCTAGAAAATGATCAAGAAAATTGCCGAGCGCAATATGAGGGAATTTCTGATATACTCTGTGTGTGCGAGAGAAAGAGAGAGAGAAAAGAAGGGCTTAGAAAAGATGGGAAAGTAAGAAAGAAAGAAAGAAAGAGAAGAAGAAAAAAAAGAGGAAGCGAAGATCGAACGGAACCGGAAGTTCGTTTGCAGTGCGCCGGAAATGAGAGGGGGAACGCGAACCCAGAGAAAAAAGATACACACTCTTTCTTTCTCTCTTTCTCTCTCTCTCTTGCTAGAGCATCTTCTTTTATGTTTGAACCCTAGTAGAAACTGTATACTATATGAAAAGAAAAGTATCTTCCCCATCCCACAATCCCTCGCGCTCACACACAAAAGGGAGAGTAGCCAATTTCGGACAGAGCATTTTTTAGTCGCGAATTGTGGCGCCATGCGCAGCGTCGCGTTACCGCTTGCTTGCTCTTTTAAGAAACCCTGCAAAGTAGCAGCTAGCTTTTGATTTCTATTCTATATGGTCAGTTTTAACTCTTAATGACCCAGGTGTATTTTTAAAAAAAAAAACATAAAAACGATACGAGTTATTTCTCTAAATAACTTGGACAATAAAAAATATGCTTTTTTCCAGGCTTGAAAAAAAATATATTGTAAAAAAATATCACTCAAATTTACGGTTAACGCTGTGTGTGTGTGTGTGGTTGCACCATTGCATCATAGTACCAGAGCTTATATTTTTATTGATAATAAAAGATGCGCTGCTTGCCCCAGAAAACCATATATATACAGACGCAACTTATAGGAAGTAAATGAACTCGAAACTATCAGAGATAATCTATAAGTCTATTGAACCCAGACCGGACTTAGTACTTAGATTAGTTGGATTTTCTTGACCGTATATTTTGTAAGTAAGTTAATCTTTGGATTAATTTACTTCCGGCATAACACACATAATTCGAAAGGTCTTGGAAGCGTAGGCTCACTATATTTGGATGGGTCTGTACGCCATACCACAGCAGAGCCCTTTTGCGTCTCACGGTTAGCTCCATCAAATAATAACCGTAGCTATTTTGCTTTAGTACCTTCGGAAACTTTTATATCTTAGTTACGACTACACAATGGTTTGGTTATTACGAGGGGCACGTGCAGATAAGCCCGCCTTTTGCCCCCGAAATAAAAAAAGGCGGGAAAAATAGAACCCGGAGGCTTTCCCTCGGAAGCTCTTCTTCCCCGTTATACCCGCAACACACACAAAACAACAAGCAAAACCTTTTTGCAACGCTACTGCCGTTGCCCCGCTTTTGCCCAAGCTCAGTCCATGGCTACGGTTTTATCTATCAGGGGCGCCTAGTTGGGCATAAGGCAGGAGGGAGGGGACGAAGAAACGGGGATGGTCCTTCCTAAAAACGGTTTCATCGCGGAAATAGGGGCTTTTACAAAAATTTCCCTTTACTCTCTTGTCTCTCTTTCTCTCCGTTTCTCTACAGGGTGTTACAAAATGGAAGGGTACAGTGGGATGGATGGGTAATCAGTTTTGAGTCGAAAATGTATTTTCTATGAATTTTTACCCTAAGGGCCACTTTAAACAAGTTATGATTGAACTGTTTTACGCATGACCCCTTAAATTTTATTAAGAAACTGAACAGTTAATGCTATTTTAATTAAGGGGTCGTCCTTAAAACAATTTTATCAAAAATCTGGACCACAAAATTTCATATAAGTTTCATTTTCGACTCGGAAAACACCCTGTATATGAATGCACGTTCCCTTCATCCTCGCGCATTTACCACTATACCCTTTTAGATTTTTTACGTAATTTTGGTTAGAAATACATCACTAAAAGTAAAACCGCGCTGGATAATTTTGTAGCGTACGTAAATTTGTAAATAAGTAAAATATAGGGGTACGCCTCTTTAGATACTCGATTTTATCTGAAGTATAAATTGTAAACTTCGTGTGATTAGCTTTTAACTGGTAGTAGTGGTGGCGGTGGTGTTACGCCGCAAACCGTTATACCCTGGAAAAAGCTGAGCTGCACTGGTGTACGTACGCGTGCACCAGAGAAGCGTTGTGCAGTACCGCGCGTACCCCTCTTTAATATCGCATTTTCCCAAATGTGTCCGATACCGTATCCAAGATAAAAGCCCATATTTCTGAGTGGAAGGCCATTATTACCCAATCAAAGTAACGACGTGGATCCCCTCCCCCCCTTTTTCCTCCTTCTCTCTCAGATTCCTTTCCCGCCACTCTCCTCCTCCTCACTCCTCTCTAAGGTTTGGTTTATTCTCTTCACTCTTCTCCTATGGAAAAAGGGATCCGAAAGGAGTTTGCCTCAACATAAGGGTAATTTTAGGTTGAAATTTGCCTTTAATATTAGTGCAAAGTGGGAATGGTTTTTTTCTTCCAAGGGGTCGCGTTTTTCCCTCTCGTGCCATCCTTTTTAGTAAAGGCTATTGTAGATTTCTCTATCCTCTTCCAGTATGTCCATTTTATTACCACGAATACGCGTAAGGGTGTAAATCCTCCATTAGAATAAACCACTAATATAGGTATAAACTGTATTCGGTTTATAAACGTGGACGGGGGTACTGTATCACGCGAGCGAAACAAGCTCGTGCTATTCGAAGTTTTTTTCTTTTCCTTTTCTCTTTGTGATCTTTCTGATTTCAAGATGAGTTTGTAGCACGCCCGAAGGTAATCTCCACGTTATCGTTAAGCTCTAGGGTTATCTTTCTTTGTATTACAAACTTAAATTCGAAAGGGGTACAGTAGCTTCGGTTTCCCCTCGTGATTTTCTTCTTTCCCGAGCAGCTCTCATTTTCAACAACAAAGCATCTCCGATTCCATACTCCGATCTAATGTTATCCGACTGTTAGCTAACGGAGATCACGGGGTCATTTAGCCTTTCACCGTGGTGTAAAGTCGATTCAAGATTTTTCCAAAAGAGTATCGCATCCCGCTCTATTAAAAGAAGGGATGATTTTCTTTTTCTTTTTCTTTTTTCTATAGTAGACGAAAAGTAGTTGCACCGCGATGGTGGAATAGAGCGAGAGAGAGAGAGTTTTGAGAGTAATAAAATGGGAATTAAGACTTTAGGGAACTGGCCCGGGGTTTTTTTCTGTTGACTTGTGGGGATAGTAAATGAATTTTAGGCTTAGCTTCCTGTTTTGTCTAGTGTCTAGCGCAAAATTGCGCGCGCGTGTAATTAAGTTTTTTATTTGGAATTGGGTTTCTAATTGAAATTTATATCTCCTTTTTTTTTGTTTCGTTACAGAAGGAATACTGTCGAGTGACTTTTGATTTATTTTCACTGTGATGTTGATTCTGAATGAATGAATTATTATTATTAAGAAGTAAGTAAATTTTGAGTATAATTGGCTGTAAATTTGAAATAGGTCTTTGTCGCGCATATTTAAATAGAGAGCTTTCAGATGGGATAGTAGTACGTCGCATCCTCCCAAGTCTTACCGCTGTTCTGGTAGCCATATTGGGTGGTTTCAGGTTCATTCCTGCTTTAAGCCCACCAATATGGTGGCGTAAATTATGTCACGAGGCTCAGCTCCTCCTCCAACTGAAAGCTCTCTTGCCTACTTGGATATTTTCTCGCCAAAATCGACGTGGGTAACAATCCCAAACACGCTTCGGGATAGTCTTAGACTTTCAGAGTGTTTCGAGAAAGATGGAATCTCTACTTAAAGATGAGGATGCTTAGGGATTTTGTTATGGAAAAGTGGCCAGCACCACTATCGAATATTTCTCCCAATTTTACTTTTCCTCTTGCCGCTCTCTCTCTCTCTCTCTCTCCATCCCGAGATGATTCTAAGAGGAGAGAGAGCGAGCGCGTCAGCGTCTGGACGCGAAACTCTCATCCTCCATCATGTCTGATGACCCCAAACAACGGAGAAGGGGAAAGGGGGCACCTACCCCCCAATCTAAAAAGCCCGGACCCAAAATTTTCTCCGCTCGTAGAAATGCAAGGCGTTGGTGCGAAGGGTATTTCTTCTTCTTTAGAGTAAGGAAGGAATGGATAGCCATCGAGCCGAGTAAAAGCACCACCAGAAAAAGATCTTCTAGGGCCCTAGCCAAAACGGCTTCAACCTTCGTCCATCATTCCTATGAACCTCGGTTGAAACATTTTCGTTCGAGACGCGACCGACATTCGCCGGAACAAATCCAGTGTCGAATTTAGACCAAAGATAACGGCAGGCCCCCGTCATTTTTAAACCCTGACTCGTATTACCAGCACGCGGCCTTTGGTTTACGCTATACAGTCAGGTGAAAAATTAACCGAGAAAACAAAAGCTAAAAACGAGTCGTGGTTAAGCGCGCGAGAGATTGAAAAGAAAAAGCCCATGCGCGTGCTACCATGCCTTTAGTTTTCCCGCCAAAAAATGTAGAGTGCTTGGAAAAGCTACCATGATGATGCTAAAAACCTTAACGCTTCTATGGCATGAAGTGTGGCGGGGTAAAAAACCTTGCAGGGGATTGGGTTGTACACCAATCTCTCTCTACGTCGAAATGATAGGTTCTTTTTTTTTTTCGCGGCTACTCAATGGTGTATGGGGTGGCGGTATATATTTAAGGGGTAAAAAGTGCGCCCCAAAATTTTTCTCTTTCGCTTGTAAGTTCTCTAAAAAAAGTGCTCTATACTTTCTCGCGTAAAAACAGCTCAAAAGAAAAAAAAATCTAAGAGGAAGGGAGTGAAGTAAAAAAAAAAAAGGAAAAAACTGCCAAAAACAAGCTCCCTTAATGGATTTCACATTAGGGCTCGGAACCGGCCCCAAAAATGCGCGCTTCTATAGGTCCGTTACGTAACGTTGCTCGGTTTCGACCAAAAATGTAAGGATGGGTACTATTTTCGTAGAAAGCCTTTAGACTCCTTATAAGAGTTTTTTTTTGCGCGCGGAATGGTAAGGGAATAGATGGACGGAGGAGAAAGATGGGAAAATCATCTCGGCGGCCACAAAGCCACCAGACAAATGGAACGGGCACAATCTAACTCCCCACCCAGTTAAAAAGTTCTTCTTCACTATCCTCCTAACATCCCACTTACTCTTCATACTCCCTTTTCTTTTATACAAACTTTTCCCGCAGCCTTCATTTCTCCATCTTTACGAGTGTCTCGAAAGATTTTTATCTTTTGAAATAATTTGAGACGCGCGCTCGCTTTTTCTTGTTAATTCTGAAGCCAACTAATCATGTTGGTTTAACTAGACTTAGCTGAATGAATTTGACTTATCATTTTGTTTATTTCTTTTTAATAAGACCTTAACCTCGGGGCTTTTAAGAAAAGTTTGTCAAATTCTATAATAATAGGCTTAGCGGGTTCTGTGAATTTTAGATATTGGATTAGGCTTAAGGAGTAATTTGTAAACAGTTTCGAAAGAATTAAGCCGTATACATTTTCACTTCCGCACGGATTTAAAAACTTTCATTTTAACCTCTTAAAAACTTTAAAAAGAGAAAAGTTGTTTTATAAAGAAAACGAAAAGAAAAAAAGCCATCGGCCGCAGAAAGAATCAATATTTGGTCAAGTTAAAGCTTCGAGTTTGACCAATCCGCTTCCTCGGCATCTATTTTGCTAATGCGTGTATACGTAGCTAAGGCCTATCTACCCGCGTTCTGCCCTTCCCATAAGAAAAGGTCTTTGTAAACACACTAAGGTCCGAAAAAGGCCGGAGCACTTAACGGAAGCCCGACTCCAAGGGGGCCACCACGAGCCTATAGAGCTGAAAAATTTCTCTCTTCCACCAACCTTTACTACCACCACAGCTGCATGGAGAAGGTCCTCAGTATCCTTTTGGTTTGGGGTATAAAAAGGATCTGTTGCTGAGTGCCGTCTGATTTTGGCTCGGACTTTCGCGAAGCTTTTAAAGTAAAGGAAAAGAAGACGTTGCTAGGAAAGAAGAAGGAAAAAAAAACATTCTAGAAGAAGCAACGCAAACTACTTTAACCGATGTTTGGGTTTCAAAAGCAAAGTTTGAAGTAGAACCGCACCGTCCATACCACCACCACCGCAGAAAGGATGGAAGTTGAGGCTGAGAGAGAGAGAGAGCTCTCTCTTTCTCTCTTTTTTTTTGTGGACGGTAATAGAGAAAATAGTTTTTCGGTTTTCTCTCTCTACCCATCCGTCCATCCTCTTTCTATATGTCACTAAAGCAACCACTATTCCATAGTACTTACTCGCTCTAAATGAGATGGTTGAATAACTGATAATATTGCGCTTGCTACTACTATTTTACAACCTTAGTAGATACTATACTATAAATCGTTCCGTTACTAATAGTTGAGAATGTAACTATCGTTCTTAACCATCTCATCTTACAAAGTCTATGGACGATGCCCATTTTATCAAAATCGATTGGAATGGATATAGCTGCCTTTTCTCCTTCAATTTTCTTGCGGTTGCTTCTTAAGTATTTTTCCGCTCTCTTTTCTACGTGGTATAGTATTTGGCATCTTTGGCCAGAGAGAGAGAGAGAGTTCTTTCCGAGACTAGCTTTCTCCTAGTGCTTTTCCACCACTGTTGATGGGTGCTCGTCAAAGCACCGTTACGGTATTTACGTCCGTCTGAATCTTCCACTTTCATCCTACGCGATCATCTCAACAGGAAAGAGATCGTCCATATCCCCAAAACCAAATGGATGTATACCAAATTTTTCAAGAGGCAAGAAATACATATATATATATATTTTCAATCACTCCATAGATTGTTGCGGATTATTATTTTTGCCATATATATTTTCTGGAACACTTGTAAGCTATTCTACAAAAAATAGTTCGGTTTCACTGTTGTATTCATTGATTGAGGGGATAGAACCAGCTGACAAATATCACACTTAATCTGCATAACTTCATATTACATCCTAAGTCAAGATGTTGCCCATAAGAACCTTGCTATAGTTCTTAAATTTATTCAAACAATCCTTTTACTTGTTGAAAGAACAACGTTGTACGTTTAAAATGTCGTTAATATAGTATATATTTCCCGCCAAAAACCCTAAATCTAGCTCGCGCGCGCCGGGATTACAAGATGCACGATCTTTTCTCTTAGCCATGGCTGCTACTGCTGCATTACTTAACGAGTAAAGAATGAGGTCGAAAATCCGTCCTGGTTGATGATGAGAATAAGCGAGGATGTCAGGATGGCAGCTTCCTCCTCAAAGGGAAGTCAGAGGGCTTCAACATTTCTTTTCGTTCTCTCTCTCTCTTTCTGTTCCGCAGCCTCTTCCAATCCATCCCCATCTCCAGCATCCCTTAATCCGTGTGGCTAATTTCCTAAACCGACGACAAAAACCGTTTTAAAATAATGACGTATTAGACCATTTTGCCAAGAGTGAGAGTCTCGAGAAATTATTAATCTTCTCGGCGCTTGGAGAAGAGAGGCCAAACTGAACCGTGAGCGGAATTTGATCCCCGAGAGGAGGATGGAGAGGAGAGGGACATCGGAGAATAGATTGAGAAAGGTTGGGTTGTTGGGGTCGTAAAGCGCAACAAAATAAGATAATACCAGGAACCACTACCACTCGTCAGGCAAGATTCGACGCTACTCCTTAATGCGTTCCAGGAATATTTAACGATGTCTCCAGAAACGTTTAGGCAAGGTTCGAGAAAGAGCGAAGAGAAATGGATGATACTCGTGTAAGGCGTGGATAAATTCACCTTGGCACTGTTTACTTCTGATGGTGGGGGTATCTTCTATACTGATACGTTAGTTCTTGGGGGCATCCATATTTGGAGACGCTTTTGGTTTTGGGTTGGCGTCAGAGTCTCTCGACGGGGGGCGCGACGTCTGGATGATGAATGACGTCGATCTTCGACTGGACAGCGGAGACGCGTCGCGAATCAAGGCCGCGCTTGCTAGCGTATCCTGATCCTGATCCCCCAGAGTGCCATGCCGAATTTTCTTTCGCGTTTTCCTTCTTCTCATGCTCACTCTCTTTCTCTTTCTCTACCTCTCCCTCCCTCCCTATCCTCCTGAGCTTCTTTTCTTCTTTCTTCTTAGTGAAGGATTCGTAACATTTCTTCCTGGTCTTGGAGACTCAGACATTCTAGAGCGATCTCTGACCAGGATTCGTGTTAATCTTTTCCATCTTATTCTGATTTTTCAGGTTTCCTCGTTTTATATTCTGTCGCTACATGAACTTTGAACTCATTGCCTGTTCTTTGACTTGTAGAGTAAGAATGTCGTCAAGCTAATTTGCTTTCGCAAAACTTAAGTCGTTTTTAAATTACTTCTTTCGCTTGGAATAGGTATTGCTAGATCTTAATCTAGACCTTAGGGAAGGACTTTTCATTTAGGTTACATCGTCTTTTAACTCTTAATCCCTTGGCATTCTTCAAAATCTCTCCAACTCAAGTACTTTCAGTGGGTGCCGTACCAAAAAGAGCGTAGCACATAATCTCTATCTCTAGGATCTTTGAACTCAAAACTTTCTCGACTTGAAATTTTTTTTTATTTTATTTTCGCTAGTGTTTAGGTACTTGGAAGTATATTTTATCCTTCGACGCTCCCCTTATTAGGTAGGCTAAGAAATTTTCGTTAAAAATACGCGCTTAACTATTGGCAACGACGTACCATTTCTAAACATCTCTACGAGTTTACCGCCGAGAAAGAAAAAAAAGCCAGTTTTGTAGATATTTGGGTGTGCTCTCTGCTGGTAGTCTACTAGCTAGCATTGCCGCCAAAACTTAAAAAAAAGTGGCGCGAAAAATGTTAAGAAAAGATTTTAGCCCGTGACACTATCCACCCCTACTGAGAACCAACCAAAAGAGGAGCCCCCACGCGGATGTACCACGAGAAAGATCAATTTTTTTATTATTAATTTTTTTTTTGATCCTCTCTCTCTTTCTCAAATTTAAACAACTTCACCTTTATAGTCACTGAATGCCTAGCTCATTAGCATGAGATGGTGAGGATTTTTTTCATATAAATTTTTTTCATGATAAAGGTGAATAATAGCGCCAATTTAACCTCCGAGTGTTAAGACAAGTTCAGTATTTTTTTATAGGTCTTTTAGGATTTCACAGTATACAAGGTAGTTAGTTTCAAGTTAGCTTGTACTCAAAATGTATCAGTTACCTTTTAGTCGTGCAATGAGATTTTGGAGGCTGTTTTGCAAGGTGGTTGTTTGTTGAGAGGGAGGGGATGGGGATGGGGTCTCCTAGCGTAACATTAAAAGCCGTGATCGCGTCAAGTTGCATCGGATTAAGTCTAAAACGGCCCGGGGTATAGTTTAGGGGTCATCATTAAGGTCATTCACGTTTTCTACCCGTCACCCTATACTATCGCGTAAACTTTCCCCGTATTTAATTTCCATCCTAAATTGGCAACAGGTTTGAAGGTAAAACACGCCTTGTAAGTTAACGTTTGGGTTTAGGTTTGATAGTGTTGCGATTTCAAGGTAAGAATTAACGAAGGTGGATTTGAGCCGTAACGACCACCCGTAGCCGTCCGCGTTTTTTGGGGGATGTTTCACACGGACTGTTATGTCTTTACACCCTCCCTCTCCGGTAACTCTCCTTAATCATGAATTATTTTAATTCTACCATAAAAACTTACTTTTAAACGATTCGTATCGAAGAATAAGGCACCCACTGTCGTTTAGACTTAGTAAAGTAATTCAATATTCGTTTGATCATTAAGTTAATTCTTACTTCAACCTTGATGAAAGGAAAGTCGAGGTACAACTCTACGTTTGTAATGTACTTAAAAATAAATTTGCATTTACATTAGGCTTATACCATAAGGAGCCCCTAAAGTCTGTAGATCTGTCTTAAGTTATTCGGAGATTTCACCGTGATTAACGGGAAACATGGACAAATGGAAATATGATGGATTAAATTTCAATTTTTATACTGGTAGGTGATGAAAGAAGACCATTATTTGAAATAAAAACTTGATGCTAGATAATTTATCACGAAATTATATTCAGGATATCCTCCATCTTAAGGCGCGCTGTTTTAAAATCCTTCCTTAGTTACCTTTTAGAATAGATAATTCCTCGTAAATGCAAAACTTATCCTTAAAGAAAGGAAGGATGTCCAGAGAAACAAAGTTATAACGCAGCGGCTCTTCCTTGGGTGGTGCATGGTAGTTGTAGGTCTAGGTAAGACGACGGACGGTTTGGAAAGAAGAATATATATATAGGAAAAGATGGGTGGCATTTTCAGAAAAGTAGGGGGACACCCTAATGACCATCTCTCTCCTTCAGAGTCGCGGCCTCTTACGTACCAACTCCATCTTTAAGCTTCGCCCAAGGCTAAAGGAAGACCTATCCCTCCTACCTTAGGAAGGTAGGTGAGTGAAAGGGCAAAAGAGATTTTCAGAAAAGACAGTGTGCTTGCTTTGGGTGAGGGAGAGAGAGAAGATCACCACGCGCGAAAGGGTTAGCATATATCTATCTACAAGATACCACCACCACCACCGTACCAAAAAGGGCAGCTAATAAAGGAGACTTTGAAAGTACTTCTTGCAAAAGCGTCCATATCTCAAACTACCTACCCTTATACGTATCCCCGCGGCGTTAGGGTTAGCTAGGTGTATATATGGCAACGGCTATGGTCGAGCGGCGTCTTCACCCATAGGGTTATGTCCGTTCCGCGCCCGAGCCTCGTAAGAAAAGGGCGGGTTGGAAGACCTTTTCAAAACAGGTGCTATTACAGGGCGGCCCACTTCATCCATTATTAATGCGCATTAAGAGAAAAGCAAAGGCCTAGGTCTCCCTTCTTCCTGCTATATGCATCTATATGGGTATATCCCCAAAAGTTTTGGCGGGAAAAAGCGCGCGCCCTTTTACATACACGCGCGTTTTGTGTTAAAGGAAACTATAAAGAGCAAAGTTTGTTGCGTCGTCCTCTCTGTATACTTTTCTCCCGCCTTTTATGTATATACACGCCGCTCACATCCGTATATTGAAATATGTATATATCTTTTTACACCCTTGCATAATTTTCAGTTACTCTTTTTAGTCTTTACTCGATCCTGAAATCTTTTGTTCAATGTGGAAAGCTCGAATGAAATGTTGTTCTGTTGGGTTAAAGGTTGGATATAGGGACAAAAACTTCCCTACAATCTTGGCACTGTTCAAATTCCATGGATAGGCTAGCAATGATTAAAATATGTCCTTGTACCTAATATTCAAAATTAC
>JAEQBA010000079.1:0-222919 GCA_019434445.1 Phalangium opilio | reverse complement strand
TACCCACTAGCACCTACAAGTACCCACAAGCACCTACAAGTACCCACAAGCACCTACAAGTACCCACAAGCACCTACAAGTACCCACAAGCACCTACAAGTACCCACAAGCACCTACAAGTACCCACAAGTACCCATAAGCACCAACAAGTACCGACAAGCACCCACAAGCACCCACAAGTACCTACATGCACCCACAAGTACCTACAAGCACCCACAAGTACCCACTAGCACCCACAAGTACCCACTAGCACCCACAAGTACCCACTAGCACCTACAAGTACCCACTAGCACCTACAAGTACCCACAAGCACCTACAAGTACCCACAAGCACCTACAAGTACCCACAAGCACCTACAAGTACCCACAAGCACCTACATGAACCCACAAGTACCTACATGAACCCACAAGTACCTACATGCACCCACAAGTACCTACAAGCACCCACAAGTACCCACAAGCACTCACAAGTACCCACAAGCACTCACAAGTACCCACAAGCACTCACAAGAACCCACAAGTACCTACAAGCACTCACAAGTACCTACAAGCACTCACAAGTACCTACAAGTACCCACAAGTACCCACGAGTACCCACAAGTACCCACAAGCACTCACAAGTACCCACAAGTACCTACAAGCACTCACAAGTACCTACAAGCACTCACAAGTACCTACAAGCACTCACAAGTACCTACAAGCACTCACAAGTACCTACAAGCACTCACAAGTACCTACAAGCACTCACAAGTACCTACAAGTACCCACAAGTACCTACAAGTACCCACAAGTACCTACAAGTACCCACAAGTACCTACAAGTACCCACAAGTACCTACAAGCACCCACAAGTACCTACAAGCACCCACAAGTACCCACAAGCACCTACAAGTACCCACAAGTACCTACAAGCACTCACAAGTACCTACAAGCACTCACAAGTACCTACAAGCACTCACAAGTACCTACAAGCACTCACAAGTACCTACAAGCACTCACAAGTACCCACAAGTACCTACAAGTACCCACAAGTACCTACATGCACCCACAAGTACCTACATGCACCCACAAGTACCTACATGCACCCACAAGTACCTACATGCATCCACAAGTACCTACATGCACCCACAAGTACCTACATGCACCCACAAGTACCTACAAGTACCCACAAGTACCTACAAGTACCCACAAGTACCTACAAGTACCCACAAGTACCTACATGCACCCACAAGTACCTACATGCACCCACAAGTACCTACATGCACCCACAATTACCTACAAGCACCCACAAGTACCCATAAGTACCTACAAGCACCCACAAGCACTCACAAGTACCTACAAGCACTCACAAGTACCTACAAGCACTCACAAGTACCCACAAGTACTCACAAGTACCTACAAGCACTCACAAGTACCCACAAGTACCTACATGAACCCACAAGTACCTAAAAGTACCCACAAGTACCAACATGCACCCACAAGTACCTACATGCACCCACAAGTACCTACAAGCACCCACAAGTACCTACAAGCACCCACAAGTACCTACAAGCACCCACAAGTACCTACAAGCACCCACAAGTACCTACAAGCACCCACAAGTACCTACAAGCACCCACAAGTACCTAAAAGCACCCACAAGTACCTACAAGCACCCACAAGTACCTACAAGCACTCACAATTACCTACAAGCACCCACAAGTACCTACAAATACCTACAAATACCCGCAATACCTACAAGCACCCACAATACCTACAAGCACTCACAAGTACCCACAAGTACCTACAAGCACCCACAAGTACCTACAAGCACCCACAAGTACCTACAAGCACCCACAAGTACCTACAAGTACCCACAAGCACCCACAAGTACCTACAAGCACCCACAAGTACCCATAAGCACCTACAAGTACCCACAAGTACCCATAAACACCAACGAGTACCGACAAGCACCCACAAGTACCTTCATGCACCCACAAGTACCTCAGCACCACAAGGTAATCAAGTTTAAGTAGCTTTAACCTAAGCGCAGAGAAAAAGATAAAATGTCCATTAAGCTAGCTATTTTGTTCTAAGAATTTGACTATAACCGCGGTAAAACAAACAACCACTCGCTTCATACACTACATAACTCATGCTAAAAAGTCGCAGGTTTCATAGTTTCAGGGTAAACCACGTTAGTCGGAGCATGTAATTATTAAAACTATGAAAAACAGTACTTTAACTTAAATTTCTTGATGAAAAAAAATAGGCGCCAACTATGGATATGGGCTTTCATTTAAGACCGTTTTCAAATCTATCTGACGTATGGTTATTTTTTGTAAGGGTATGGACAAAATTTGTAACTTTGGAAAATTTCCCATGTATTTCTATGGTAAATTTCCAGTTATTCGTCAAAAAAGTACCCACAAGCACCTACAAGTACCCACAAGCACCTACAAGTACCCACAAGCACCTACAAGTACCCACAAGCACCTACAAGTACCCACAAGTACCCATAAGCACCAACAAGTACCGACAAGCACCCACAAGCACCCACAAGTACCTACATGCACCCACAAGTACCTACAAGCACCCACAAGTACCCACTAGCACCCACAAGTACCCACTAGCACCCACAAGTACCCACTAGCACCCACAAGTACCCACTAGCACCTACAAGTACCCACAAGCACCTACAAGTACCCACAAGCACCTACAAGTACCCACAAGCACCTACAAGTACCCACAAGCACCTACATGAACCCACAAGTACCTACATGAACCCACAAGTACCTACATGCACCCACAAGTACCTACAAGCACCCACAAGTACCCACAAGCACTCACAAGTACCCACAAGCACTCACAAGTACCCACAAGCACTCACAAGAACCCACAAGTACCTACAAGCACTCACAAGTACCTACAAGCACTCACACGTACCTACAAGTACCCACAAGTACCCACGAGTACCCACAAGTACCCACAAGCACTCACAAGTACCCACAAGTACCTACAAGCACTCACAAGTACCTACAAGCACTCACAAGTACCTACAAGCACTCACAAGTACCTACAAGCACTCACAAGTACCTACAAGCACTCACAAGTACCTACAAGCACTCACAAGTACCTACAAGTACCCACAAGTACCTACAAGTACCCACAAGTACCTACAAGTACCCACAAGTACCTACAAGTACCCACAAGTACCTACAAGCACCCACAAGTACCTACAAGCACCCACAAGAACCCACAAGCACCTACAAGTACCCACAAGTACCTACAAGCACTCACAAGTACCTACAAGCACTCACAAGTACCTACAAGCACTCACAAGTACCTACAAGCACTCACAAGTACCTACAAGCACTCACAAGTACCCACAAGTACCTACAAGTACCCACAAGTACCTACATGCACCCACAAGTACCTACATGCACCCACAAGTACCTACATGCACCCACAAGTACCTACATGCATCCACAAGTACCTACATGCACCCACAAGTACCTACATGCACCCACAAGTACCTACAAGTACCCACAAGTACCTACAAGTACCCACAAGTACCTACAAGTACCCACAAGTACCTACATGCACCCACAAGTACCTACATGCACCCACAAGTACCTACATGCACCCACAATTACCTACAAGCACCCACAAGTACCCATAAGTACCTACAAGCACCCACAAGCACTCACAAGTACCTACAAGCACTCACAAGTACCTACAAGCACTCACAAGTACCCACAAGTACTCACAAGTACCTACAAGCACTCACAAGTACCCACAAGTACCTACATGAACCCACAAGTACCTAAAAGTACCCACAAGTACCAACATGCACCCACAAGTACCTACATGCACCCACAAGTACCTACAAGCACCCACAAGTACCTACAAGCACCCACAAGTACCTACAAGCACCCACAAGTACCTACAAGCACCCACAAGTACCTACAAGCACCCACAAGTACCTACAAGCACCCACAAGTACCTAAAAGCACCCACAAGTACCTACAAGCACCCACAAGTACCTACAAGCACTCACAATTACCTACAAGCACCCACAAGTACCTACAAATACCTACAAATACCCGCAATACCTACAAGCACCCACAATACCTACAAGCACTCACAAGTACCCACAAGTACCTACAAGCACCCACAATTACCTACAAGCACCCACAAGTACCTACAAGCACCCACAAGTACCTACAAGTACCCACAAGTACCCACAAGTACCTACAAGCACCCACAAGTACCCATAAGCACCTACAAGTACCCACAAGTACCCATAAACACCAACGAGTACCGACAAGCACCCACAAGTACCTTCATGCACCCACAAGTACCTCCAAGCACCCACAAGGTAATCAAGTTTAAGTAGCTTTAACCTAAGCAGAGAAAAGATAAAATGTCCATTAAGCTAGCTATTTGTTCTAAGAATTTGACTATAACCGCGGTAAAACAACCTAACTCGCTTCATACACTACATAACTCATGCTAAAAAGTCGCAGGTTTCATAGTTTCAGGGTAAACCACGTTAGTCGGAGCATGTAATTAAAACTATGAAAAACAGTACTTAAACTTAAATTTTCTTGATGAAAAAAAATAGGCGCCAACTATGGATATGGGGCTTTCATTTAAGACCGTTTTCAAATCTATCTGACGTATGGTTATTTTTGTAAGGGTATGGACAAAATTTGTAACTTTGGAAAATTTCCCATGTTATTTCTATGGTAAATTTCCAGTTTTTCGTCAAAATCTGTGATTAATTTTATGGAAATGAAAACCACCCTTAGCAACTTTATTTTTTATAAAATAAACTAATTAATGGATCTCTTAGAAATTTTAACCACATATTAAGGGTCCGAATTGTAGTTCAGCGGATTTTTTTCGAACCAATTTGTACAATACAAAAAAAACTACATCCAAACAAAAAACCCTCCTTATACATTAAGAGCAGTATGAAGTCTTATCTTAATAATAGAAAAAGGCCGGGTGTTTACAAGTAACTACTAACTAACTCTAACTTGTTATAATACTTAAACAAAACATATAGAGCAAATAATTAACTCCATGCTTCGGAAGACAGCTTATACATAGTTTACAGGCGTGGAGGATTCCTTCGAAGAGCCCTCAGAAACCCTCGTTCTGAAGAAAGGTCCCAGATGACCGAAGAAAATAAGAACTGGAGTACCCGGACGACCGAAGAAATCGTTCAACATGATTCCGAGCGTCTCAGAAGAGTCTACTGAAGAGGCTACTGACGAGCAAGAAACCCTGTCCGATGAGTCAGCAAACCTAGCTATCTTGTCAGAACCTTTGTCCATGAAGCAAGCCCTGGCTTCTCCGTACGCAAACGACTGGCGGAAAGCAGTAACGGAAGAGTTCGTTTCGCTTATCAAGTGCGAAACCTGGGACATCGTTGATTGTCCGGAAAACCAAAAGGTCCTTGGAAATCGTCTCGTCTTCCGAACGAAATACTTACCCAGCGGAGAAGTAGAGAAAAGGAAAGCCAGGCTCGTAGCGAAAGGTTTTGCCCAGAGACCAGGGATCGACTACCAAGAGACGTTCGCACCCGTCATTAGATCCAGCTCAATAAGACTGCTTATGGCCCTTGCTGTGGAAATCGATTTGGAAGTCCACCAGATGGATGTCGTCACGGCCTATCTTAATGGCGAACTCGAGGAGGAAATATATATGGTCGTCCCGGAAGGATTAACAGAATCCCTCGAAGAAATCGTCAAGTCAACCCGGTTCGACAAGTCAATCATTGCCAGAGCAAAGAAATGGACCAGGGACCTGGAAGAAGAGGGACATAAAGTCTGTCGTATCAAGAAATCCCTCTACGGCTTAAAACAATCGGGCCGCCAATGGTACAAGAAGTTACATCAAAGACTTTCGGAAATTGGAATGACACCATTGAAGAGCGACCCCTGCTTATACGTTTTAAGAGTCGCGGAAGATGTTATGATCATTGGAGTCTATGTCGACGATCTGATCCTTGCAAGCAACAACCCGGATTGGATGACTGAAGTAAAGATTGAACTTGGGAGAAAATTCGATATGAAGGACCTGGGGCCAATCCATCACTGTCTCGGAATGGAATTTCACCAAGATCTAAAACAAAATACCATCCGGATCTCCCAAGCGAAATATGCAGAAACGGTCCTGAAACGTTTCAACATGCAAGACTCCAAAGCAATATCGACTCCAATGGATGCCAACAACAAGTTGCAAAATCCGGAACACCCAGTAGCAGAAGACATCAGTCGTATTCCGTATCAATCTCTGGTCGGCTCTCATGTACCTGGTAGTGTCATCACGACCGGATATGGCGTATTCAGTCAGCGCATTGAGCTGGTTCAACACAAGTTATGACGAAACTCATTGGATTGCCGCGAAAAGAGTTCTGAGATACCTGAAGGCAACTCTTCATCATGGGTTACTTTATCGGAAGACCGGATTGCCAATCCAGGGTTTCGTTGATGCAGACTATGGAGGCTGTCCGAAAGATAGGAAGTCATATACTGGACATGTCTTCAAACTAGCCGGCGCTGCAGTATCCTGGGAAGCCCGGAAACAGCGAACTGTTGCCTTGTCCAGTACAGAAGCAGAATATATGGCAATGTCCGACGCAAACAAAGAAGCCATATATCTCAAGGGACTTCTCAACGCACTTGGAGTATCAGTTCAGGCGATCGAGCTGTACAACGACAACCAGGGTGCCCAGAAACTCGTTAAGAATCCTGTTTTCCATGCCAGAACGAAGCACATTGATATCCGGCACCACTTCATTCGAGACACCTACGACCAGGGGCATATAGCCTTGCGGTATCTACCAACAGTGGAAATGCCAGCTGACATCTGTACGAAGAGCCTGTTCCGTCCAAAGCACCTCTTCTGCGTCAAAGCCCTGGGACTGGAAATAATTAAATAACCACCTGGATAGAAGATTAAAACCACCGATCTTAAGAGGGACTGTTGGAAATTAGAGATAATAACGGTTGTTTTTTATCTATATCCAGATTTTTTTATATACCTGTGTTTTTTATGCATCGCGGTCATTCTTGTAACCTTTTTTATCGCGATGCCTTTAACTATATAACCGGATAACATTCCGATAACGTTGTTCAGTTGTTGAGATAGCAGTGTTCAGTCTGTTGTGTTCCCGGAAATTAATATTAATATTAATGTTTGTAAGTAAATTAATAAAGAGTTCGTAACCAGTTAGTCCCAGAGTCGTTCTTGCGTCAAACAACAACACAGATTCTAGCTTTAACGTGTTTCGAAGTGAACCATATATTAAGCTGAAGATCGAACTGAAAATGCAAAGCTTCTCGGAAATGTTTCACTGCTACAAACTCTCTACGAGTGCTAAACTGAAAATTAGCGAGTTGCAAAAAATTGTGTTGATCGAAAAATAAGAACTGATTTTTCATTTATTTGTATAACAGGCCAAAACTTTCTTTACCAAAATTGCCACGCGGTTTTTTCCTCTATATTTATACAGAGAATGTAACCCAATTCATGATTATGGCAGAATTTTGGACGTTATATTTTCATTTCAAATCCAAATTTTTTTATTTTTAAAATTTAGTTCGTTATTTCCCCCTAAAGTGGAAAAAACCGTGGCAAAAAGGTTTTTGCCGCGCGGTTTTTTCAACCACTGGCAAAAACGTGCCAACCCTGGAAGAATTTCATGACGGACTGTATAAAATGCTTTCATGACGTTGGATTTAACGTTGTGTCGATAGTAAGTGATATGGGCCCTAAAAATATGGCTATGTATCCTGACCTAGGAATTACGGTCTCATGTTATGAAAAGAGACACCACTTTACACACCCGTGAAATCCAAAGAACAAGATTTTTGTAATACCAGGTCCACCTCATGTTTTGAAAAGTGTCCGAAATTCTATTCCGGTGGTTGTCTTGGAGCTGCCAGAGCAATGTGTTGCGAAATATAATCTTCCTTGCAAGAATGTTGACATTAAGTACATGATGCACCTCATAAACGTTCGGGCAACTTCAGATCTGAAACTGGCGCCTAAACTTACCCCAAATATTATCCGTGGTTTTTTCATGGCCTTCCGGGACTTTCATGACTCTTTTGCCCGAGCTTCTTTTTTTCATTAAGTTCTTTCCATTGAGCAGGTTCGCAAAAATCACCAAACCTTGTTAAATAATCATATGGTTTGGATATCAGGTATTCTTTTATTCCTTATACCAGTCTTTTATGTCCTGGTAAAATCCGAAACATGTCCGGCTTTTTCGAATAAATCCCATAGTAATGTTCAAGATTAGCATTTGTGTCAAGCACCTGCTTCATTTCTTCTTGGGCGAACCTTTCCATCTCTACTAAATCTTCTGGTGTTAAACTGCGAAGAGATATGGGATTACCAAACCCCATCATCTTGAGTAAGTTGTTTAGATACAAAGGTATTTCAATCCCCAAATCCTTCCGGATAATATACCAGAAATTATCTTGCGAAACCTGAAATCGCGTAAATCGATTTTGAAATGATTTTATCGATATTAACGTAACAGGGATGTAAAATAATGATTAGTGAATTATCTTAACTGAAACTACATTTTGTATTTAAAGGGAAGTACGATGTAGGGGCGGAGCCCATATAAGCTTCCCTTCTATTAAATTGATGAAAGCCCCTACATAACGGATTGTACTTTTATTTAGAATACGTCGCTATTAAAGCGATAGTAGCGCTTAAAGGGAATGTCTATCGGTTATGTAGGGGTGGCTTCTCTTCCTTTATCAACTCAATGGAAGGATAGCTACCATAGCCTAGACAAAAGGCCAAATATTTGAATCGCTGCTTAAAGGTTTTTTCAGATGTTTACTCGGTTTTTTGGTATACCGGGCTAAAACTATTTCACGGGAGACACCGTTGAAATTGCCAAACGACTTGCTAAAGCCCAAAATATACTTTTGTTGTTGTTTGGTTTTCCTCAGAAGAGTTATTAGAGGCACTCATTTTCAAACGCGATGCATTCAATTGTATAAATTATAAAAGTTTAATTATAAAACCAATAATTTCCTATTAAAGTCAGGCGAAATCAATGTTAAAACCGAGGTTAAAACTGATGTATTGTTGGCTCGTTCACTTTCACCCACGCGTGGAAATTTGGCTCTGCGCTAGCTAGCCTGGTAAATCACGGAAAATCACCACTAGGCCGCAATAGGCGCGGAACCGAGCGCGGAATTTTCCCACGACCTGAGTGATGCAAACATCTTGAATATACCAATTTGAATATTATTGTGTATAGAGAAACATGGACGTTGGTAATATTCGAATTTACCTATAGGATTAACACTAATTCACAATGATTTAACCAATATAGACCAAGATTTAAAGAATTCACAATGATTTAACCAATATAGACCAAGATTTCAAGAATTCACAATGATTTCACTATGAATTCAAGTATTCAATTTGAATTCAAAATAATTTCCAGACTTCATATTAATTTCGAAATGATTTCAAGACTGCGTTTTGATTTCGATATGATTTCAAGATTGCGTTTTGATTTCAAAATGATTTCAAGAATACAGTTTGATTTCAAAATGATTTCAAGATTTTATTTTGATTTCAAAATGATTTCATGTCGAGTGTACACTTGATTTCACGAGTGGCTAGCCTCTCGGGTTGATTTCAAATAGAGAGGATGGAGAAGTCCTAAGCATATTTTTCGAAGAAATAAGAAAATCTGCGGGGATAATTGTACCTAAAGTCATCATGTCTGACAAGGCTCCTCAGTATTTTTCAAGTTGGAAGAAAGTAAATGGAGGGGAACCAAAAAAAGTTGCTTTGCAAATGGCACGTGTATCATGACATTCGCAAAAAATATCTATAATTGGGGACAAGGAAGTGGCTTCTTACTTATTTAAAGGAATAGCCATACTTATGGACGAATTGCATCCGGAAAAATTTGAGCTCATGCTTAAAAATTGTCTCTCGGAAATGGAAGAAAACGAAAAAACCTTTGAGTTTGGAAAATATTTCTATAACGAATGGGTTTCTTGTAAAGAAGAATGGGCTGCTTGCTATCGCAAAGGAAGCGAGATCAACACAAATATGTTCTTGGAAGCTTTCCACAAAGTTCTAAAGCATAATTACTTGGAAGGCAAGCAGAACAAACGAGTTGACAAGTGCCTTTCCACATTATTTAATTATGACCGTGACCAAACAGTACAACGCCTTATAAAGATTGAAAAGGGGAAAATAACGTGGAAGTCCACGGCGAACTTCAAAAGACACAAACACCAGCGGCGCCGATCCTGGGGGGGCTCCGGGGCCCGGGCCCCCCCCCCTGGGGAAATTCTGGGGGGCAGAGCCCCCCTTGGAATATGGGTGACCTAATGGGGCATGGGGCTCAGGGAGTCAGGGGCTGTGGACTCAAGGGCCAACAAGGCCAGGAAAAAATTTCTAAGTCCGCTTAGCGGCTAGCGCTAGCCGCGAGCTGCATGAGATGAGAGAGAGAGAGATAAACTGGTCTGATACTATAACAAATTTCTATGGATCGGACTTTGACAAAAACCGCCTGTTGTTAAAAAGAGACATGCTTCTAGATACTGCGAGGTCTGAAAAAAAGACGCTTTGTCATGTAGCTGATGTCATTACGTTTTTGCTTGAGCGCGAATCGCTTAAGACCATGCTACCAGAACTAACTAAGCTTTTAAGAATTTTGCTAACGTTACCGGTAAGCTCTGCCACTGCAGAAAGATCTTTTAGCGCTTTAAAAAAGGCTAAAAACATATTTACGGAACACTGTGGGCCAACTGAGGTTAAACAACTTGGCTATACTACATATTTATAAAGGTTTGGCTGACACCTGGCGTCAATGAGAATTTATCAGCGTTTTCATTTATTATTTTAAGTTGATGCCCACTACTTCAAAACAATCTTTAATTATATGCAATTATGATAAAAAATTAACAGCCGTTATTTCCAAAATCACAAATCATGAGCCCCAGCCCCCCTGGAAAAATTTGCTATCGGCGCCGCTGACAAACACGCAATGGATTTGCCTTTGTCTCTCGTCGAACCAATCTCACAATGCTCTTGGTCCATCGCGAGCGAAGCCACCTTGAAAGACAATGAAACGGACGCTAATGACGATCTGAAGTATACATAGTTACTAAGCAGCAAGAAATGTGTGAAAAATGCAACTCAACATGTGTTGCGTGCAACACGTGTATTCACCAATTTACGTGTTCTTGTCCGGATCGATTAATACACACAGTGATATGTAAGCACATTCACCTATGTATTCGGTACCTTAATCAAAACACCATTGAAGATAAAGACTCCACTCCTAAAGTTTATAGTTACGGAAATGCAGTCTCAGAAAAAGGGTCAAATTATGTGAACAATGAAAAAGGTCCAACTGAAGACATTGATGAAATAAGCGTTCCTACAGACAAAACTTTCCTGATGAAGATTTTGGCAGAATCTAGTGGAAAAGAAAATCTCGAGTTGAAAAAAGAAGCTCTTATTTCAGAAGTCATGTCATTGATTGGTGCCATTAAAAAATGTGAAAACAGTGATATTTTAGACGTAGTCACCAAACAGACCAGGTCATCTAAGTCACTCTTAGAAATTCAAACTGCCAAAACCAAAAAAGATAATCAAGCGGATAAACAAATGACAGACAGTTCTGGGGAAGAACGTAATAAAATACAGAATGTCCCCCATAATAAGTTGGCAGAGAAACAAAAACGGTTCTTTTCAACAGTGAAGAAAAGAAAGACAAACAATATACGATACGCGAAACCAGATTTAAATGAAAAGGCCTCACTTGTTTTTTATTTGTCACAACCTAACAACGGAGCCACCACCAGGAAAAATTCTGAATCTGAACATTCTTTTTGCAGATTCAATGCTGCAGATGTGACTTGCCGTTCAAAACCTCTTTCTAAGTTATCAAGATCTTTCGGAAAGGAAAAAAAAAACAAATTCAGGCGTTCCTCGAGTTCTTCGTGAATAAAGAAAAGGTTGAAGAAACTATCAATGGGACACGTCAAATAGACGAAGAAGACATAGAGATGATCCCAAAAAATTTTGACGACGACGTAATTAACATCAAAGACACAACGGTAGAGTTCGTCAAAGAATTCGTTTCGCCGGATGCCTGGCTTGCAATACGTGAACTATTGAAAAGTAAGAAAGCGGATTGGAAGTGCGGAAAATGCCCTACCGTATCAACGAAAATTAACATGGTGCAATGTGAAGAATGCGATTTGTGGTACCATTGGAATTGTGTGAATTTCACAGAAAACGACCAAAAAAGCACATATTTATGCATTTCTTGTAGACCGTATGAAAAATAAAGTTCACTTTTCCAAAATTATACTTTAAATGAAACATCCATAGTATTTCAAAGCAATCCACAATTTAAACAAGACGGCCCAAGGGCTCGTAATAGTAGCCATATCGTACGAGTGAATAGACCCTCTATACCCTACCCTAATGAGTGGATAACCCCTCTATACCTTACCCTAATGAGTGATTAGCCCCTCTATACCCTACCCTAATGAGTGGATAACCCCTCTATACCTTACCCTAATGAGTGAATAGCGCTCTTTTTCAATGCTTAAATGATTTACCGTGCATAAAATCAGAGTGAATAGCCCCTCGATTCCCTACTCTAAACAGTGATTAAATTAAATTATAACCGTATAAATTTACTTATGCTGTAATTCTAATATTCCGGTGAATCGAAGAACAGATAGTTTTTAGTGATAATCCTCTCGATGAGTTTACAACATAGACTTATGCCGATGCACACTTATCGCATGTTATAAATTTCTAACAAGGACTTATGCCCAGAAAATTTTGAAAGAGAAAGTTCAGTTATAGTGATTACGCATTTCAGTGATTACCCCCTCGAATTACCTTTAGCAATGCTAAAATGATCAAACGCATAACGCTCATTTAACACTATGTTAGCTCTATCTAAACCCACATTTGAATTAACCGCCAAAACGTTCCAGTCAAACATAACATAGATGACGATAGCTACCGAACGAGAACGAAACACATGAGGAGCGCGGTAGGAAACGGGGAAAATCGTTATCTATTTAATTAGCACATAAATAAAAAGAAAATAAATATAAAAACCCCAAACATACAAATTCATAAGTATCCGACCCCACAGATAAAAATTCAAAAGTATCCGACCCCTCAAATTAAGAGGTACCGTAACCCCACCCCACATCACCCCGACATTTTAGAGATAAAAATAAATGATAAAAAACTCGGGGTTTCTATCGAGTCTCTATGGTTCAGTGGTTAGAGTGTTTGTCTACTACGCCAGCGACCCGGGTTCGATTCCCGGGTCTGACCTGAAAAAATTTTAATTAAAATTAAATCTCTAACCGAGCCCCGTAACCCCTATGGGTGGGTTGTGGTAATATGAAGTTCCTTTTAAGCTAAAATCTGACGATAACGAAGCGACAACCCCGGCCACTACTACTACGACGCCTCGGGTCAAACTAAGAGCCTATCGTATACTACGATATGGCTAAAAAACCGCCTACAAAATCACATTCTCTGGTTGGAAGCGTTGCGGGATTTTTTTTTCGGGGTTAGGGTTCCTATTTACATACTAAACTAAGAAAGACGCTCAACACACTAATATAAATAAAATATTAGTTTGGATTGAGGCATACTAGCGTCAGAATAACATGAAAGTACTAGAATACTAGCCCAACTAAGGCATCTCTCATTACCAATCCAGTAAAGATACTCCTTGGGATAAAGGTAAGGGAAAAACGCCTCTTAACGCTCTGTAATTACTTCACGCTAAGACTTTCACTTGACAATTTTACAGTATCACCCACTATATCGCCATATGCCCGCGTCTGACCAACGTAAAAGTACTACTGCATTAAGATAAATCGACCAATCGTAAAAGAGGCGGTTGAATCCGCCCCCAAAAAAGAGTCGCACATTTAGTCGCAAGTCCTGCCATTACCGCCATTAGCAACGACGAAGTATAGTCTGCTAAGTTCCGGTGGAAAAAGAAAGCAAAAAAACCGGTCAATTAACCGATTCATGATGCTGAACGGTTTGCCGAGTTCTAAAATTACTACTTTGAATCAGGGTTGGAAATAAGGCGAATTTTGTAAGTGGTCCTCGGGACCAGCGACCCCTCATGTTGGAATTATTAAACTGGTCCTTGGGACCAGTGACCCTCGCATTAATTATTTTTTACCGGTCCCACTATAAATTAAATTTCTAAAATGGTGAGAATAAAAAGCACGTAAAGACACAAAAGTAAAGAAGCTGAAAATTCTAATTGATTTTGAATTTTTTACTGTAGGAAAAAGTAGCATATAACAATCCATAACAGTTAACTTTTATTTCTTATCACAATTTTTCAACTAGTTGCCACTAAATATCAATCAACATGTCTAATGATATTTGAAGTTCTTAATCCTTTTCTGAACTATCCATATTCCTTATTGCATTTTACATAAATTCAGTGGCAATATCTTCTCTCGCTATCAGTAAGCCAGATCAAAATCCTGTAATGTGACCATACACTACTGCCTAATACGACTACTGACAACTAGTACTGGCTATGGTCTAGACTGTCGACTACAAGAGACTCATTCTAGAGTATAGACGCTAGACAAGATCAATAGTCAATAGACTACAAAACTTTTGTAGGGAAGTTGTAGTCAAGGAGTACTAACTACCTATGAGTAGAATTAATAGAAAATGTGTTGAGCTAGAAAAATTCTAATAAGGAACCCCGAATAAATAAACTGGTCCCACCGTCTATTTTTTCCAAGAAACATAATTAATTAATAAAAACTGTCTTTGTAGACAAAGACGGGAAAAAGAATGAGATAAGTGTAGAAAATTAAATGCCTGAAGTAACAGATATTCAATTTTCACTTTTAACACATGATTATAAAACATCAATTAATTGAAAAAATTCTTATCTTAGTTTTTTTCACCAAAATTACTTTAGTAAAAATATTTTAATATGACACTTATATATCATTTTAAAAATAATGCGCGTTTTCAATTTTTTCTCTGAAATATTCCAATCAGGTTGAGCCCTACAAGGGGAATAAAATGGACAGAAAAACGTTGATAGCTGATAAAGTATAAACCGTATCAAAACAAGAAGTGTTCGTTAATTCGAAGTTTCAAAAATTGACCAAATGTATAGCTCTCTAAAGATCACGGTCAATCTACAGATCTTTTCGACACTAATGTATAGCTCTCTAAAGATCACGATCAATCTACAGATCTTTTTGACACTAATATCAACATCAAAATCAAACTGCCTATGTTACTTTCCGCTTCGCAATATTTCTCATTTAAAAATATAAAAATTAAACTCATAAATCTCAATTTTTTCAGATATGCAAGTATTTGAACCTTCTTAAAGACCATGTCAGTCGAAAGTAAAACCAGGGAGGAGAGACTTCAGTCTCAATTCTCTTCTCATTGGTAAAACCATGAGTTAATAATATGTTAGCTCCCTATAAGTTACTCAGGCAATTCATTTTTATACTCCAGCGTTTTCTCCCGCGCCGCCTTATTCCCAATTATATGCGACGCTCTGCGGCTGCCACGTGAACGAAAATCTTATTTACCCTTCTTTCCGGTTTGGTGAAAAAGCAGCCGACGACTCGAGGTCGAGGAGTACGAGCGGGATTTTTTTTTCGACAAGAGGGAGCGCAACATTCGGATTTTTTTCCCGCGCGGGCGAAATGAGAAGAAATCGCTGGATACATTACGCCTATGAAGCCTGAGTAACTTATAGGGAGCTAACATATTATTAACTCATGGTAAAACGTAGTGTCAAGCTATTATCCCTTAAAAAAATTCTTGAAGAAGCCTTTTTCTAGAGCTAATATTGGAAGCAAAATACAATATGTTGGAAAATATTTTTTGCATATGAAATTTTGGTGAAAAAAACTAAGATAAGAATTTTTTCAAATAATTAATGTTTTATAATCATGTGTTAAAAGTGAAAATTGAATATCTGTACTTCAGGCATTTAATTTTCTACACTTATCTCTTACTTTTTCCCGTCTTTGTGTACAAAGTCAGTTTTTATTAATATCTGTTACTTCAGTCTTAATATTAATTAAAATAGTTTAGAAACCTTAGGAGAGAAAACGTTTTAGGGCCTTGCACTTTAGTTAAAGCTTTTGAACTGACCAAGCATCTATTACATAACTTCAATCCTCAGTGCTTGACTTGACAATCAACGTCCAGTCAAAACCAAATTGCTTTCCCGTCATTTTCACAAGCAAAATACAGAGCAAGCGGTAGTTATACCACACAAAGATTAAGTAGGCCTGAGCATAAAAAGATTCCGTAGATCTGAGCACCAACAGATGTCATAGAATTGAGCACCAACAGATGTCATAGAATTGTGCACCAACACAAGACATAGAATTGTGCACCAATTCATATGCTTATCGGCAATCTAGCTTAGTTACCTGCCATTGGTAATCTAGCTTAATTACCTTCCACCGGTAATGTAGCTTAATTACCTGTCACCGGTAATGTAGCTTAATTACCCGCCACCGGTAATGTAGCTTAATTACCCGCCACCGGTAATCTAGCTTAATTACCCGCCACCAGTAATCTAGCTTAGTTACCTACCATCGGTAATCTAGCTTAATTACCCGCCACCGGTAATCTAGTTTAATTACCCGCCATCGGTAATCTAGCTTAATTACCCGCCACCGGTAATCTAGCTTAATTACCCGCCACCGGTAATCTAGCTTAATTACCCGCCATCGGTAATCTAGCTTAATTACCCGCCATCGGTAATCTAGCTTAATTACCCGCCATCGGTAATCTAGCTTAATTACCCGCCATCGGTAATCTAGCGTAATTACGCGCCATCGGTAATCTAGCGTAATTACGCGCCACCGGTAATCTAGCTTAATTACCCGCCACCGGTAATCTAGCTTAATTACCCGCCACCGGTAATCTAGCTTAATTACCCGCCACCGGTAATCTAGCTAAATTAACCGCCATCGTTAATATAGCTTAATTACCCGCCATCGTTAATATAGCTTATTTAGCTGTAATCGCTAATCTAGCTTAATTAGCTCAATCGCTAATCTAGCTTAATTAGCTG
This sequence comes from Phalangium opilio, assembly GCA_019434445.1. Classification (NCBI taxonomy): domain Eukaryota; kingdom Metazoa; phylum Arthropoda; class Arachnida; order Opiliones; family Phalangiidae; genus Phalangium; species Phalangium opilio. Next base: position 205,787 of record JAEQBA010000079.1, on the reverse strand, counting down.
TAATCGCTAATCTAGCTTAATTAGCTGTAATCGCTAATCTAGCTTAATTAGCTTAAATCGCTAATCTAGCTTAATTAGCTGTAATCGCTAATCTAGCTAAATTAGGTGTAATCGCTAATCTAGCTTAATTGGTTGTAATCGCTAATCTAGCTTAATTAGTTGTAATCGCTAATCTAGCTTAATTAGCTGTAATCGCTAATCTAGCTTAATTAGCTGTAATCGCTAATCTAGCTTAATTAGCTGTAATCGCTAATCTAGCTTAATTAGGTGTAATCGCTAATCTAGCTTAACTGGTTGTAATCGCTAATCTAGCTTAATTAGTTGTAATCGCTAATCTAGCTTAATTATCTGTAATCGCTAATCTAGCTTAATTAGCTGTAATCGCTAATCTAGCTTAATTAGCTGTAATCGCTAATTTAGCTTAATTACCTGAAATCGCTAATCTAGCTTAATTAGCTGTAATCGCTAATCTAGCTTAATTTGTTGTAATCGCTAATCTAGCTTAATTTGCTGTAGTCGCTAATCTAGCTTAATATGCTGTAATCGTTAATCTAGCTTTATTACCTTTAATCGCTAATCTAGCTTAATTAGCTGTAATCGTTAATCTAGCTTAATTACCTGTAATCGCTAATCTAGCTTAATTAGCTGTAATCGCTAATTTAGCTTAATTAGCTGTAATCGCTAATTTAGCTTAATTAGCTGTAATCGCTAATCTAGTTTAATTAGCTGTAATCGTTAATCTAGCTTAATTAACTGTAATCGCTAATCTAGCTTAATTAGCTGTAATCGCTAATTTAGCTTAATTAGCTGTAATCGCTAATCTAGTTTAATTAGCTGTAATCGCTAATCTAGCTTAATTTGCTGTAATCGCTAATCTAGCTTAATTTGCTGTAATCGCTAATCTACACTGTAAAAAATAAAGGTGCATTCTTACACCATATATTCTGTTTTTTCCGGTGCCAAAAATGACACCATTTAAGGTGTACTTCAATACAATTTTTATGATAAATTCACGCCATTTACAAATATTATTTGGAAGTTTTAAGGAAATATTAGGCATATATGCACCATTTATAATGCTTTTTAACATCTTTCTCGGGAAATCTGTTGGACTCTAATATTACTACTTAGATTAATGGTCTTAAAAGTAGGCAAAATTACGCCACGTGTGTCACATAACTATACCAAATGAAAAGTAAAAGGTGTTAATTAATTTTTCCTATATTTAGCACCATGTTTGTGGTGTAAAACAAACCCATAAATACACCATTTCAAGTCCCTATTTACTCCATTTCAAAGCCCTATTTCCTCCATGTCAAAGCACTATTTACTCCATTTCAAAGCCCTATTTACTCCATTTCAAAGCCCTATTTCCTCCATGTCAAAGCACTATTTACTCCATTTCAAATTCCTATTTACTCCATTTTAAAGGCCTATTTACTCCATTTCAAAGCCCTATTTACTCCATTTCAAAGCCCTATTTACTCCATTTCAAAGCCCTATTTACTCCATTTCAAAGCCCTATTTACTCCATTTCAAATCCCTATTTACTCCATTTCAAAGCCCTATTTACTCCATTTCAAAGCCCTATTTACTCCATTTCAAAGCCCTATTTACTCCATTTCGAGCCCTATTTACTCCATTTCAAACCCCTCTTTACTCCATTTCAAACCCCTCTTTACTCCATTTCAAACCCCTCTTTACTCCATTTCAAACCCCTATTTGCTCCATTTCAAACCCCTATTTACTCCATTTCAAACCCCTATTTACTCCATTTGAAACCCCTATTAACTCCATTTGAAATCCCTACTTATTCCATTTCAAACCCCCTATTTACTCCATTTCAAGTCCCCGTTTAAGCCATTTCAAGCCCCTGTTCACCCCATTTCAAGTTGATTTTACTACGGTAATTAACAGTGTCTTCCATTCTGCTGAAAAACCCCGCAATTTGGCGGATTTTGGATTCGGTATATTACGATTAAAAGTTCCCTATGGAAATATAGTAATTCTCGGGAACACGAAGATACCCGCGTTAATCTGATTATCTAATAAAGATTGAGTGGTTAGGTAAAATGAGCAATAATTCCTTGTGTTTTTTTAAATATTAAGCAAAGTTTAGAGTTTAGAAGAACGATATATTTTCAAGTCGGAGAAATGTACCTTGATAAAGCGATTCGCAAATTGTCATTTTTAAGTCATATGCATTATGAAGTTTGAACATAGAATGAGTACCCAAAATCAATTTTCTAACGTAATATCATAAGAAAAATAATATATAGCTCCCTAGGGAGCTATATATTATTTTTCTTATGGTAATATCTATATCTATATAAATCAAAGTCCTGACTGACTGACTGACAGACTGACTGATAATCAACGCCCAGCCCAAACCGCTTGCCCTAGAAGGCTGAAAATTTGCAGGAACGTTACTCATAAGTAGTAGGCGCGTACTAAGAAAGATTTCCCCCCAATCCTCCGCCATCTTAAAAAAACGACCGGAAATGTAAAAAATATTCTCTATGCAATTAAGTACGCGCGTTTCAACCGATTTCACAAATATTTAGTACACTGGTTTGCTTTAACCTTAAGACGGGCTGAATGGTCTTTCGGGTTCGATTTTTCGCCATCTTTTAAAATGGCGCCCAGAAATGTAAGAAAATATTCTCTATGCAATAAAGTCCGCGCGTTTCAACCGATTTCACAAATTTTTAGTACAATGGTTTCCTTTAACCTATAGACGGGCTGAATGGTCTTTTGGGTTCGATTTGTTGCCATCTTTTTAAATGGCAGCCAGAAACTTAAAAACCCTTCTTTATGGAATAATGTCCGCGTGAAAAGTAATAAAAATTATCCCGACGGGCTGACGGACTGTGCCGAGTGCCTTCGCTCCTAGGGTGCTTCAAAAATATTAGTCATCAGTAAAATCTACACATTCTTTATATCATTTTAGATGGAAGTTCTTATTACACGCGAGCGACGCCGCGGGTAACGGCTAGTAGTGCCTATAAGAAACGACATAAGCAAAAATTTCATTTTTAAACGCTTTCACCGATAATAAGTTTGTTATTATTGATATTGTTTTAAATTTTTGCATTTATGGGATATGAGTATATGCATGCGCTTACTATCAAGAGGTCAAATGCTTAAAATTTGGAACCGTAGGTCTCAAAGACATAAGCAACACTAACCTATGCCTTTCCTAACCCTAACCTGATCTATAAAAAAGCAATATTTTGGAAAAGGAAGATGCTTATGGTTCAAAATCTTAAAAAATATAGCGTTATTGTTCAAGGACCTAAAAAAAGAGCATTTTTTGCGAAAAGGCCCGCATTTATTATGCTATGACCTAACATTAATCTCGGTCTGTAGCATTAAAATAACAATGCTTATGCCATGAATTATTTCCGAATGAGCAATAATTGAAATCATGTATCGAATATATTTTTAAAAATTGTGCTTCCCGACAGGCGACCTAAGAAAGGTGGTGCTTTATAAAGTAAAATGTGCTCTTTATTAACACCGATCTGACTCCATTAGTTGTTACCCAAGAGTTATTTGGATAATTTTCACATTATTAACTTATAGTCGCGTTAATTCTAGCTTGATATGATAGAAAAGCCTTCAACGTGTATATACACAATAGGAAAGATAGTTAAGTCCCACTGAACACGACAATAATGATTCCAGTAAATGGGGTGATATGGGGTCAATAAGGACTAGAAATGAGGTGAATTGGGTTTGCAATGGTGCAAAGAGAGGTTTGAAATGATGTAAATAGGGTTTTGCAATGGTGTGAATGGGGGCTTGAAATGGGGTAAATAAAACCTTGGAATGGGGTAAATATGGACTTGGAATGGAGTAATTAATGACTTAAAATGGGGTAAATACAGACTTAAAATAGGGTAAATATGGACTTGAAATGAGGTAAATAGGGGATTTCAATGGTGTAAATAGGTGCTTGAAATGGGGTAAGTAAGTACTGGAAATGAGGTAAATAGGGGTTTTGAAATGGTGTAAATAGGAGTTTTGCAATGGTGTAAATAGGGCTTGAAATGGGGGTAAATATAGTTTTGCAATGGTGTAAAGGGGGGCTTGAAATGGGGTAAATATAGACTTGGAATGGGGTAAATATGGACATGGAATGGGGTAATTAAGGACTTAAAATGGTGTAAATAGGGGTTTGCAATGGTGTAAGTTTTTTAAACATTAACTCCATTTTCATATTATTTTAACACCATTTAATGGTATAATCGAAGGTGTTATTTTAATCCATTTAGGTATAATTTGAGCACCTTTTATCGAACGATGTTTTTGAGACCTTTTTTGCACCATTCATTTTCGCTAATGGTGTTAATAACATTTCGCACTATTTTCATACCATTTCAACACCTTGTCAAGGTGTACAAATAGTGCAGAATAAATTTTACACCACTACAACACCATTTAGGTACCTTAATTTAGAGTGCATAGCTCCATTTTCACATTATTTCACCATCTTTTATATGGGCCTTGCGAAGCTGTTATTTTATGTCAATTGCGCACCTTTTCGAGGATGAAGTTTTATCAGCCCTTTTTTACACCTTCTATTTAACCGAATGGTGTTCAAAACATAACTCCATTTTCAACACCTTTTATATGGGCCTTGCGAAGGTGTTATTTTATATCAATTGCGCACCTTTTCGACGATGAGGTTTTTTCAGCCCTTTTTTACACCTTCTATTTAGGCGAATGGTGTTCAAAACATATCTCCATTTTCAACACCTTTTATATGGCCCTTGCGAAGGTGTTACTTTATATCAATTACGCACCTTTTCGAGGATGAGGTTTTTTTCAGCCCTTCTATTTAAGCGAATGGTGTTCAAAACATAACTCTATTTTAGCATTATTTCAACACCTTTTCATGGGCCTTGCGAAGGTGTTATTTTATATCGTTTCGGTATCATTTGTGTGCCTTTTAATGAATGAGGTTTTTTCAACCCATTTTTACACCGTTCATTTAAGCGAATGGTTTTTAAAAAATATCGCGCTAATTCTATGCCATTTGAGCACAATTTAATGGGGTATTCGATAGGGTTATTTATATGATTAAGGTAACATTTCCAAACCTTTAAAAGAATTATGTTTTATAAACCATTTCTACACCATTGGTTTAAGCTAATGGTGTTTTTAAAATATCGCACTATTTTCGTACTATTTCAGCACCTTGTCAAGGTGTACAAATAGTGCTCATTGTTTTAACACCATTATGGCACTATATAGACACCACAATTTTTTACAGTGTAGCAAGAGACAAAGCTACCCACAATAGCCGACCCCAGTTTATAGTCCGAAACGTAATCACTTTTTGATTTGTAGGATAGAAGGGCGATTGAATCTGTAATCGGACGCAAATCGACTAATTCCAGGGTAAAATCACTCGCGTATCGTATCAATTCGTAATAATTGTTAATAAATATGCTACGAATTTTACCGGTATTCAAGGCCATGCGACCCCAGAGAGAATTTAAATTAATTTTAGCAATATTTCGAAGAGAAGGATTGGATTGAATATCCGCCACAGTCAAAGAAAGCTTTTCATTGGCATTTAAATCCGCGACATATGCCTCTTTTTCGAGAGCGGTTTGTGCGTGGGCGGGAAATCCGGAATTTTTTAATTTTAAGGCGATAAAAAAAAATCAGTCATGTACTGGGAGAAGAAATATTCTTTTTTGTCGTAGTGATATACCTCGAATATATCGAGGATTTTATAACCATACTCCAAAGCGGCATAAACTTCTACCGTTGGCCAGACTGATTCAAAAGCCCGCTCATTGACAGTGTGATCGCAGATTTCCGCGCGTAATTCTAAACACGTGCGACAGAGGGCGTAAGCTAATTTACCCCTGTTGCGAAAAGGAATTAAAGGGATGTGAAGGTCTGGGGGGGCCAACAGACGACAACTCATAATCCCGAAATACCACCCTGGCGACTTGTCAAAATCTCTGTTGTAAATAATGGGGTGGCCGCTGGGATATGGACAATCGCGACAAACTTTCGGGTATAAAGAAATAATATCCTTTTAAAAATTTTCTCCTCGCCTTGCACGTGGCAGTTAAAAACAAAATTTTCAGTTCGTCCCCCATAGAGAGCGCTACGAGCTGATATTTGAGGCAGAAAAGTTAAACTTTTGCAGAAAGCCTTAGCTTCGGCGTTTTCTTTTAAAAGCTTAACACATTGATACTCAAATATAGAAGTATACTCATAGCCGGGCATTTTATCTTTAATAAATAACTCTCTATCTGGAGTTCGTTCGTACAGAAATCTGTTGGTGGCCTTGAGTTGGTTATTATAAACATTGAGTTTTTGGCAGGGGCAACCATGGTAATAACAGCCGTGGAAATCGTATATTTTAGGGGGAGTTTGACTGTAGCCATCAACTAAATAGGGGCCGATGCGATATTCTCCTCCATAGCTTAAAGCCGTTTGCAATTTTATATTTTCCGTTTTCTCTACCCACGCGAGATATTTTAAGCTAATCTGGCTATGATTAAATTTCGCGTTATACCCATTAGCCGGCACAATACCCATGCTATATGGTTTATAGTAGTTGTTAAGATAGATAGTAGTTAAAGCACCAGCCAAAGTAATATTTTTTAAACAAAAAGGGTCTAGTTTTGTTAAATCCACGTAAATTTTTCTGAAAGCTTCGACGCCTTGCCTTAGAACTCGGACGTCTTGAATGCAATATTTAATAAGCTCCTCTTTGATGTTATAAATGGAATCTTCCTTCGACGCGTACCAAGTTTGAAAATCTCGATAATCATTGGCTTTCATTTGAGCAACGTTAAAGCACGAAGCGTCCGGAATGGCGCCAATATAATCAAGATTTTCTTCGGTATGAAAATCAAATGGAAAAAATCATTTCGCAACATCGCCAAGGCTAAACATGCTTGTGAAATTACGCAGAGGCTGACTAATATAATTCAAACTATCGAGAAATCTAATCTGGGGTCCCTCGAGATGAATCATAAGTATTTTACTACCATCAAATATAATGGCTGGAGTCACATGTCTATGAATTAGAGCGTTTAAAATTAAGAAATTATCAAAAGCTTTTGCATAATGCGCTACGACTTGCGTGTTAGTGAAGCGCGCTTGATACGTCTTACGTTTTTGGCCAGGTAAAACTACTTGTTCCACGCTAAATAAATAATTTAAAAACTGATCAACGCAACGGGGGCCATAAAAAATTTTGGTTTCGAAACCATTGTCAGTCTGTACGTCACAAACTAATAAAATGGGGACGTGTATATTATTTCTTACAATAGTCTCAATGTCGTAATAAATAAACCGCGAGGATTTCATTTTGGTTTCCAAAGGCATAACAAAATGTTCCCCTGGCGGATGAACTATTTTACATTGAAAGCATTCGGGATGGCAATCGTGATTTTCCCCCATAGCACGCCCACATTCCAAATATCGTTTTTGACTGTCACAGGTCCCGTTAATTAAATGAGTTTCGAAACATTGGCCGGGGAAAAAATAGCGGTGACATTTGTGGCAACGTTTTAAAATGTCATCGTTGGTTATATGAAAAGCTTCTCCTTCGCATCGAAAACAGATAAAGGGCTGTGTATCCTCAGGACATCTATGCGCTTTTAACAAATCGTATTTGTAAAACGATTTTAAACATAAATCGCAAGAAACACAACCACCCATCATTCCATGCCAAGTTTTTGCCGGGTGGATATGATCCCCAATTTTTAATAGATAAATGAATTTAAGAGCGCGGGGTCCTTTAAAATACACGGTAAAATTATTCGCAGCATCCACTATTACGATCCGGTAATGGGAAGCTAAATAATTTTGATATTTTTGAATATCTTCTAAAGTAACTAGGCCTTCGGGAACACCTGCTTTTTTATGCAAGATTTTAGCAATATTGCCTTGAATATCGCTGTTGCGTTTCAGTTTGTTAAAATTATCCTGGTTATAAAGCTGACCTTGCCTTTGTTGTCGGCAATAATTGCGATCGGCCAGCTCTTTACCCAGAACTAAACTCCGCGCAAAACAGAGGTTATCATTATTTTCCATAAAAATAAATTGGTTATTTTTTTTTATGAAATAATCGAAATTAATCAAAGTTCTATTTTTAATGGATTTATAATAAATTCCGATATTGGCATCAACGTTTAGAAAAATAATGCCAAACTGAAAATCTTCGCCATTAAAAACAAAATCCCGACTAGATTGCGTTACTCTAGATATAGTCCTAATAATTCTTTTACTAGTGAATTTGTCTATTTTTATAAATTTAATATTGACCGGTGTCGTCAATCCTGGGGAGCTTAAAACAAATCGGACTCGGTTGTAATTGGGGTTATCTGTCACTAATTTGCGGATAACTTCGTCAAGAATTTTTCGAAAAATTCGAAAAAAATCTCTCATAGGAATTTCATCCAAATGTTTAAAAGATATCCGCAAATCGATTTGTTTACAATGCCATTTGCGACTCGTTTTGTTTAATTGCCGTTCAATTGAATAATACCGGTTTACCTGCGTGTTTCCCTCATCCCCGCTACTTTCCGAGTCACTGCTACTGCTATCACGGCTCATTTTTTAAATTTCTATCAGAAAATAAATAAAAACAAAGTTTTGACTAATAAAGTTTGTTTGACATAAAGTTTGTTTGACATAAAGTTTGATTGACTCATAAACAGTTACTTACTTTGCTAGGAGGCTGTTGTTTTGCCTCCTCGTCGTTCTTTACAGCTTCCACCAGACGGTGAAAAGCGTTGAGTAGCTTGATACCCTCTTTATTTTTTGCCTCCAACACCGTTTTAAGGCGCTTGTGGGTGCAATCCCAAATGTTGTCGGCTTGCGCGTGCTTGATATCCGTGAACTTATACACAGCCACGTCTACGTAAAATTCACCGAAGCGCGGAGGGAGTTTCGTTTCAAAATACTGCCCGTCTTTCCGGATGCGGAAGGAGCTTTCAATGCCGTTTGCGCCTACTATATGTTTCTGTAGTACCGCCTGAACGAAAGATTCATCGTCGGAGTTTATGAGTTCTTCCGTCGGCTCGGGTTTTGCGACTTGGGGAGTCTTCCGTTTAAGACGACTAGATATAATCTCCGGAGAGGAGGGTTGCGAATCGAATAAAGCCTGGGTTTCTTGCGTGCGGCTCATTATGAAAATAAATTTTCGTTGTGATAATCTGCAGCTAATCTTCGCGCTTTTATACAATATCTTGGCGGGCTTTTTTTTGACTACAGGTTTGAACGTGATGCCTACTTTAAACTGTGTTTTTACCTCCACGTCTTAATAAAGCTACTAATTAATTTCTTAATTGACTCAATTACTTTGGCCTTACAATATTAATTCCTATAAATTTGTTATTTAAGCTTTGTCAGTGCAATTTTAATTTAATTCAATTAAACGAACTTCCGAATATTTGATCACTGGGTTATTTCTCACAAATATCTTGTGTAAGCTTTGGCAATGCATTTTTAATTATACCCCTAATTTATTCAATTAGACTAAACAAGCTCACGAGAATTTTATCAGCGGGAGGTGATACTACACTTTGCCAGACATATTAGCGAATAAGCTTATATAAAAACCACCTTGTGGAAGTACGCTTATGTTAATCTGGCTAGATTTGTTTAGCGCCGAAAAAGGTGTTAATTAGCTTCTTAATTGTCTCAATTACTTTGACCTCTCTATTAATTCCTACAAAATTATTATTTGGGCTTTGACAGTGCAATTTTAATTTAATTCAATTAAACGAACTTCCGAATATTTGATCACTGGGTTATTTCCCACAAATATCTTGTGTAAGCTTTGGCAATGCATTTTTAATTATACCCTTAATTTATTCAATTAGATTAAACGGGCTCACGATAATTTTATCAGCGGGAGGTGATACTACAGTTTGCCAGACATATTAGCGAATAAGCTTATATAAAAAACCACCTTGTGGAAGTACGCTTATGTTAATTTGCCTATATTTGTTTAGCGCCGAAAATCTATGGTACTTTATTTTTACTTACCTTGTTCTGATACATTGAAAAAGAGGTCTTTCACTTACGGAAACGAGCCAGGCATTACTCAGCAGTTTCACCAATATCTCGCTGACCAATCGCAAAATTATGAAAGTTGGAAAAAAGAACGTGTGGGAAAAGGCTTTCCAGAACCCAAGGTGATGGAGTGTTGATATTCGACGAGGTTCGAGTTATGTCAAAATTAATATGGAACTCAAAGTCCCACCAATTTATGGGCTTTGCAATGGAACCAAAAGAGTTCCCGCTCGTTAGCGACATAATGGAAGAACCTGAAGAGCCAGAACCGACCCAGTACATATTACAGTTCTTGTGGAGGGACTTAACGTCAAAAATGGACATTATTGGACCATATTTTAGTTTTAGTTCTTCCGTTAAACAGGAGCCACTGAAGGACTGTATAGTACGCACCTTAAAAATATTCCATGATTTCGGGTTTCAAACTTCTGTGTTGGTGTGTCACGGAGCTAGCTCTAGCTTGGCTGTAATAAAGTCTACCATGGGAGTAAAGAAAGGTCCCTTTGACTATGAGATTAACGATTGCGCAACTGGCTATGAATTATCTCCATCATTTGAAAACCCATTTGTTCCCGGTCGAAATATTTTTTGAATTATTTGCCCCTCCCATGAACTCAAAAGTGCCATAAACGCACTATTTTCATCATTGAATCAAAAATCCAAATCATTTGAACGAAACGGAGTGAGTTTTGGGTGGCTTAACATCAAAGAGATGAAACTTAGAGAAGATCAGAGAGAGAAAGATATGCTCTTACGATTTGTGCCAAAATTCCATTCAAGTTATATAACTAGAGACCCTTGCACAAAATTAAACGTCAAACCTGCCAAAATTATGCAACAGCCTCAGGTTTTATCTGAATTATTTGCATATTCACAAAATGATTCGGAACCGAACTCATTGGCAAAACGATCTGCTTTTGAATGCTACCGATACTTGAAAGCCTGTAATGAGTTGTTCGAGAATGGTTTTTTTTTTCAAAAAACCGGGTATATTCTACTAATGATGAAGCCCTTAATTCCATTCGGTCGGGATACCAGTATTTTGTTGCGTCGATAACTGAAATTTTAACCAAGAACCCAAATGCTAATTTGCAGAGTCCGAAACAAACATAATTTTTATCATGACAAACTTGGGATTTGTTGAGAATTACTGTTTACGGATTTATGAAATTTACGGAAGACTTTTTAAATCGATACCCCGACCACTACGTTGTCCCTAGTAGAATTAACGGAAGTGTGTTGGAGTCTCTTTTTAGCCAGCTCAAGTATTCCTCTGGTAGTAAACTTAGTGGTATAAACTACTCTAGTGCTCAAAAGGTGATAAGAGTCCAAAAAAACATCCACAGTGCCAGTTTTTCAAATAAAGACTACCGTGATGAAACAATTGACTTAAAAGACAACTGGGTAAATCCACGACTAATATCCCGATTTTACAAAAAGTTCCCCACGGCACTGGCATCAATTTTCGTGAAATTTTACACAGTTGTAATATAGTTCAATTTGGTGAGAAAACCAAATTTAAAGCTGCATATTCCTTTTAGTTTAGGAAATAATAATTTTTTTAAAAAACATGTCTTGGTATGGACGATTTTCAACCACTGAAATCACGAAGATGTTAAACCCATTACTCGATAAATATTAAACAAATATTTACAAAACTTAATGCAGCATCAATATGGACACTAGAAAGAAACTGTGCAAAGTTTCAACCAAAAATTAAAAGCGGTGAATTTGATACGAATTTTTGAAAATGGCGATTTTCCCATCAATTTAGTTCAGCGAGGTAAAATAAAAGGATTACAGTGACCAAATATGTGTTCTTAAAATTATAACTGGATTGCATCATGGGTGAAAAATACACGTTGAATTCGTATATTGATACAAAATTGCTCCTAGTATTCCTTATTTTGTTTTTAAGAACCGTTAATTGACTAATTTTCTTGAAACATAACAATACATGGTAGAGTTCCAAGCCAAATAACGAAAAGTAGGGTATCGAAAATGAAATAAACAGAAACATCAGTGGAAAGCTGAGATTTCAAGCTACAACATGCGTTAATAAAAATTTCGCCTGCCACCGGATCGCCAACATCTTCTTCGCCTGCAACTGGATCGCCAACATCTTCTTAGCCTGCCACCAGATCGCCAACACCCATTTCGTCTGCTACCGCATCGCCAACAACTTCTTAGCCTGCCACCGGATCGCCAACACCCATTTCACCTGCCACCGCATCGCCAACACCCATTTCGTCTGCTACCGCATCGCCAACAACTTCTTAGCCTGCCACCGGATCGCCAACACCCATTTCGCCTGCCACCGCATCGCCAACATCTTCTTAGCCTGCCACCTGATTGCCAACACCCATTTCGTCTGCTACCGCATCGCCAACAACTTCTTAGCCAGCCACCGGATCGCCAACACCCATTTCGTCTCCTACCGCATCGCCAACACCCATTTCGTCTGCCACCGCATCGCCAACATCTTCTTCGCCTGCCACCGGATCGACAGCCCCCATTTTGCCTGCCACCGGATCGCCAACATCTTCTTTTCCTGCCACCGGATCGCCAGCACTCATTTTGCCTGCCACCGCTTCGCCAACATCTTCTTTTCCTGCCACCGGATCGCCAGCACCCTCTTCTCCTGCCACCGGATCGCCAGCACCCTCTTCTCCTGCCACCGGATCGCCAGCACCCTCTCCTCCTGCCACCGGATCGCCAGCACCCTCTTCTCCTGCCACCGGATCGCCAGCACCCTCTTCTCCTGCCACCGGATCGCCAGCACCCTCTTCTCCAGCCACCGGATCGCCAGCACCCTCTTCTCCTGCCACCGGATCACCAACATATTCTTCGCCTGCCACTGGATCGCCAGCACCCATTTTGCCTGCCAACGGATCGCCATCACCCATTTTGCCTTCCAACGGATCGCCAACATCTTCTTCGCCTTCCAAGGGATCGCCAACACCCATTTCGACTGCCACCGGATCGCCAACACCCTTTTCGCCTGCCACCGCATCGCCAACATCTTCTTAGCCTGCCACCGCATCGCCAACATCTTCTTAGCCTGCCACCGGATCGCCAACACCCATTTTGCCTGCCACCTGATAGCCAGCACCCATTTTGTCTTGCAGCGGATATCCAGAACCCATTTTCTCTTCCACCGGATCGCCAGCATCCATTTCGCCTGCCACCGGATCGCCAACATCTTCTTCGCCTGCCACTCGATCGCCAACACCCATTTCGCCTGCCAAACGGACCACCAGCACCCATTTCGCCTACCACCGGACCACCAGCACCCATTTCGCCTACCACCGGACCACCAGCATCCATTTCGCCTGCCACCGGATCGCCAGCACCCTCTTCTCCTGCCACCGGATCGCCAGCACCCTCTTCTCCAGCCACCGGATCGCCAGCACCCTCTTCTCCTGCCACCGGATCACCAACATATTCTTCGCCTGCCACTGGATCGCCAGCACCCATTTTGCCTGCCAACGGATCGCCATCACCCATTTTGCCTTCCAACGGATCGCCAACATCTTCTTCGCCTTCCAAGGGATCGCCAACACCCATTTCGACTGCCACCGGATCGCCAACACCCTTTTCGCCTGCCACCGCATCGCCAACATCTTCTTAGCCTGCCACCGCATCGCCAACATCTTCTTAGCCTGCCACCGGATCGCCAACACCCATTTTGCCTGCCACCTGATAGCCAGCACCCATTTTGTCTTGCAGCGGATATCCAGAACCCATTTTCTCTTCCACCGGATCGCCAGCATCCATTTCGCCTGCCACTGGATCGCCAACATCTTCTTCGCCTGCCACTCGATCGCCAACACCCATTTCGCCTGCCACCGGACCACCAGCACCCATTTCGCCTGCCAAACGGACCACCAGCACCCATTTCGCCTACCACCGGACCACCAGCACCCATTTCGCCTACCACCGGACCACCAGCATCCATTTCGCCTGCCACCGGATCGCCAACATCTTCTTCGCCTGCCACCGGATCGACAGCCCCCATTTTGCCTGCCACCGGATCGCCAACATCTTCTTTTCCTGCTACCGGATCGCCAGCACTCATTTTGCCTGCCACCGCTTTGCCAACATCTTCTTTTCCTGCCACCGGATCGCCAGGACCCTCTTCTCCTGCCATCGGATCGCCAGCACCCTCTCCTCCTGCCACCGGATCGCCAGCACCCTCTCCTCCTGCCACCGGATCGCCAGCACCCTCTTCTCCTGCCACCGGATCGCCAGCACCCTCTTCTCCTGCCACCGGATCGCCAGCACCCTCTTCTCCTGCCACCGGATCGCCAGCACCCTCTTCTCCTGCCACCGGATCGCCAACATATTCTTCGCCTGCCACCGGATCGCCAGCACCCATTTTGCCTGCCAACGGATCGCCAACACCCATTTCGCCTGCCAACGGACCACCAGCACCCATTTTGCCTGCCACCGGACCACCAGCACCCATTTCGCCTGCCACCGGACCACCAGCATCCATTTCGCCTGCCACCGGATCGCCAACATCTTCTTCGCCTGCCACTGGATCGCCAACACCCATTTCGCCTGCCACCGGACCACCAGCATCCATTTCGCCTGCCACCGGATCGCCAACATCTTCATCGCCTGCCACTGGATCGCCAACACCCATTTCGCCTGCCACCGGACCACCAGCACCCATTTTGCCTGCCACCGGACCACCAGCACCCATTTCGCCTGCCACCGGATCGCCAACATCTTCTTCGCCCACCACCAGATCGCCAGCACCCTCTTCTCATGCCACCGGATCGCCAGCACGCTCTTCTCCTGCCACCGGATCGCCGACACCCTCTTCTCCTGCCACCGGATCGCCGACATTCTCTTCTCCTGCCACCGGATCGCCAACATTCTCTTCTCCTGCCACCGGATCGCCAACATCTTCTTCGCCTGCCACTGGATCGCCAACACCCATTTCGCCTGCCACCGGACCACCAGCACCAATTTTGCCTGCCACCGGACCACCAGCACCCATTTCGCCTGCCACCGGACCACCAGCATCCATTTCGCCTGCCAACGGATCGCCATCACCCATTTTGCCTTCCAACGGATCGCCAACATCTTCTTCGCCTTCCAAGGGATCGCCAACATCTTCTTCGCCTTCCAAGGGATCGCCAACACCCATTTCGACTGCCACCGGATCGCCAACACCCTTTTCGCCTGCCCCGCATCGCCAACATCTTCTTAGCCTGCCACCGGATCGCCAACACCCATTTTGCCTGCCACCTGATAGCCAGCACCCATTTTGTCTTGCAGCGGATATCCAGAACCCATTTTCTCTTCCACCGGATCGCCAGCATCCATTTCGCCTGCCACCGGATCGCCAGCATCCATTTCGCCTGCCACCGGATCGCCAGCATCCATTTCGCCTGCCACCGGATCGCCAACATCTTCTTCGCCTGCCACTGGATCGCCAACACCCATTTCGCCTGCCACCGGACCACCAGCACCCATTTTGCCTGCCACCGGACCACCAGCACCCATTTCGCCTGCCACCGGACCACCAGCCTCCATTTCGCCTGCCAACGGATCGCCATCACCCATTTTGCCTTCCAACGGATCGCCAACATCTTCTTCGCCTTCCAAGGGATCGCCAACATCTTCTTCGCCTTCCAAGGGATCGCCAACATCTTCTTCGCCTTCCAAGGGATCGCCAACACCCATTTCAACTGCCACCGGATCGCCAACACCCTTTTCGCCTGCCACCGCATCGCCAACATCTTCTTAGCCTGCCACCGGATCGCCAACACCCATTTTGCCTGCCACCTGATAGCCAGCACCCATTTTGTCTTGCAGCGGATATCCAGAACCCATTTTCTCTTCCACCGGACCACCAGCACCCATTTTGCCTGCCACCGGACCACCAGCACCCATTTCGCCTGCCACCGGACCACCAGCATCCATTTCGCCTGCCACCGGATCGCCAACATCTTCTTCGCCTGCCACCGGATCGCCAACATCTTCTTCGCCTGCCACCGGATCGCCAACATCTTCTTCGCCTGCCCCTGGATCGCCAACACCCAATTCGCCTGCCACCGGACCACCAGCATCCATTTCGCCTGCCACCGGATCGCCAACATCTTCTTCGCCTGCCACCGGATCGCCAACATCTTCTTCGCCTGGCACTGGATCGCCAACACCCATTTCGCCTGCCACCGGACCACCAGCACCCATTTTGCCTGCCACCGGACCACCAGCACCCATTTCGCCTGCCACCGGATCGCCGACACCCTCTTCTCCTGCCACCGGATCGCCGACACCCTCTTCTCCTGCCACCGGATCGCCGACACCCTCTTCTCCTGCCACCGGATCGCCGACACCCTCTTCTCCTGCCACCGGATCGCCGACACCCTCTTCTCCTGCCACCGGATCGCCGACACCCTCTTCTCCTGCCACTGGATCGCCAACATCTTCTTCGCCTGCCACCGGATCGCCAGCACCCATTTTGCCTGCCAACGGATCGCCATCACCCATTTTGCCTGCCAACGGATCGTCAACATCTTCTTCGCCTGCCAACGGATCGCCAACATCTTCTTCGCCTTCCAAGGGATCGCCAACATCTTCTTCGCCTTCCAAGGGAACGCCAACATCTTCTTCACCTTCCAAGGGATCGCCAACACCCTTTTCGCCTGCCACCGCATCGCCAACATCTTCTTAGCCTGCCACCGGATCGCCAACACCCATTTTGCCTGCCACCTGATAGCCAGCACCCATTTTGTCTTGCAGCGAATATCCAGGACCCATTTTGTCTTCCACCGGATCGCCAGCATCCATTTCGCCTGCCACCGAATCGCCAGCATCCATTTCGCCTGCCACCGGCTCGCCAACATCTTCTTCGCCTGCCACTGGATCGCCAACACCCATTTCGCCTGCCACCGGACCACCAGCACCCATTTTGCCTGCCACCGGACCGCCAACATCTTCTTCGCCCACCACCAGATCGCCAGCACCCATCTTGCCTGCCACCGGATCGCCGACACCCTCTTCTCCTGCCACCGGATCGCCGACACCCTCTTCTCCTGCCACCGGATCGCCGACACCCTCTTCTCCTGCCACCGGATCGCCAACATCTTCTTCGCCTGCCACCGGATCGCCAGCACCCATTTCGCCTGCCACCGAATCGCCAGCATCCATTTCGCCTGCCACCGGCTCGCCAACATCTTCTTCGCCTGCCACTGGATCGTCAACACCCATTTCGCCTGCCACCGGACCACCAGCACCCATTTTGCCTGCCACCGGACCGCCAACATCTTCTTCGCCCACCACCAGATCGCCAGCACCCATCTTGCCTGCCACCGGATCGCCGACACCCTCTTCTCCTGCCACCGGATCGCCGACACCCTCTTCTCCTGCCACCGGATCGCCGACACCCTCTTCTCCTGCCACCGGATCGCCAACATCTTCTTCGCCTGCCACCGGATCGCCAGCACCCATTTTGCCTGCCAACGGATCGCCAACACCCATTGCGTCTGCCAACGCATCGCCAACATCTTCTTAGCCTCCCACCGCATCGCCAACACCCATTTCGTCTGCTACCGCATCGCCAACAGCTTCTTAGCCTGCCACCGGATCGCCAACACCCATTTCGTCTGCCACCGCATCGCCAACACCCATTTCGCCTGCCACCGCATCGCCAACATCTTCTTAGCCTGCCACCGGATCGCCAACACCCATTTCGTCTGCCACCGCATCGCCAACATCTTCGCCTGCCACCGGATAGCCAGCACTCATTTTGTCTTCCATCGGATCACCGGCATCCATTTCGCCTGCTACCGCATCGCCAACATCTTCGCCTGCCACCGGATTGCCAATACCCATTTTGCCTGCCACCGCTTCGCCAACATCTTCTTAGCCTGCCACCGGATCGCCAGCACCCTCTTCTCCTGCCACCGGATCGCATGCACCCTCTTGTCCTGCTACCGGATCGCCTACACCCTCTTCATAAATAATTGATATCATAAAATACTTCGGAAAATGTAATTTGTTCATGAAAAATCCTAAATATGCAAATTTTTAATTAATTTGGAGGGAATAAATCGATTAACAATTAAATCAGTTGATTGGATTAAATAGTGATTAAGGATTAAATTAATTTAGATAACGACAAATTGCAATATCAGAACTTAAGTAAATTGATAAACGTTAGTCTCATCGTTTGTTTTTTCTGTCTTGGTCTAAACCAAGATCTTTATTAATTAAGTAGGCTGTGAAAATAAGTGCCTTGCGCTTGCGGGAGTAGTGGCTTAAATGGGGATCCGCGATAAATAATATATAGAATATTAGATCTGGAAAAGTGATTTTAAATATGTTTAAACTAGTTTTTTTGTGTTTTTTATTGTTTTTTTTCTACTTGTTTAAAAACAGTTTAAAACATCAAATAGTGTTTTAAACAATAAGAAACACAACTTTAAAAAAAAATTTTGCCAACCCTGTCGCTAACCACTTCCACCCCTTAACCAAAGAATTTTCGAAGTCATTAAGAAGGAAAAAAGACGTGGGTCCTTAAACATTTAAAATATTTGGAAGACCAATAGAAATTCTGTCAGAAGAAAAATTAATAGGTAAATGCATTTTAGAGGCAAAAAACTCTTTAATTTTATCATTGTTACAAAACATTATAATTTCAAATCTCTGGAAAAACGTTGACAGTAATTCACGCAGTTATTTACATTTTATCTTTTTTAGAGTTGGAGTTGAAAACTATCCTTCTTATTTTACCAGCCCTCTTCGGAGATGAAATTAATCTTTGGATAGCACAAAAGGTCACTAGCTTCTTATTTTTGACGTTAGAGAATAGCCCTAAATTAAGGCTTAAAGCTTTGTGTTAGGGACCAATCACTCAACGTAATCGGTATACATGCCCTGTACCTTTGATAGTACTAAATTTCTTACGAGTAGTTTTCGAAAACTCATCCCTTAAAATGCTAACGCATAATCCGTAATCGGTGTAAAGTGAATCTGAGAGTGATTAGCCTCTCGCACATATGGATTTTATAGTCACGAGAATAGACCTTTTCGCAAATTTATGCGCGCATGCGCTTGTCGTGCGTCGTGGATAAAATAGCAGACGACGCCATCGGCCTACGGAGAAATAGCTGGGATTGTAGATAAGGGAGTAAATTTGAATCTAAACTATGATAAACTAAAAATATTGGATCTTAAATAAGTTTGTAAAAATATGGGAATTATATTTAAATCCTACTGGAGAAAACACATGCACATTGAAGCTTTAAAAATGATAATATCGAAAATATTTCCCTTAATAACCAAGGCTTAGTGTCGGCTTCATAAATAATGTCGGTATCCAAGCAGGGCCGGGCAAAACCACGAGAGCAACCCCACAAAAAAGAGCGCTTTCCCCGCGAGGGCCGCCGATTCCCGACCGGGGTCCGATACACACTAACGAAATGCATGTTACATATCCCCGTCTTTGGAGTTTCAACATTTTCGATTTATAACTCGTTCACCTTTTCACAACAATTCTGTGAAATTTAATTTCTACTGTTTTACCTTCCCTCTTTACTTTAATACGACTGATTCTTGAATCCCACCCACTATCACAACACAGCATCCAGGCATAGTGCAAAGGCTTAAGAATCATATGAAAAAAATAATTGAACAATGCTACAAAATTGAACTAACTAAAACACCACTGGCTTAAATGAATTTTATTACACTTTTTTTCCAAATTTCTAAGAAAAGAATCAAGAAAATGTATCGAAAATGATCAGATTTAATGGCAAAGTTGATGCCTCTTAAATAATGAGGAAATACGCGGAGGCTAAGAACGTAGTCTGCTATTTTATCCACGTTGTTACTAACACGCATGCGCCTCGCATTTTCCCCCACTTTTACCCTCCGACATGCGAAAAGGGCTATGGGACATAACCAATTTTGTCTATTGCTAAAAAATTAATATCTATAATAATAAAATTAGGGCTGTGCGAGCCTTGAATTTTTTGTTTCGAGTCGAGTCTCGAGTATTGAAATTTTCCCTTATCGAGTATTGAGCCGAGTCTCGAGTACTCGAATCGAGTATCGAGTAGTTGAAAAATTTGTTTCGAGTATTTATCGAATAATTGGGAATTGATTTTCTAGTGTTTTCACACTTTCTGTTAATTTATTGCTCTCATAATAGACCTTTGGTGTAATTTTGATCATCGACAACTACTTCCATCAATTCCCAGACCGTATTAGTCTTCGTCCCTTTAAATTTAACTAACTTAATTTCTCTTTAATATCTTCTTCGGAATCTCATTCCTCACCGAAGTCACTTGTAACCTAAACTTAAAAAATAAATAAATAAAATAAACGCGCCTTTAACTGTATTTCGTTACTTTTACTTCCACTATTTTACCAGCTAGGAGCTACTACCCTACTACATTGCACTGGCATTATGATCTAAACTACCAAATGAGCACTAATGTGCGTCTGTTAACCAATAAGCGTTACTTTCTTGTAGATTTTTATAGTTACTACATCCTATTTTCAGAGTTCAAGGCTTTCCAAAAGCAGGTTCAAGTATTTATCGAGCCTTGGTTTGAAACTCGAAACTTTTTCGAGTCTCAGAAAATCTCTTATCGAGTATCGAGCCGAGTACTCGGCTCGATACTCGATCGAGTACTCGCACAGCACTAAATAAAATGCTTTTTATTTCGTTTAGAGTTCCGATGCAACTAAACCACCATGTACTCCTTGCATGGTTTTTAAAGATGAAAACTATATTGGAACATGCCCACATGTCGAAATTGAAGGTGTCACGTTCGAAGTGTCATCCCTAGAAAATGCCGCTGTGTCATTGTTCGCATCGTATTACGTATTTAAACTTGTGTACCCAACTTGGTTGAAACAATCATTAGAATATATACAAAAGTTTTTTTTCAAAGTCGACGGCGAAAAAACGTCAAACTCGGTTGCTATTATAGCCAACTTGTTAAACGCGTAAAGATATCTCTAATTTTTTATGTAAAATTGGGTACAAAAAAATAACATTCCGATAGGAGATAATGTTTTGAAGATTTATGAAGCAATAAATTAAGAAGTTTTAATAAGACTGAATGATTAAGGGGATAAAAATACGCCCGTCTAAAGTGAACTAGCAGTAATATGGCTGCTTTTAACCCCACATCAAGCTTCCCCGTTTTAAAAAAGGTGTATAGATATTAAATGCACTGCCTACGATTAAAAAAATGCCTGAACGAATAGCATGGCTAAGATGAACGAGTAGCCTAGCTAACATGAACGATTAGAGTGGCTAAGATGAACGAGTAAGGTAGCTTAGATAAACCAATACGCAAACAAATACGCGATATAAGACGAACCGATTTTCGCTATAAGGCAAACGAATGGGGGAGGGGGGTCTGAGGCGAACAAATTCGCAGTATAATTGGTTCGAACGCGCTCTCTATGTTGAACGAAGGAGTTTTCTACGTTAAACGAAGGAGTTTTCTACGTTAAACGAAGGAGTTTTCTACGTTGAACGAATGAGTTTTGTACGTTGAACTAATGAGTTTTGTACGTTCAACTAATGATATTGTACGTTGAACTAATGAGATTCCTACGACGAACGAATGAGATTCCTACGACGAACGAATGAGATTCATACGACGAACGAATGAGATTCCTACGACGAAAGAATGAATTTGCTACGATGAACGAATGAGTTTTTTATGACTAACAAATCAGTTCTTTCTGATGAAAAACCACGCGCTGTAGAATGAACGAATTTGAAATCTACGATTAACGAAGACGCCTTTTATGGTGAACAAACATACCTTTTAATATGAACGAATAAGTATTATAGGAAGTACGAAGAAACGTTCTGAGATTAACAAAACACATTAAAGAAAGGGAAAAATGTTCTAAGAGGGAACAAATAATTGTTCAACTAAAAGAAGTATGTGTTTTAAATGCAACAAGTTTGCACTCTCAGGTGAACAAATCAGCATTTCAAATTGAACGAAGCGGTCTTAGTACGTCGAACGAGTGTACCTTTCAATATGAACGAAGATGTGCCTTAGATCCAACGAGCAATAGTTTAAAAATAAACCAAGCCGTGTTGATCAAAGAACAATAGCTGTTCTTGTTTGAACGTAAAACTCGCGATTTTGAAACAACGTTTTGTTTTATAAAGAACAAAAGTTCTTAAAAAAGAACAAGAAAAATTCGTTCTCTTTTGCACTCATTTTTTTCGTTTCATTTGAAACAAATTAGCGTTCTGATACGGGGACAAGCCTACGAACGGCGAAACGTTCAGTATTGAGCGATCTTTTTTATAAGTTTACAAATCTTTTCGAGACTAATAACTACAACACAGTCAAAAGGACTATGTTATTTTCCGCTTCGCGCTATATCCTATTTTAAAATTTAAAAATTTAAACTGCAACAAGATGATTTTTAAGATATTAGATCATTTGAATCTTCTGAAAGCAAATGTTAGTCTATAGTAAACTTAGTTTCAAGCTAGTATCCCTTAAAAATTCTTTGAAATTGCCATTTTTCTAGGGCTACTATTCAATGAAAAATATTTGGAGAAAAGTGTTCATGTGGTAACCTTGTTGAAGATTTTGTTTTCCGAAATTAGAATGTTTCGCGTTTTTGGTACAGTCAGTTTTAATTGAGGTGACCGACTGAAAAATCACCCCAGAACTTTATGATAATTAATTACGACGGTTGGATAAAATATAAAAACAACTCTTTATTTAAACACCAGTTAAAGGTAATTCTGCTCATTTAGAGCTGGCAAAGTTTAAACAATTTGCTCATTTGGGGGCTAATTAAAGGTTTAACCACAACTACTTGACGGGGGGTGTATTTTCGCTGCGCTCATCCGCTAGTTGTATGTTTCATTCATTCGCGATTGAATGGTAACGCGTCCAAGTTTTCTCTTGGTAACCCCTGGATTCTGGTTTCCGAAATTTTTAATTTCAATGTTTCTTTCTCCGACGACTGGCAATTTGAGGCTCCGAGAAACATATTCGAGGATGAATGTGGCTTTACTACAGTTGTCTAGAATAAAACGTACTTTCTGGGTGTTTCTCGGTTCGTTTGGGCTTCTAGCGTTTGCCATAGCGATTTGCAATAGCACGGTTGTCGGCTGGGGGCATCTTACTAGAGGCGTAGTACAGATTGGCCGGCGCGAGGTAGGGAGAAGTGAACTTCGTGTAAAGTAATATATTTCTGCACTTACTTAATCATTTACGAATTATGAGAGAAATCTTACACTTTGAAATTAGGAATTTACAATTAAAATTTTGAATAAAGCCAACAATTTTAAATAAAAAAATTGTTGAACACCATTAAAATTTTCAAATTACTAAAACATTTCACAAAACTCCTTGAATTTTATTCAAAATCCCTATAGCACATTCCCAAAGGAGACTATAAAAAACCTACACTTTTGCTAATTTCGTATGAACCGTCATAGTAAGAGTGTTCCTTATAGGGAGGATGAAGTGGAAAATCAACTGATTTTTTTATCAATTCTGGTTACAGAAAATCAAATTATCAGAAGTATTATATTTGAAGTCATGAGTTAATCATATATTTTTATGTGATATTTTTGCATAAATGATTTGCAGCTTATGTTTCATTCAAACCATTTCCCTAAAAACGCACTATTATGTCCTGTAAGGAATGGAAACGAGCTGGGCTTATCCAAATACTGGTCATCAGATCGCTCCACTCCCCTGCCCCATGCCTAATCCATTGATGAACACGTGGATAATAGAGAGATAGGAACGTGCATCTTTGTTTAGAAATACATAAAGAAAAAGAAGTTGGGTTTTACAACCAGAAGTATATAAACTATGGTTTTCATAACTATTTCTAACATTAACGAAATGTGGCCCTTTCATTAATAGGGAAATTACAAAATGTTGGGAATTTGGAAAATGTTAACCCCGGTGTACCGCAAGGTAAACGTTTCTACAGGTTTCTACGGTAACTTAATATTAAATTTTTTCCCAATGAGTCGGCTTACCATATAAAATGTTTCATTCGGTAATGGATTACAGTAAGAGAAATTAGGTGATACATTAATCCAGAAAAAACCCTTTGAAATTTTAAACTTTGTATGTTCCAAGCTGCTCAAAGACTCCACTATCTCTTGAACAGATCTTTTTATAATTATATTTATTTTTATTTATTCCTTGAATGAAACAAAAATATTTAAATTTTGTACACTTAAAAGTTTCTTTATGGAAAGTGTAAATTGTGTTTTTAAGCGTTTTTGCTAGCCGAAAATTATTATTAGTAACTTTTTAGAGATCTAAATTGTCGCTAGTCTTTTGAAACTACAATGGAAGGACGAACCTTTGAGAAGGGGCAAGTAAGGGATAAGGGTCGTTTTAGCGTAAGTTACAGAAATGTGACCAATGAAGAACTAGGAAATGCAATGCTTGTAGTAATTGGCCACAATTTAAAGAGGGTAGGTGAATTCAAGGGTAAACTGGGAAAAATATGGCTCGATGTGGTGCAAACTTTGGGTTGCGTGAGAAGTATTGAAATGAAGTCAATTTTTTTCGGAATGCTACTAATTGCTTCTATATGAGGTACACTAAAGATTTGAAAGGATTTAAAACATATTTCAATGCCTTGATTATGAGCCAAGATGGTACTACTCTTGAGGGTGAATCAATCCCGGTAGGCCCATCGGTTCATCCTTGCGTTGACCAATCGGTTTACCGTCATGCTGGAGTTCAATCGCAATTGGAGAAAGAAGCATTAAGAGGAGTTAAAGAATCAGTTGAATCAGATGATTACCAATCGATTGAACCTCTTGAGAATGAACCAATTATGTCAACCGACAATCTGACAGTTACCCTAAATGAAAACACCAAGGCAAAGGAGAATTCTGCTGAACCCCTAAAGGCAAAGGAGAATTCTGCCGAACCCCTAAAGGCAAAGGAGAATCCTGCCGAACCGCTAAAGGCAATGGAGAATTAGTATAGTATAGTATAGTAGTCCACCTTTTGAAATTTTCATTTAGACATTCTTTTAAGATAGAGAGTTCCTGCAAAGTCAGTTGTCCATTAGGAGATGCGGTGTTATTGCTAAGCCTAGTTTGAAAATTTAAATTGAAGCGCGCGCCTCGCGTGAGCTGGCGCGTGAACCAAACTCTTACGTAATTATAATCCCAGCCCCCCCATTTCGAATTTGACAATAGATTTTTGGGTGAACCTTTTCTTTTTAAATTATTTCAAAAATTTGTATCCTGGTGAAATGTTAACATATTTTATTGAAATTTGTTGTACTATAAAGAGGAAAATAACCCCCTACCTCAGTAAATTGTATCTAAAAAGTTCACTTTAAATGAGACATGCTCGTGTAAAAAATTTATCTTTATTGACGTTCTTTTAAATCAATAATAACATTTTACATTTGTAAACGGAGTCATTTTCTCGCCAATTTACAATAAATCCAATTTCATTTTCGGTTTATTTTCAACTTTCAATTGGAAACTACGCCCACATCTGTATTTTTTCAACTCTAGTTAAAACCGTCATAAAGATGACGAAAAACTATTCTATCGCCAGGTTTCTTGATGAAACGTAAAGCAAACATCCATATATTTGCCAAGTTTAATTTCATTTAAATTCCCATGAGAGTGAGTAATTATTTAATCGCATTCGTGTCATTAGTGCATAATTACCCTCATGAAGTTCAAGAGTAGATCGAAACACGCGGTGATTTCGTTGGTGAACTATATATATTTCTAAATTTGAAGTTTATGTGTTAGATTGGTGTGGTGACGTACTACATTTTACGAGTTCAAGTTAATTAGTAGAAGATTATTTCGGTTATGACAATGGCTACTGTTCCCGACAACAACATGAGAAAAAAGTAGAAAGGAACGCAGACGCTACTCAGGTCCAAGTCAGTCACGCTTTTGAACGGTTTCTCCCACTTGAGCTGTTTAATCGTGTAATCGAACTCAAAATCCAGATATTTGAAAACTTTCGTTTCGAATAAGGGTGCCATGCTGCCATAGAACATTTATCAAAACCCTTCATAATTTTAGGATAAAATTCTTACCGACCTCAGTTGGACAGACTCGTGCAGTTGGGGACTGCTTCACACTGAAGAGGTGTTGAACATGGTGTATAGGTAGTCGAACTCGACGTCTTCTTCCGAAAAATAAAGACCCACTTTCATCGCGTAAAACATATCTTTTTCGTATCTCATATTGAGTTCGAAGAAAGTATTAAAATTTTCGACCTTCATGATTGCAGCTTTCTGGCCGGAAACAATGGGAATGAAAGCATTTCCGGAGATATCTTTAAAATCGGTCAAACATTTATCCTGATCTAGTTCGCTTAGCCATTCCTTAACAGAGGGGTCCTGGGCTGCCTGTAGATACGGAACAATGCAAAAGAAGAATTGAGAAATTAACATTCAGAAGGATATTCACCAAAAATTGGAGGCGTTTGTATGTACTCGGCATCATTCCTGTTGGAATTCCCGATTTGACCAAGTCCGCGAGAGTGTCGATGCGATTGTAGCTTTCTATCGGTAACTCCGTCTGCAAGTAACAACCCAAGTAGAACAGAATGAAAGTCACTCCGATCAGCCACGACGCAGCCAGCAGACGACAAGTAATGTGGGGCAAAATGGAGGGAATCGCTGTGGGGGAACAAAATTATACAGTCTTTATGTCTGATTAAAGCGCCAGAAATCTTTTGCTTTGAAAACAATCTTTGGTAATTGAAACCCTCATACGAAACTGGCTCGCGCGAGGGTGAATTGTTATCATCTGTTAGGGATGCGCTTAATCGCTTACATTCGCCGCACAAAAGCGTCGTGCTCTCCCAAACATTTTCCAGGGTTTCTCGGGCCATTTTCTTGGCCCTTCTCTTGATGGGCACCAATTTGTATTTGTTGGTTACGATGGAGTAAACGACGAGCAAAAGTGACTGAAGGACCAAAGTGAACACAATTAGTATCACCACCTAATTGAACCGAGAATGGAAATTAATGAATTGTGTGGTGAATGGAATGTTTATTGAGGGAAATTTACGGGAGTGTCCATATTTTAGAAGGACAGTGAAGTGGAGGTGACTCTCTTCGGGCACCCGAAAAGATTATTATGTCGGTCGTTCCAAAGGGAGAAGACGGAGTGTAATCTTCCAGTCAAGTGTCGAAAAATGAGCGTGGCGTGTCTACCATGAAGATGTGAGTTTTCTAAAACCATCATAAAGATTAAATATTTTGACTTGGTTAATCGGGAATTAATCAAAGCGTTTTAATATTAGGCGTAGAATTACTTACAGAAATGGCAACTTTTTCCCACTTGACCCTGTATAATTGAATCGGCAAAATGAATTATATAATGACCATAACATAACCTCTCGAGTGTTCATAAACTGAATTATATTTGTTTCTGAGAGATGGTTGAGATTACAATTAAAGAACTCTTCATTTATTGAAAAAACTGAAAAACTCGAAGGGTGAACCACCCTTCGAGTTTTTCAGTTTTCTCAGAACCATTATGTCAAAGTTAAACGAGCGCCTTAAGGCGATTCTTTCTCGATCGTCCCCAATTAATAGTCGTTTAATAAAGTACAAAGTATGGAATTTATTTCATTTTCAGGGATCGTTTTAAATAATCCGCCATCATTTCGAACTCGGTCTGTTTGCTTTTTACGTTCCATTCTTTCTGAAAAGAAATGAAAGTGCAATTGTCATCGAGGAAATCAATCTTAATTCCGAGAGATTTTTCAAGTCTCGCTTCAATAACGCGAACGAGTGATTATTAACTCATTCTATGTGTCGCGTAGGTAATTTCAGTCTCATTGGCGAACCTATTTATCAATTTATCAAGGATAAATAACATTTACTATATTGAAAATTGTAAATTCTATATACCTGTATTTGAAATATCGATTATTTCCAAGAAATTCCATTTTGTTCAGCGCCATTTTGGGCTCCACTTAAAGCATAGCTTGTAAAATCCGAAATTCGAAGAAAATAAGTACGACAATCTTTTAAAACTTTAAATCTCTCAAATTTTCAAGCCATAAACATTTTTTTTAAGTTCTAAGAAAATTAACTACGCTCCTTGTAGTACCATTTTACGTCTAAGTATGTCAAGTTTCGTACCGAACAGAGTTTGCATAATGAATCTAAAATATCATTTTAATAGCTAATTTTGTTAACCAAACACTTTCGCTAACGTTTCTGTTGCCATGGTAACTGAAATGAAATTTATGAGTAACGCATTTTTCTTAGCAATATTTTTAATTAAAAATAAAATCCAGACTAGAAGAGTTCTACTTTTATATTTTAAAGCGTGGAAGGGAATGGGTTTTGTAGGGAAATTTTACCCTTTCTAAGACTGAATTCTGCTATATACAGACTCTCGTTACATATCTTTTTAAAATATTACGTTTGGTCGGGTATTCAACAAGGCAGTTATTCTCGTAATAGAGTTTGTGGAAAAATAATAGGTTTTGGCTTTAGTTCATATACATTGGTGTAAGCGACCATTTTGAAGCAACTGACAAAATATAGCCACAGGTAATATATCAATATCGTTTAAGTTTATTACGCATAAATCAAAGTTGATTTGTCTTCTACATCGAAATATTTGGTAGTTAATTGTTTCGAAGTTAAGGTTTGGTTAGCTTAGGTTCTATAACTCGGGAATATTGGCATTAAATTCCCATGAATTTAGCGATGGATTGTTTTAAGGACGATTAGAAATGTGATTGAAATAAATGTGTTTGATTAAGTTTAATTGAAGTCAAGTTTTATACAATGATTTGGTAATATTAAATCTTTACATTGAAAGAATAAAAATTCAATGTCTGTTCAAGTAAACTTCGCTCGTGTGAAATTTTATCCTCGTTTTTGAAAGAAAGTTTTCGCTTTTAATTAACAGCAGTCCTTTGGGTGTTAAAATCAATGATAACATTTCGACTTGAAGTTGAAAATCGTAACTTGATATTTTTTATTAATGCGAGATAATTTAGTCTCGATCAGAAAGGTACTTGCGTTAAAGGCCGGGAAACGGCGAGAAGGGTTCTTGTCAAACTGAAGATAAACAATGGACAGTCTCTTAAATTTTGTTTCCCCGACGTTTTGAATCCCCACTACGGAAAAATCGCGGTTCTTGTCAATATCCATAATCTGTTGAGCCTGATCCCGGTCTCGCAAAAGTTTAGAGTCGCCCGTTGGTTGCCGTAGGTCGTACTTATTATAAAACTATCACTTCTCGTTTTTATGCTTTGACCAGGGCCGGATTAAGCATTTTTGCACCCGGGGGCCGAGATAGTGTGCGCCCCCTTAAGTCGGAAAAAACGGAACAGTAAATGTCGTTAAGGGGGAATAGTTTAACTCAATGCGCCCCCAACAGGCCTTGCGCCCGGGGCCAGTGCCCCTCGGCCCCCCCTTTTAATTCGGCCTTGGCTCTGACCTCTCCTCAGGTAGTCTGTAGTAGTCTGTACTAGTTTCTCTCTACTATTATTCTAGAATAACGTAGGCTGTAATAATTATGGGCGCATTCACCGCCACCTAGACTATATATAGGTCTAGGTGGCGCATTTAGCCGTTAAAGCACGGAGCTGTATTGTAGAGGTTAAAGAGGGTCCAAAGACAAGTTAGTCTGTGTACTGTTGTTTAGTCATTTTATTTTTACGGTTTCTTCTCGAAGGTTGACACAGACTCAGGCAACCAAAGTGGTAAATATGCTTATTGTTTAATCTCATTTAAACTTTTAAATAAGTTCATTTATAATTGATCCTAAGAGGTTTTGGAACCAATTTAAGTGATTAGAATACTATCTTTTATTAAGTAATTGTTCAATTGAAAGCAAAATTTACACTTTTACTTATGCCTTAGTTGCGTAACACGGGACTCCGGGGACCGGGAGGCGGGGAATGTGTCAAACAAGAACTAGAGAGAGAGAGATATTACGCGGGAAAATATATCAAACTGGAACTAGAGAGAGATATTACGCGGGAAAATATATCAAACTGGAACTAGAGAGAGAGACATATTACGCGGGAAAATATATCAAACAAGAACTAGAGAGAGAGATATTACGCAAGAAAATATATCAAACTGGAACTAGAGAGAGAGACATATTACGCGGGAAAATATATAAAACAAGAACTAGAGAGAGAGATATTACGCAAGAAAATATATCAAACTGGAACTAGAGAGAGAGATATTACGCGGGAAAATATATGAAACTGGAACTAGAGAGAGAGACATATTACGCGGGAAAATATTTCAAACTGGAACTAGAGAGAGAGACATATTACGCGGGAAAATATATCAAACTAGAACTAGAGAGACAGAAATTAATGTAAGGGGTAAATATGCTTATTATTTAATCTCATTTAAACTTAGAAATAAATTTATTTATAATTGATCCTAAGAGGTTTTGGAACCAATTTAAGAGATTGGAATGCTTGATTTTATTACTGTAATGGACAATTGTCCAATTGAAAGCGATTTTTTTTACTTAAGCCTATAGTTGCGTAACACGCGGGGAAATATATCAAACAACTTACAACTTACAAGTAGTACTAGAGAGAGAGACACACACAAATTAATGCAATAGGATGATTTAGGGTTTCAAGAGTAGAGACGAGACTCGAGAGTCGGGCCCGTGACTATAATTTTTAGTGAGGTTCATGATCGTGAACCGGGATGCATGATACTTTACGAGAGTAACGAAACAGTCTTATATCGGACGGTGACCAAGGCATTTAAACTTAATTCATAATTTGTAAGTTATATGATATGCTTGATTTGCTAAGTTAGCATATCATCTTGAATGGTTTAACTTTCTGAGTAACTTAGTGTTAGCAATTTCCAATTTGTTTTGTTAATGTCAATCATCAAAATGTAGAAAAACCTCATATGGTAAAATAACTTCTAAAAGATTACTTCTAATTTGTTAAAACAGTTCCTTACAATCCTATTTTAGACCGATTTATTTAAAAAACCATTTAACGGCCAGGTAATTAATAATCAAATTATGAATCCCACTTGACTTAATACGCGTAAGAAGGTGCAGACCTCAGAAACAGATTTTGTTTATGAATCCCATCCTACGGATCCTTCCCACTGTCTCCAGCACTCATCCTCAATAAGCACACAAAGGTTATTCTTATAAAATGATATTCTATAAATTGTATGGTATGCTGTCACTTAACTAAGTCCGAAACTCCCATTTAATGTAGTTCAGTCATCTGTCAACCACAATGTACGCCATGGGATAGTATGTTATCTGAGTCTTTGGGATTGGAAAATATTTTTACCAAGGATGAAGTCAACCTCAAATCCTATAGTCTAGTTGGAAAAGGTCTCGAAGAAAATTCTCTGAAACGTGCAAAAATTTTTTTCCAATCCCAATCAAAGTTCTGAATGTGTTTCAAATGGAGCGAAAGCAGAACTAGCAAACGAGAAAAGTCAAAATGGATCTAACGTAGTCTCAAAATGTATTGAAGCTAACAATTGTTACGATTCAATCTCAGTAAAGAAACCAAAAATGAATGTTCCTAAGCCAAAGCCGGTGAAAGAATCAAAGTCAAATGTTCGTAATCCAAAATCTGTCAAAGAATCATATTCAAATGTTTCCAAGCCAAAGCCTGTCAAAGAATCAAATTCAAATGTTCCTAAGCCAAAGCCTGTCAAAGAATCAAGCTCAAGTATTCTCATCTCAAAGCCTGTAAAAGAATCAAGCTCAAGTATTCCCATCTCAAAGCCTGTGAAAGAATCGTATTCAAATGTTCCTAACCCAAAGCCTGTGAAGGAATCAAATGCAAATGTTCCTAACCCTAAGCCTGTGAAAGAATCAAATTCAAATATTCCTAGTACAATGTCTGTAGAACAATCAAATTCAAACATTTTAAAGCAAAAGTCTGTGAAAACATCAAGCTCAAGTATATCCAAGGCCAATATGTTCAAAGAATGCGACTCAAATATATCTAATCTAGTCAAAGATCTCAATCTAAGTTTGAAAACCAAGGATGTAGACAACGATTTTCCATCTGATGAACCTGAAAGTTATGGTAAACATTTAGATAAAACGAAACGGTTTCTTAAGACATCAAAAGGAAGATCTTGTAGAACAAGAGGTGGCAAAAGTACTCCAAGTCTCATGTTAACTAGTTATCCAGCGTCATTTAGTAGGTCTGGAAACAATAAAAGTGCAAAAGAAGAACTAGTGGGAGATATAGTCAAATTTTACAACGATCATCAGCAGCACTGCCCACACTTTCAAAACCAAGTTCTAGTTCCCACATAAATAAACCAGCTTTGAAAATTACCTTTGAAAATAACGTGACTTGCGCCAAAGACGAACTTGACAACGCAGAAAAACATGACTCGCAGGAAACTATCTGCGCTAAAGAAATAGAAAATGTTTCTAAAACAGAACCAAACTTTGAATCTGATAGTGATACTGGTGAAAATCGTGAAATGGTAAACGAAAAAGTTAAACTAGCTACGTGTATCGTTCCTGAAGTCGAAAAAGCTTTCACTTCGCAACACATTGGCCAGAGATATAACTGGATTCGCTTTATAAAGAAGTTCTATACTTATGCAGGAAATAAACTAGTCGATGGAAAGGTATCTAAGATAATTGTTCTAAAGTGCATTCATTGCAAAGAACTTACACAAGGATGCAAACTGTTCAACTTTGAACGCCACATAATGGTAAGTTAAAGCTTCCTAAAAAGTAACAGTAAGGCTCACAATTTAATCTTTATGGTGACTCTTTGAAGACTCAACATGAAGCTCTGAAGTACGATGAGGAAAAACAAGCACCGACTCCGAAAATTGATACTTTTTTATCAACACAAAGAAAACGGAAAAGATAGACATAAATAGCCCAAGACAAAAGATGTTCAAAACGTTTATGGTAGACATGGCTGCGGTGGATGGCCTACCTCTTTCTTTCACGGATGGTACAGCTTTCCGGTGTTTCATGAATTACTTCCTCCCAGATGTAAATGTGCAGTCACGTTTCACAGTTGGTCGAGATATATCTAAATATTACACAGAAGCTATTGTCCCTCAACTAAACCAGAAACTGAAAAACCTACCAAGGAAAACAATTCATATTATGATGGATATCTGGACAAGTCGAACTGGGGATGGAATTCTGGGAATTTGGTGCCAGTATGTTTCAAATGAGTGGATAGTGCAATCTTTTACTCTAAAATTTGTCCATTTTCCTTCCCAACATACGGGGGAAGCGATAGCGAAAAAGGTTTTTGAGGCTGTTAATGAAAGAAAATTGGAGAGTTACCAGGTAAAAAGCTGAAACATATGTGCAGTATATGTGTGTTAAAACGATTTTATTCCTAGATTGGCATTATAATGGTTGATTATGCCTCAAACATGACAAAAGTGTGCAATATGACAAACATTTTTGACGATCTGAAAGTGGCCGAGTTTCTTGAAGAGCAGAAAGATGCTGAAGAAATGGTTTCTGATGACGATGAACTCGACATTTCGAATGAAGGAGACGCTAGCGATTACTTGGATTACGAACTTTCAGGCAAGTTAACGAACTCAATAAATTAATAATAGTTGTGAATTTGTGATCAGTAAAAATATTAAAAAGTATTCTAAATTTCAGATATTGAGGTCCAAGAAGCCACAGAACATGTTGGAGCGTCAAAACTTGAGCGATTGGGTTGTTTAGCCCACTATCCAACTATGTGTAAATGCGGCTTTAAAGGCTGACGAAGGTTCAAAGAAAATTATAAAATATTGCAACACTATAGTAGTGTTTTTCCGGAAAAAAATACACTGGGGTCAGAAATTGAAAGAAAGAGCTAAAAAAACGCCATTTTACCAGCACCAACTCGATGGGATGGTCTTTGTTACGAACTAGAACGACTTCAGGATGTAAGCTACATCAGTGTCAAATTTTGTAAACTTATAGAATCATCATTATCTTTCCTTATTCGCAGAGCACATTCTTCTTTCATGTTCAGCAAATCCTCCTCGAGGCTTCTTCTGTAGGTGAATCTATACAGCCACCAACATATTTCACCTTGACGAAAATCCGTGACTTATTGGCCATTCTCAAACCTATTCAACTTGCAACTTCTATTTTGCAAGGAAATTATCCACCCTTCAATTTGATTATTATGAAGATTATGCAAACTTTCGAAGCAGTGTATTTAGTACCCAGCACAACAAGCTTCCCAGATTTAAAAGACCTCTTACTTCATGAAATGGCAGTAAGGCTAAGCCCCATCATATCGAACAAAAACTTCGTGATGGCCTCTATTTTAGATCCAAATCAAAAACTGAGAATATTCAATGGTATGTTTATAAACGAACTTGATCGGGTGCAATTACATTGTCTATTTTGAATGTGACAGATAAATTTACAGAACCGATGTCTAAAGATGAATACAACTTTAGTACAATAGACGAAAAATCGGCAATTGATATAATGGTAAAAGAGTAATTAACATTTAAGGAAGCAAGTGAAGCAACTAATGAAAAGAGCTATAAAACTTTCATGAGCACTTCTTCGAGGGAAAAGAATGATTTCGAATACAGCTATGACTATGAGTATTTAGATCAAAAGGTTCCCGTAAAAAACCTTAACCTCACTTCGGAGGCAAGTATTGAAATATTATACATGGTTACTCAATATTATTATAATTTTATGAAATAATTTTTATTAAACACATATTGCTGTAGATCAACCAGTATGGTCACGGCGTAGATCTGCCAGTTAGAAAAGAATATGGGAAAAATGCTCCTCTTGAATATTGGAAAACAAATTGTTCAAGATTTCCAATTTTGTCAAAAATGGCTCAAGTGTATCAAGGCATTCCAGCAACATCCGGTGATTGTGATAGGATGTTTTCAAGTGCATCGGAAATTCAAAGATCAAAACGAGCATCATTATCACCGAGAAGATTGGAGGAACTATTTCTAATAAAAGGACATCGTCGACCCGAGTTGGAAAAATGTTGACCAAATTCTAAATAAGTTCATTATGTATTTTTGAAATTTTTGAAAAATTAAAAACGTTGAACAAAGATTATGTAAAATTTTTGGAATAACAGTTAAGAAATAAGAACTTAACATGGATATATTAAAATGCCAACGCGTACTGTAAACTAAGCGACTTAGCTGAGTTAACAATGAATTTGAGCCAAGACCGATGTGAGCTCGAAGTTAAATATTGAGCTCGAACTCTTTAAAACGATGTGCCTGAGCTTAGCCCCATTTTTTAAATTAACAAATTTGAGCCCGAGCTGAGCTTGAAATATTAAAAGCGATAAGCCCGAGCTGAGCTTGAAATTTTTAAAACGATGAGCCTGAGCCCGAGCTGAGCTTGAAATTTTTAAAGCGATGAGCCTGAGCCCGATCTGAGCTCCATTATTTAAATTACCAAATTTGAGCCCGAGCTAAGACCGGCTCAATAAAAAATAAGACTCGTCAGCCCGAGCTGAGCTAGGGTACCCTCGATATAAAAAACGAGAGGTGAGCGGAGCCTAATCCTTGGCACTCAGCTATGGTAACGACTAGTCAATGATTGGCGTTAAATAAGATGGATAAAGCTTTTCGGAATTTCTGTGTACTGCGAACGCGGTCCGGAAATTGCGAACACGTTTGCTCCGACTTGCCAACTGCGAACGCGGTGACAGACACACAGACACGTCCAGTGTAAAACCTCTCCGTGACGTCATCGTCACTCGGAGAGTTAAAAAAGACCAATCCAATTGGTGTACCCGCTAGAAGTTAGCAACGAAAAGGAACAGTAATGAACTTTCAGTCCATTGGGGGGTGTGTTGTGAAAAGTGAAACAAAAAACATAAGTTGTTAAAAAATCAGAAAATGCAGACGTAATAATAGAAAAAACCTATTTTAAAGAAGCCATGTAAAGATAAGATGATACGGCGCAAAACCACGATTTTATAGTACTCCTATATGACACTTTGACCCCCATTCGTTCGGACAAAAAACAAAGAACAAAATTGTAAATTATTGGAATAGGGCAGAGCCTCTTCAGTTGGATTTTAAATTTGATAGAAGCGACAAGTAGTATAGACCCACACTTCGTACCTCCGTAGGTGTAGAGTGTAGGTGTAGAATGTCAAGGTCACTGTGTCAATGACCTATGACGTCATTATGCCACGCCCACTTGGGAAACCCCGCGCGCCCCCTGGCGGCAGCGCGCCCCCTCGCGGGAAAACTTACGCGCCCCCTCGCGGAAAAACTCGCGCGCCCCCTCGCGGGAAAACACTGCGCGTGAATCTGGCAGTCCTGTCTCTTCTACAACTGTATCTGTGACGTCATTGGCGGGAAAACACCGCGCGCCGTCTATTGGGAATCTCCTCTCTTCTACAACTGTATCTGTGACGTCATTGATAAGAGACGATTGGATAGCTTTAAACGTACATTGACAAGGGTTAAATCTTCTACATTTGTGACGTCATTCGAAGAATAGTTGTATTGCGTAACGTATATTAAGGGGTGGCGGCAAAGGTCTATCATATCATTGTTAAATGAAGATGTGTCAAGTTCATAGCGTAGCGGATAAAGTAGAGGTTTGGATCGGTAACGTCTTACCCCCGGAGGTTTACTGGAAAAGGACTGATACGGGTGTAGAGTTATGCTTACAAAAGGAACTATGGTGTAATATCTTTGAGTATGCCAACGAGATTGATACCTTCTTCGAGGGTAATTCGCCGCGTTTTTCCGTCTGGTTATATCCTACTACTTCAAATTTGAAATTGGAATGTTTTACCCGTGGAAAGAAACGTATATTGGACATAAGAAAATACACTAGAGGAAAATGTGAAAAATATAACGTCATGTACGCTACTGGCGAGGGAATTTCCCTTAATAATGCTGCTTGGGAACACTTAAAAAAAATAAGAGGACTGCTTGACAATGACTTGGTGGGGAAAACGAGAGCCGTGGAATCCATGAGAGAAGCTGTTCTTAAGAATCTGACTGAAATATTATTGGAAATAACCAAATATTGTCAAAACGAGGCCTGTCAAAACCAGATTGCTCACGACGTGCAATGTGAATTAGAAGAAAGTGATTGGAATGAAAGAGTGCAAAAAAACCTCATTAAAGCCTTGAAAAAAATTGATTATGAAAAAGTTTTGGAAAATTATAGAAATGATTTTGGTTCTAACCAGCCAATTGGCGAGCCATTTCTTTTTAATTGTATCATAAAGGATGTTGACTTCTTCAAAACTAAGTTAATCTATACTTGATATTCAAGTAATCTCAATGTTATTTGTTTATGATCTGTATAATTGCTCATTTAAATAAAAAATGTACAAACAACAGACCTACAAGCGTAAATTCATACGCAAAGATAAATTACATATCACAAGGCAGATAAAGGTAGAGAAAAACTAGTTGGTTTATATTGATCTAACATTGGGAGAAATATATTCAAAAATTATTAACTCATACACCTACTGTTTCCGTTTTGTCGTGACAGATGTTCGTAGAAATGGTAAGTTGATTCAAACGAAAATATCGTAATAATATTGGTGTGATATTGGGAATGTAGGTAAGGAAATTTATTTCGTTTTACTTTAATGTTATAAATACACAATATATAAATTAACTAATAATAATAAACTAAATAAACTAATAATAATAATAAACTAAATAAACTAAATACTTTGTTTCACGTATTATTATGTTCGATATGATATTGAGTCTTACAGAAACTTTGTGAAAATACACATGTACACTACGCATTACGTGATATAGGTAATTACACGGGAAATTGGGGGGGGGGGGTAAAGTTTAAATTTATACATTAAAAGTAATATTACAAGCGAGGGTATTTTAAGATTTTGAATTCAACGTCTGTTTCATCGAATATTAGGGGACGTTTAACGGCGTGGTAAATATTTTTAAATGTTTCTTTACAAATGTTTTCCGTTAAAATAGTGAATAAGGGGGTAGTGTAACAATTGTTACACCAATTGTTACCCTTATCCAGAACGATATTGTCGTAAGTATCGTCCCTGTCTATAATTGAATGATATTTTACACGGGCCACTTGATCAAAGTCTTTCTCAATATTCATATCGATATCATAATAACACGTGGAACAAAGTTTTAATATACGTTTTGAATCGTTTTCGTGACACCTTAAGCAATGTGGGTTTTTGTTGGGGCACGCGAAAACATTTTCTAATTTAAAATAGTCTTTTACAACGTGATTACCGTTACACCAATCGGGAATATTGTGCGGTAATTGTGAGGGGCGCGTTATAACATAATTGTATTGTAGAAATGAAAGTTTATAATGCGCTTTAACTTGAGTGTCAAAAACATCTTGTGCCGAAAGATAGTTTAAAATGTTTGAATCGAGACACTGACCGGCGGTAGCGAGTGATTCTTCAAGTTCAGTAGCGATATGACTGGGTAAACAGCCCGAATAAAGGTCATGCCGAGAAGAGAGTTCATACTCGTATAGTATATTAAAAGTTTCGCGCGACGCTTCTTTAGCCAAGGTATACAGAGAAGGTATATTCGATAAAGACTTGACTATTATTATGGCGGGGAGAATTTGATAGTTTTTAGATCTGAATACAGTAACTTATGGCTAGTAGCGAAATTGATTATCCAGCAGATATACTTTTCGTAACGGGGGGAATCCAGCAGATATACTTTTCGTAACGGGGGGGGAAAGAATCATATTTTATTAATAAATCCACGGTACTATAGTCATCAACCGAATACACCCTCAAGTAACATTGGCTCGCTCGTTAACGTATCTGCCTTTAAACTCGTTGTTCTATGTATCACGAGTTCGAATCCCCTTATCGAGAGTCCTTAACAAGCGAACCAAGGTTACTTTTTTAAAGGATATATTTTTATCTCTTAAAATAAACAGTTGCTTTTATAAAGCGAAAACAAGGTTGGTTGACGTCAAAGATAATTCGAAATATATTTTTCTGTCTTATAACAGTCGCTTTTATAAAGCAAAGAAAGGTTGGTTGATGTCAAATATAATTTGAAATATACGTATGACGTCAAGGTTAGCCATGATAAAAATTTATTTTGCTCCTTTTTAACGAACAGTTGTTGGTTATAGACTTCGTTCCATAAAATACTATCAAACTAGCTAGGACCCGAGGATTCGTTGTACCTGAAGGTGAATAATATAGCGCCTATACCGTGATAAAAATTTATTTTGCTTCGTTATAACTAACAGCTGTTTTTATAAAGCGAAAACAAGGTTGGTTGGCGTCAAAGATAATTTGAAATATACGTATGACGTCAAGGTTATAGACTTCGTTCTACAAAAATCTATGAACCTCGGTTCAGCATACCTTAAAGGACGAGAATCATTCGGACCGAAAAATACTTTACTAACAACTTGCTATAACAAATTTCTATAAAAAGGTGAGTACTTTATACTTTTCAAATGGACTAGAAGATTTAGAAAGAGAGAAATAGTTATTTTATACAGCGAATCAAAGTAAGAGACACGCTCTTGTGACCGAAATGGAAGAAGAAAATATAATAGAATCTCCGAGAAAAAAACAAAAAATAGAAGACGTTAAAGTAACGTCTTTACAAGATATCGCTATAAAAATTTGATGCATGTTTTTAAATATAAGTTTCATAATGAAAGATATTTTAATTTTAACGATGTAAAAAATTTTATACCGAAAACGTTTTGGGGGCAAATAGAATCAGCCTTTTTTAAAGCCGCCGAAGTAGAGAAACATCGACCACCTGGAACTTTCGAAGATTTGGATATAAGTATATCAAAATCGTCTATAGAGAGAGAAATAGGGTTCGACGAATTCAGTCCCTTAACATTCGAAGAATTTGAACTAGTGCATCGCAATCGGATAGAAACGCCACCATTTATCTTGACAAATAAACAAAATCATTTACATTACCAATATTACGTAAAAATTTGCTATTGTGGTTGTCCACAAAATTATAGACGAATATGTCCCGCTTGCTATTTTCATCATAGTTTAAACGATTGTTTAAACGCTAAATATGAACAGTTAACTGATCACTATCAGGTTAATAGTAAAGACGCGCTACTCTATAATATCTGGAACTATAACAAAAGTTGGTGTTCCAACTGCATTTTACAACCATTATTCTCATTAAAAGATGCTGACGATTGCGAACAAACTACTGATTGGCATAGTCCGTCAAATAATTATCCCTTCGAACACGGTTTTATGGGGGAAGACATTAACCGTAACACTGTTCCAAGACCTACAATAGAAGACGCGTTCTAACAGTTAATTACCTACAGGCGCCGCTCCAACTGAATTTTACCATAAATTCTAAATTTCCCTAAGTTTTTTTGTCAATTATTTATTTGCCTTAGTTTTCACAGTTTCCCAGGTTTGTACGAACCCTGAATTCAACCTCGTTCAGATAGGCAGTTCAGCATTATTATGAAAACTACAGAAATAATGTCCTTATAACTTAATTGATCGGTTAAGAAAATTAAGATTAATAATAAAAAGGTTTAATGGTAATATTTATTTTCTGTTTTTCTTTACAATTAATTGACAAGAGATATTTCATTAAGAGTTTGTTTTTTTAAAATGAAGAGCTATTGTTGTTATTTATTTGTCTTTGATATTTATTTTTTCGTTCCTTTTATTTTTTAATAAAATGAAGGGGCAGGGACCGAAGAAACGATTTCATCTGTTTCTGATGTTTATTTCAAGTAACGTACTCTAGTCCCTAGATGCACAGACGCGCTGCTGTTTTTCAATTAATCGCAATTTTTGACAATTACTTCTTAATTTCTTCAACGTAATTCGCGGGGAAATATTAACCCTTTTGAAACACTCAACCTCAAACTATACTCCTAATCTAACCTCAAATCCCAACCCGTAACTCGAACTCAAACCCCACCCGTAACCCAAACCCTAACCGTATCCAACCTCAAGCCCTATACCTTACCTGAACTCAACCCTAAGAGATGTTTCATTAAGAGTTTTTGTTTTTTAAAATGAAGAGGTATTGTTGTTATTTATTTGTTTTTGATATTTCTTTTTTCGTTCCTTTTATTTTTTAACAAGTTGGGAAAACCAAAATATTACCTCTCCGAGTCTAGAAGAGGACTACTTACAAACTTATTTACCCAGATATGGAAATGTTTCCTTTTTTTTATGAGCAAATAGTGAAGTTAAAATTTATGAAATATTAAAGCAGTATACAAAGCATAGCAAATATACTGTAAATCAGACGATATTTTACATCCAATAAGGATATACTTGTACACATTAAAATCATCCGATGGGGGAAAAACGGGAAATGAAGAGATAAAACTTTGGGGGGATATTACCTTTACGTGTTTGTAAAGGCCCAATTTTCTACTCCTCAACTGTATACCCTCTATGTTCAAAGCCATATTCACAACAGGGTTGCCATGTAAACACTATCCTCTCGTTTCACCTCTCTCTCTCGTTTGTCAACATGACTGTTAACGTTACATAACACCAAAGCTAATTTGTGGCCACACACACTGAAGGTAAATGGGCACCATAAAAAGCATGAAAACACGAAGCTATAATCCGATTGCGATCAGACCTTTCTCTGATCTGGGCTGCGTTCAGCAGAGCTCACCAAAAAAGACAGCGGATTTGGAAAACGTTTACCTGTGAGCTCTGTCGTCATAGCTTTTCTCCGGTCATCGGTGTTTTAAAAATGACGCTAGCGCAATAAAGCGTGCAAGGTACCAAGGCTTAACAAAAATTGTATGATAACATATTTTAAGAGATAGATAACAACAACTTTTATAATTAAAATTAGAAACTAACATGTCTCTTAAACTTCTCGCGTGATCAACTTGTTTCACGCTAATTAAATAGCTCTAGTCCCATCATAATCAGCAAGAGCTATTTGTATTAATTCCTCCATGCTTTTTTCGCCAAGCTGAGAACTACGCGTTTTACGTCACGTTATCCAAAAACCCGACTATTTTCCTTGAAGACCGTGCTGGCTCAGCGCTAAGCACCGTGACGTCAAAATTCAATAACAAAATCCCGTTCTGTAGGACACTGCTAACAGCGCTGAGCTCTTCTGAACGCGGCCCAGATTTCCACCATGATTATAAAGTCTAAGCCTAATTATTTAAAAGTGTATTTAACTTTCGGCTCACTCTGAACCGTTAATGTCTCTGTATTACAGAAACGAAAACCGAACCCAAGCGTTTACTTTTTGGTTCGATAGGCCTATTGACAAATAAAAGTTCATTTGACCAATATAGATGCGTTCGTCTTGAAATCACTTTAGAAAAAATTATGCTATAAACAGATGTAGTATAGCTTAAGTAATATATAAACATCGATTTCAAATAATAATAATAAAAAATATTCTTGGCATATCAAAATGAAACAGAGCTTTATAGCTACAAAACCACTAAAGGCATCGAAATTACGAAAAATATTTCCATATATTAATTATACATTATGAGAAAACCAAATATTAAGGTTTTGTAGGATTTTTTCCACAAAACAAAGCGAACTGCTAACGCGGTGCACTAACGGACGGACACACACAGACTAAAACATAGGCTAATTTTTAACTCTTTCCGTTTTAATTTTGAGTTGAGAAACTAGATTATCTTAAATATTAAAATAAATATAATTAATATTAAATATTTTCTTCGTTAGTTGTTCGCCTTATTGAGCGTTACATCGCGTTGATAAAGAACAATTAGACATTCTTGAGAGACTTGACTAATATTGGCGTTTGAAATGAAGCATACTCCGGTTGCTTTGCCTTACTCAAATAGGTAGTATATAAGGGTGTCGATCTACAGCTAAAAGCAAGAACAACCGCAATTGCGAAAACCTTTGGTGGTGATCCCACCCTAGGGAGGCTAGACGTTTCTCGTAACTCTAGCTGATCGCCGCGAATGTCTTAAACCCAACGATGACGATGGAGTAGAAGCCAGGTGTACAGACTGGTGTCCAAGTGGAATGGACGAAGACCAGAAGATGGTGGTGATTAGAAGCCAGGTGTACAGACTGGTGTCCAAGTGGAATGGACGAAGAGAAGAAGATGGTGGTGATTAGAAGCCAGGTGTACAGACTG
This sequence comes from Phalangium opilio, assembly GCA_019434445.1. Lineage (NCBI taxonomy): Eukaryota > Metazoa > Arthropoda > Arachnida > Opiliones > Phalangiidae > Phalangium > Phalangium opilio. The sequence goes on along the minus strand of JAEQBA010000079.1, from coordinate 162,638 downwards.
GTGTCCAAGTGGAATGGACGAAGACCAGAAGATGGTGGTGATTAGAAGCCAGTATGTACAGACTGGTGTCCAAGTGGAATGGACGAAGACCAGAAGATGGTGGTGATTAGAAGCCAGTATGTACAGACTGGTGTCCAAGTGGAATGGACGAAGACCAGAAGATGGTGGTGATTAGAAGCCAGTATGTACAGACTGGTGTCCAAGTGGAATGGACGAAGACCAGAAGATGGTGGTGATTAGAAGCCAGTATGTACAGACTGGTGTCCAAGTGGAATGGACGAAGACCAGAAGATGGTGGTGATTAGAAGCCAGTATGTACAGACTGGTGTCCGTGTGGGATGGACAAAGATCAGAAGATGGTGGTGTGAGAACTCAAGTAGAGGAGCCATTTCCGTGACTTTTGAAAGCAGTTCGGAAATGGCGAACACGTTTGCTCCGATTTGGAAACTGCGAACGCGGTCACGTGGGGTGTAAGTCAATAACAACAGCCACACACACACACACGTCGAAATTAGAACCTCTCCGTGACATACGTCACTCGGAGAGGTAATAAAACGAGGGGGCAGGGACCGAAGAAACGGTTTCATCTGTTTCTGAGGTTTATTTCAAGTAACGTACTCTAGTCCCTAGATGCACACGCGCTGCTGTTTTTCAGTTAATCACAATTTTTGACAATTACTTCTTAACTTCTTCAACGTAATCCGCAGGATAAAGGTCCATGTGGTCGTCTGTCCGCTCTTTGCACCAAACTTGCTCGTATGTATATATTTGCGTTTTTCTAAAAAAAGGATTTATTCACTTATTATAAATTATGGCATGCAGATTAAAATTTATTCATCCGTATCAAATGGTTTGCTCCGGACCAACTATGTCGGGAAAATCGACATTTGTATTTAGATTGTTGGAAAATAGTCGATTAATGATTGAGCCACCTCCAGATCGTATAGTTTATTGTTATTCTATGTATCAACCAAAATTAGACGAATTAAAAAGAAAAATTGGAAATATCGATTTTATAATAGGTTTACCGCCTAATGACGAAGAATTCTTTGATAGGACTAAAAATAATCTGTTGATTTTCGACGACCTATCATCCGAGTGTAATAGTAGCAGTCAAATTTCTGATTGGTTTGTCAAGGGGTCTCATCATCTCAATACCTCGTTGATTTTAATTACGCAGAACCTCTTCGCTAAGGGGAAAGAGGCCAGGACAATAAGTCTTAATTGTTCTTATATAATTATCTATAAGTCTCTAAGAGATTCGTCCGCTGTTGAATACCTAGGACGGCAAACGTTTCCCAAAAAGAAACATTTTTTAGCTAAAGCCTATGAAATGGCTACGGAGAAACCGCATAGTTATATATTAATTGATTGTAAACATAACCAAGATGATAAACCACGTTTAAGGAGCAATGTCCTTCCTTCTGATGGTCCTATGATAGTTTTTGTTGAGGATTAAATTAACGTGAACTCGCCAAAATAAATTGTTTACCATAACGATGGTACCCCGATCACTTCGTATACACTATCCCTTCTTACACGTTTTAAAACATAGTAAACAGAGAAAAAATTCTTAAAAATAGTAGCAATGCGCAGATGAAAGCTATTTGCAATATTTGTCACAATATTACAACTGGAGGCTTGCCAATCTCCAAGGCTCAAAAGGCAAAATTTAGGAGTCATAGAAGGGTTATAAGAAGATTAGCTCTGAAATCTTTGTCATTAAAAAAGAAACGTCGTTTGATGACGAATCAAACAGGATTCTGGCGTTTAATACTAGGAACATTGGTACCTAGTGTAATTTCGGCGATTAACGCTGCACGATGAAAAAATGATACTAGTTCCGGCTTCGATAGTATCATGCATGATGCATGCATATGATGTATATAAATTCCTAACGAATATTAAGTACTAAATTTATATATACTACATTATACAGTATAATATATTTATTAAGTATATCCATGTACTATGTTTTCCTCTAAAGATAATCTAGGCCGTTTTAAAACAAACTTATCCGTATTTGCGCATTACAATTCGAACGTAAAAATCCTCACAATAATTTCGAGACCACATTCAAAACTCGGGAAAATCACCAAATTAGGTATCTATGAGAGCGACTTAACCCATAAGACTAATTTATACTTGTGCTTCGAAAAACATTTTGAAAATTGTTTATGGAGTTTTACCAGCGCCGCGCCTTACCAGGGATACTAGATGTTTAAAGAGGGATTATCAGCTTGACCCATTCACGTACGTTCAGACGAGAATATGGCAGAGGGTTTTTTAACGGGGATCTACAACGCGCGCTTGGAGAATATCGTGTAGCTCCTCCAGGCACAATGACACATGTTACGTACTTCATGTGTAAAGCCTAATCGGCTTCTGACTATACTAGACTAGAGCATGCTAAAACGGGTTATTTTCAGAAGATCAGTTGCACTTTTCAATCCCGTCCCTCATTCCTTCCATTATTTGTGTCAACGGTCAACGAAATTGTTGTAGTATCTAAATTTAGTTGACGTGAAAACCATGAAAACCAGCCAATCTGGTTAGGATGGGCTGCCAGCCGCTGCTGCCTTGACCGGTCAACTCACGTTTTCAACGAAATGGAAAAAAAATCTCTTAGAAACTACACTTTTTAGCCACATCGTACGATGTACATCTACGATGTGGACATTAGTGTGACCTGCCCTGTTGGCGGTGGCGTTGTAGGAGTATCTCTGTACTGCCTTATTTGTACTGCCCTTGGCAGTATAAAATTTTTCATTCCTCATTGAAGGGAGAGTCAATGAGAGCTGATGGGAGAGGATTGTGGTGAGGTTATATTTTTCGTTCGTCATTGAAGTAAGAGTTAATATGAGAGGATTAAGCATTGCATTAAATTGTACTAGTTAGGCTATGCATTGTTTGTTTCACATTTGCTCTATGTTTCAAGCGAGAGAGAGAGGATTATGATATAGCCTTAAAATGGAAGTTTTAATACTCCCTTTAAAATTCCTATCACCGTCGACAAGTATTTCACGCTTTCAATTCTATTCCCCTATTTCAACATTCAAAGAAATCGTGAGGAATTTTAAAAGCAAAAGCTTTTCGGAACCGGGTTATTACAATTATAACATAAGTTAATTTCAAGCTTTCTGTTTATGTCGCACTATTTCAATTAAAACATAAGTGAATTTATTGAAGTTAGAATAGTTAAGTAGATAACAATGTGGCTATTATTATGGCCCAGCCCTTGGGTCGTCTTGTTTCCATTTTACAGAACAAAATAAAACTTTTCTGCTCGGAAAACACTGCTCTGTAGTGGTTTTAATGGTTTTTTGCAGTTAGTTAAACGCAAAAATTATTTTTATGAAGTCACTATCTTCATGATTTCGGTATTATGGATGAAAAATTTTTGGAGGGGCCCGTGGCCACTTCTAAAATTTTTGGAGGGGCTCGGGCCCCACGGGCCTATAGAACTCTACGCCTATGATTTGGGGAACCGCGGTTATGAGAACCACTATTATGGGATCCGCTCATAAGGAAACAGCTTATACGAAGGTTTCCTATTTTAACTTAATAAACAGCAATGGGGGAAATTCTCTAACTTTTTAAGCGAGTTATCGCAAATGATAAATATCGTCTAAAGGGTTGGTGTCAACCTCGTTCTGTCTATGAGAGCGCGATATCTAAATACGTGATTAGTCATGGGTGTCATCAAACCTTGAACGAAAAGTGGCGGATGTTCCGCGAATTCCCATCGTGCTAATAAAAAACAAGGTGGGAAAATTAAAATTTTACCGTTTATAATTATCACGAGAGTGATAACTTAACACAGGGGTTAAGCAGGTTGATAATTTATCGCTGGCTTTATAACTAAAGACGGTAAAATTTTAACTTGCCCACCTTGTTTTTTATTAGCACGAGGGGAATTCGCGAGACATTCGTCACTTTTCGTTCAAGGTTTGATGACACCTATGACTAATTTCACCTATTGAGATATCGCGCTCTCATAGACGGGACGAGGTTGACACCAACCCTTTAGACAATAGTTATCACTTGTGATAACTTGCTTAAAAGGTTAAAGAATTGCCCCCATGGTAGTCTTCCTTACTCTTAAGCGTATTTTAAATTTTATGTGTTTTGGGATGAAACTTCACCTTGTTCGTTAGTCTTACCCATGTTTTACAAAGTTTACAAAGTATCGCAAAAATCTGTGGGAAAGTTGTACTTCTGCATTGCCCTTTAAGAAGTTTACATTGACGAGTAAAAATTGTAATTCGTCTGCATGATTAGCATCAATCCAGACTGGTGATTCGGATAACAGTGGTCTGTGTGTCCAATAATAGATGTAAGTTCTAACCCCAGCTTTAGCTAAAATATCAGCCAATTCATAGGCTGGACAAATGAATATAGCATCAGTGTCAAGTTGCGTTGCGAAAATTTCTTCTTCAAATTGGTGAATTTTGTTACAATGATCTTTGTAATAGTATCTGATCGAGCGTAAAGTATCACCACTAATGTTACCAAACAATTTCACAGCTACTGCATTGAACAAATCAGTGGCTGACATATTTGCTTCATAAAGTTTGGTTCTCACCGTGGTAGCACCATCGTCTGACACCAGCCCAATAATAACTTCCTTGTCTTTCATGCTTGGTAAAGTTAATGTCATTTCCAAGGTTAAATTTTCATACAAAACAGGATACAGTTTATGCATTTCTGAGACTTCGGCCAAAACTCTACTATCTATACTTCGAAGACATTCCATGGTCAACTTGATGTTTTGCGAACTGTTCGCACAACCGACCTGGGTCGCGATTTTTAAGCTGTTATTTAGAGTCTTGAACGCGCAAGATACCATTGTATTTTTTGTTATAAATCCGCTCATCATTATAGCCCTTTTGTACAAATGTCTCGACCTCGGGTTTAGCAAATGATATTCCACAGACATTGATCCTGAACTGTGACCCACGATGGTCACTTTATCAGGGTCTCCGCCAAATTTATCAATGTTTTTCTGAATCCATTTGAAAGCCATTTCTTGGTCCATCAATCCCATGTTGCCTGGACATTCCTCATCCTCCAAATATAACATACCAAATGCGCTAAGTCTATAGTTCATCAGAACTACAATAACGTTGTTCATAGCAGAAAGTTTCTCAAAATTGTAATCGATATGTGGTCCGGTACGAAAACCACTACCGAAAACGTACGCCATAACAGCCATATTTCTTTGATCTCCACTTGGAACCCAAACTGTCAAATATAGACAATCTTCAGATAATTCGGATTCGGTTAACGAGTAGTTATTATAAGAAAAAGGTATCTGCATGCAATAATGTTTCGGCTGCAATGCTAATAAGGTTCCATTCCAGGGCGTTACTTCGACGGGTGCTTTGAAACGCAATGTTCCTATTGGTGGTTGAGCGTAAGGAATTCCTTGAAATATTTTGACGTAGGTATTTTGCTCCGAGTCTTCCATTGAAATTGATACTTTGAGATATTTTCCAACCACGCCGCCTAAATTAGTGCGAACAATCACGGTTTCATTTTCTAAGCAAAAAGCTACAAAATTATTAAGTGAGAAGAAAATTAAGAACGTAGGAATTGAACGGTAAATGAGTATTTTAGCAGTTGCAATATGAATATTTATAATACTCTAAAACGCTTTGGTGTTTAACGCATTATGCATCGATTGAAAAGGTGTAAAGGATTTTATTTCCTGAAGTTCCAGCTGGATTTTCATTTAACACGAAACAGGAAATGATAAATATCTAAAGTTAGCGTCAAAATATTTGTTAAGCTGGATATGCACTCATGAATATACAAAAATCATCATATAAATTATAGGGTAAAAGTGATTTTCATAGACGGATCAAAATAGACGTAAATGAAATCATAGCTTGCATAGTAACAGGTGAATTTTAAGATTTACACAAAGGATTAAATGGCAAATGTTTAAACAAAGCTTAAGAATTCGAAGAGAGGGTTAAGAAATGTTCCATAAGTATGTCACTGGTTACCAAGAGCTTGTCATGAAGTGACGTAGAACATAGATTAAAGGTAAAGCAACGCCTGGTGAGGCGCTGTCAAAGGCTTAGTACAAACTAAATTGGAATATGGACTGCAGAATTGAGGGAGGGTATGCCGAGTACTTCAATTCTCGCTTGTCGTTCTCGAACTAGCTCGAGCTGTAAGTCTCTAGCATTACGAAGTACAGGTAGGGACGTCATACTTAAGGACCATATTTTATAAACTTATGGTCGAACTAACATGAGACCTAGCAAACCAAGGAGTAGTTTTACAAAGTTCGCCACCGCTCTTAGCTGTATGGCGAGAAATATTGAATCATGAATTGGTTACGTAAATGTTGCATAGATGGCGCGTACCTCTCTGTGCGTATTTAGTTTTCCATCTGTCTGTTGATAGCAAAGGCCAGAAAAACCATTTTTCCAAAGAGTAAAGTATCTTGAAATTTTATATCTGATCCCTATTGGGGTGTGACTAAAATACTGAACCTAGTGAATCGCTGAATTACTAAATGACATAAGTTTGTAAGACATGTTCCCAAAGTATGACAGTTCCTATACTGTGGTAGAGATTTACAGCTCGATCTAGTTCGAGAACGACAAGCGAGAATTGACTACACTTGGTTTTGCAGTCATCTTCCCATTAAGCCTGTGCTAAGCCTTTGACAGCGCCTCACCATGCGTCGCTTTACGAGAATCTACGACGTTCCACCTACGTCACTTCATGACAAGCTCTCAGTAACCAGTGACAAACTTATGAAACATATTTTATGAACTTATGATACTAATAATTTTCAGACTACGTGTGAATCTTTATAAGAGTTGATAAATACGAAGCTCTGTAACCCGGTGTGAAGACCTGCATGACCGTGCAGTAATACCAGATGTTGGGGTTGTAAAGGAGAAATGTAGAACATTATACCCTCTGGTCATAAATAAATTGTAAATACTTACAATACTACATCTATCTACTAAAACTATCATCCACTCTAACATAGGAGTTAAATAATAAGACAAATTTTAGTCACAACCCATATTTTGATCGAATATCATTTATCTTATTTGTTTTTTAAACGCGAGTTTGAATAAAACGTTTTCTTGCAGGAAGCACGTGCATCATAGTGTCTTTTCATATTAGTTAATGTTAATTAGTATTATTATTAGAACTTTGATTACTAAAGCCTTCCCATTGTGAGAATGGCATTTTAAAAACAATGGCATTACATAGACCACGACAGACAGCTACACGTCGTTTACGCTAAATCCTGCAACTAACAGATCAAGCTTTTTAAAGGCAAACAAATCTTCAAGATTAGTTTAACATTTATTTTTATGGAACTATTAAACTGAATTAAAAACGAGTTAAATAAGAACTGAATTCAATTTTATCTCAGTAAATTAAATTTAACCAAATGGTTTAAATCTCTTTTAATACAAAAAAGGGGTAAATAAATGCGAGAAAATTTAAATGAAATTCCGAACATAATCATAAATCTCGTTGATTTGAAATGCGGTAAATTTTTAAATAAGGGGAATTAATTATTGAAGAAATGCAATGGGTCGCCTTTGCTTCAACTTTATTCCAGTTTGGATGAACGGAGTGACCATCTCAATGGTCAAGCACAATGAAGACACAACCAGACAAACGGCATAGATCTTCAAAGGCGTCCAGACATCATTTAGCTCGAAGGGTGAGAACGAGAAACGATCGTCGGGATTTATTGAACGGTCCATGTTCCTACCCAAGAAGTCATTTAAACGACCAAAACCTAAAGCGAATGTAAAATTTATTTACGTCATTCATCACGAGGATATTCTCGGTTTTTTATTGGCTTTTGAACAATCCAACTTTAGTCAACCTGCCTCAAGTCGGATGCTTGGCAGACAAAAATTGTGTCCATAGTCTAGGAAAAGTTGGGTCGGGTGCGGTTTTCACACTACCTGACAGACCCGACTTGTCAGATCGACCGTCAGCGACTAAAGTACCATATTAAGAACGCTCCATTAATAAAACTATGAAAAGACGATTTTCTTTTTAAAACAAGATATTATAGGAGGTTTGCAAAAAAGCGTTAGAGCAACATGGCACACAACATAACGTATTGTGGCTTTCATCAAGGTATACACGATACTCACTTTGTCCACCACAACTTTCATGGACTCGTTCATGATGTACTCCGAAGTTCTTCGACTGACACAGACGTAGCGATCGAATGCGGAAACACGATCGAGCTTTGTGCTATTTTCAAAGAAAAACACGCAACGACTTAATTATGGATCATGAGAAATCTAGATTGCCGCAATGACAGACGTATGTTCAAAGCTTTGATGTTTACGTAATCCGCACTTTCAACAGACTTTTTAAGCAACCGTTTCCTTAATTCTACCACGACTTTTAAAATTGTCGAAAAAATTGTGTAGTTTTGGTTCGATTCAGAATTGACTGGGATACATCGTCATGAGAAATTCAACTGAAAACTGTATTTGTTTCATTACAGAAACAAAATTTTACTGGGCTTATATAAAGCTAACTTTAAAGGTATTGAAAAAGTAATCTGGAAAAGTTATGAGGCAAACAAAAGGGGAAACAACTTAATATTTGCCCGGACCCATAGTAGCCTCGTAACAAACCACAATTTCTTTAATTAATATATTTTGTTCAATATCCTGTTTAATCGAGGGAGCATTTATGCCTCCTATGGTTTTTGGAAAACTAAACTAAAAGAGGTTCAAACAGAAAGACTGACATGGTCATTTGTTTTCATAATTCGTATTATTTCTGACCTTTAACGGATTACTTTATCCGATAGTTCAGTTATTGAAGCACAGAGTGATTCCAGTGAGTTGATATCCTTTTAAATGGTGCATATAGAATTAACCAAACCAGGGTACCAAGAATTAGAAGATGATTAAGATAACTTTAGATTTTATTAAAAAAAACTAATTATTAGGCTTTATAAGCATTTTTCCAAAATTCCATGAGAAAAATGTAATATTTAGGAAGGTAGATTCTTAATCTGTTCAGCAATCTTTGTTACTGAAGATCTTTTTTCAAATTAGAAAAGAAATGGCGATTGAACTTGAATTATACTCACGGCGTTCAAAATAGGAGTTTGGGAAAAAACGAAAATGATTGGAAAGCTTCGAGTCTGCATCAATTATCGTTTGGACATCTTTCCTCTTTCGCTGTGTTTACTTTAGTCAACACTGTCAAAACATAACCATAACATAACCATAACGAAAAACATAAAAATGTTTGTTTAATCGGTCGGGCCTGAAGAGAATCAAGCAGTCGATAACAAGTTGGGAAACCAAAATATACCTCTCCGAGTCGAGACTAGAGATGTGAGTCGGTAATTTACCGTCCGTAAATTACCGGTAATTAACCTAATACCGCGTAAATTACCGTTTTATATCTTACCGTAGTTTTACAATGGTAATTTACGGGTAAATTACGGCGGTAAATTACCGTGGTAAATTACCAAACATTTTTATTACGCATTAAAAGTTCATTTTACACTTAAATGATCAACTATTTCTGTGTTTACTATTTCTGTGCGCCAAAATGACTCACCAGGCGCTACTCGCTAGCCTTACAACTTACAAAGATGCGCTAGAAATTACTCTTTCAATAAATATTTAGTTAGAGATCAGATTAGAACGGCCATGGCTGCCGTCTTGGTAGCAAAAGCCGCAAATACGTGTAAAGCTCACAATTAAACGTTGTTTAAAGTAATGGATTGTAAGCACAGAAATTTATAAATTACCAAAATTTACCGACCGAACGGTAATTTTTGTTTTCCCAAAATTTCAATCGGAAATTTACCGGTAATTTATCGGTAATTTACCCGGTAAATTACCGTTTTTAAAAATTACATTAATTTCACATCTCTAGTCGAGACGAGGGAGATCAAGAGTTTTTTCCCAAATAATATTATACATATAGTTGATATTGTTAAGATATAAATATTATCGATAACTTTCTTACTCTTGATACTTCAATAATTACTCATGCTAATAGAATCGGTGTATAAACACGTGTCTAAGTAAAGAAACGACGCTCGCGGTGCGCTGCTTGGAATTCCCCCAAGAGGGAAACGCTTTGGACCAAGTGCCGGGGACATTTGGGAGCACGCTCAAAGCCTGGAGAGACCCCTTTCCGACCTCTTTAGGCTCCCGGCTCACCTTAGTGCTCATAAGGCTATATAAACCGACCCCGGTCTATTCAAAAGAGGCTTTTTTGAGTGGGACTCTCTCGAGATAAGTAGAGTGAAATCTTGAAGATAGGGCATCTAGTGTGGCCCAAGATAGTAACCAAATACCTAAGATCGAGAGAGCGCAAGCAGACCGGCACGAGAGCCGCGTAAATCCGAAATCCCTCGTTGCCTCCCTTTTTTACGTAACAATATTAACAGGTTACAATAATCGTCAAACCTCTACACAATAACAGTAGCGTTGCTAGGGTTTGAAATGGGGGGTGCTTAATCTGGCTAAACTACTGGATAGTTCTTATAAGAAATGAATAACAAAATTTTGCGTAATTGGCTCATTGGAATATGTGAAGACCTTTATAACTATCCGAAAATTTGTGTCAACGTGAAATTATTCGTATTTTAAAGATAAAAATTCTTCAAAATTGTACTGTTTGATATTGAAATTCATCTCTACAAAGATGAAACTTAACGAATTTTAGGGGCTACGAGCAATTTTTGGTAGGGTTTACGGATTATTTTGAGGGGGCTAACTTTGAAATTTGGGGGGGGGCAAAAAATGGTTTAACGACCAATAATTAAAAACACTTTCTTACATTAAGTTCAATATTGTGACCCTTTAAAAATTTAAAACGTATGTATAAAAAAATTAATACCCTGACTGACTCATAAACACCTAACCCATCACCGAACACCCCTTACACAACATGCTCCGATTACAAACTGCGAAATCGGAAACAGACAGACAGAAACGTCCAGTGTAATACCTCTTGGTGAATTCATCGTTACTCGGAGAGGTAAAAATTGATTTTCTAATTTCAGTATACTTTGAAGTCTCTATGATGACTGATGTAATAATACCGAAAACTATAAACAAACAAAGAATCTCCATTTTAGTTTAGTCTTTGTTTTCTCACTGGTGAAACTTGGAGTGTACACTGTACATTGTATTCCTTCATTTTAGCATTGGCGGCGGTTGAGGATGGTGTTCGACGCAATCAATGTAAGTTATAAAGTCATTTAGAGCATATTTAAATTGTGCAGCTTAAGGAATAAAAACTTAAAGACACTGAATTCGGAAGAGATAGAGTTCAACTTTTTCAATTAAGTATCAGTTAAATCAGCCCCAATTTTTACAAACTTTTCATTCTAATCTGATAACAAACAAGATTACCAATCATGGGAACCCGACACGTTTTTTACTAAGGTATGACTGCGTATGACCAAAAGTTCAACGTAATATGTAAACGGAAGCTCTCTTAGATAAGAAGTTGATACTGCCTCTAATGTATAAGGAAGGTTTTTTGATTGAATGTAACTTTTTTGAATTACGTTTGCTGCTTTGAAAAATTGCACTGAACTAAAATCCTTAATATATGGTTAAAATTTTCAAAAGATCTATGTGATGGTTAATTTTATAAAATAAAGATGCAAAAGCCGGGAGTGTGGCACACTCATGTAAGCCAAGCTTCTGAGCGGCAAAGTTTGAGGGAATAAGACCAATGTTGGCAGTCCTACCCTATAGATGCTGAGTGCCCCGTGTCCACCAGAGGTGACTTGACAGCCACACCCCTTCTTCATCTCCCAAGTAAACCTCATTTCTTTCTCTGCTTACCCACATACTGAAGTCTATGGACCCAATTTGCATTGAAACCTCTAAGAAAATATAAAAATGATGCAAAGGGTGGTTTTTGAATCGCTAAAATGAATCCGAACTTCCTTGAAAAGTACTAGAGATAACATGGGAATTTCATGAAAAGCGACAGTCCATTAGGGTCGTGTATAAAGAAAACTATCCGTTCGTTACGTTTGGGAACCATCTTAAATGAGAGATAGAAGTTAAGGCAGTGATAGATACACTTTTTTAAGACGGAATGGGTAACAGGGTTATTCGGGTGCGCGTCCTAGTCCACGACACCCTTACCCGTGACGGAGGGGTATGAAAGAAGAGGCGGGTCTTATTTTTGTTATGGTGTTGTATGTATATCCGGGTCAAATAAACGTCGTCTGCCCCTTCGTCTGCCAAGTTGGAAGGGGCTCGGATTGTATATTTTGAAATAACATTGTTTAAAAATGGAAGTTACACAAGACATAGGGCTTGCAACTGAAAAAAAAGGGGAAGACCCAAGAAAATTAAAAGTGAGTTAGAATTGAGTAAAAGTCTTCATAGATATTACAGCACGAACAGGTTTTAACCAAACACTAAGCTCACAAAACTCCTGACCATTCACCAAGCCTTGGTTAACTTCATCAAATACGTTTACAAAATCATGAGGATAGTAGAAATGATTGGCTTAAGAAAGAATTAGCGAACACTTTTCACCTTTACAGATGTACTCCAAATCCAAAACACCGGCACCAAATTCCCTAACTACCTTCTTAATTGCTATTAAAAACAATTCCCGAATAATTACCGGACCCTCGCATTTAGACGGCTCCATTTTGAACCCCTGTGAAGACGCTTATCTCTACAACCATAGCCCACTCGATCCGCGCTCTATAGCTATAGCGCGAGCAGCTTGCGTCGTGACACGCGCGTGATCGAGTGGGCTATGGTACAACGCAAGAGGGGTCGTAGTCATGGCGACAGAGGTAAACAGGAATTACGTATCCTTGCCAGCAACGTCACCAATACGTAGTTTTTGTGAGCCAATAAGATAATTTAATTTTTTGGTTACGTGTTGAAGGAAGGGACTATATACTCGTCTCTGAGTTGGACTGAAGTAAAGGCCAAACATTGTTTATTCCGTCTTAAAAAAGTCTATCTATCCCTGGCTTCATTAACAACCTTACTTACATTAAGCAGTTTAAACATGCTTTTTACCAATAACTTTTCTTGTTGGACTTACGAGATTTTTTCATGATTCTCACAATTGGAAGAACTTTACCGTGAAACATATCACGTTTGAACTGCCTTCCAAGGGTGAATTCTGTTAAACAACACCTTCCAATAGTGAATAAAGCTACCACCCACCTTCCAATGGTAAAATAAGATACCAAGCGCCTACCATTGGTGAATTAAGTTACATAGAGCCTACCAATGGTGAATTTAGTTACCAAGAGCCCACAAATGGTAAATAAAGTTACTAAGCTTCTACCAATGGTGAAATAAGTTGCCAAGCGCCTACCATTGGTGAATTAAGTTACAAAGCTCCTTCCAAGGCTGAATTAAGTTACCAAGCGTCTTAAAAAGGTGAAATAAAATACCTAATGCCTTCCAAAGGTGAATTAAGTTACCAAGTGCTTTCCAAAGGTGAATTAAGTTACCAAGCGCCAATCAAAGGTGAATTAAGTTACCAAGTGCTTTCCAAAGGTGAATTAAGTTACCAAGCGCTTTCCAAAGGTAAATTAAGTTACCAAGCGCTTTCCAAAGGTAAATTAAGTTACCAAGCGCTTTCCAAAGGTGAATTAAGTTACCAAGCGCCTTCCAAAGGTGAATTAAGTTACCAAGCGCCTTCCACACAGAGATCGTGTGCTAAAGGTGAATTAAGTTACCAAGCGCCTTCCAAAGGTGAATTTAGTTACCAAGCGTCTTCCAAAGGTGAATTAATACACCAAGCGCCTTCCAAAGCTGAATTAAATTACCAAGCGCCTACTATTGGTGAATTTTTATTTAATTAGAGCCTACCAATGGTGAAGTTAGTTAGTTATCGTAGAAAACACTAAATTGACTCTTATATTTATTGCGAAACTTGTAACAGTCGTATGACTGTAATTTTTACTATGTTCTAATGGTTTGGTTACGGTAATTTCTTAGAGTGTAGTGGAGAATTCTCATTTCATTTTCATATGGAACGCCGTTTCGGCCAAAATTATGTACTTGCCAGGTTGTTATATAGTACGAGGCAAGTTGTTATATAGTACGAGGCAAGTTGTTATATAGTACGAGGCAAGTTGTTATATAGTACGAGGCAAGTTGTTATATAGTACGAGGCAAGTTGTTATATAGTACGAGGCAAGTTGTTATATACTTCGAGGCAAGTACGGTAAGGAAAGAAATGTCATTTCCCTCGTGAGCTTGGAGGGGGCAAAAAACGAGCGAAGCTGGTTTTAGGGGGACAAAAAGCAGCAGTATATATGGGTGAAATTTCAGGGGTATTGTACCGCCCCCCTCCATTGAGTGGTTTTCTATTGAACTTAGGCTGCGTTCAGTAACGCTCAACGTAGACCAAACGCGTTGAGCTCCGTTGATCAACGTGACGTCATGCGACGTATTAGGCTACTGAACGGTTTTTGCGAACTTTGCGTTGTGTCGTCTGCTTACTGTTCATGGAAATGTATAAGCGAGGGCCTGATACAGGCCCGTCCCTTACAAAAATCTTCTTAAGAACTCTTAGGAAAATTCCTTGGGAAATTTCTTTGGAAATCCTTAAGGCGTTCTTTAGAAAATTGGGGAATATTGGCCCCTTTTTCTTTGGAAATTACTTTGGAAATATCTTTGGAATTTTCTTGGGAAATATCTTTGGAATTTTCTTGGGAAATATCTTTGGAGTTTTCTTGGGAAATATCTTTGGAATTTTCTTGGGAAATATCTTTGGAATTTTCTTGGGAAAAATCTTTGGAATTTTCTTGGGAAATATCTTTGGAGTTTTCTTGGGAAATATCTTTGGAATTTTCTTGGGAAATATCTTTGGAATTTACTTGGGAAATGTCTTTGGAATTTTCGTGGGAAATGTCTATGGAATTTTCTTGAGAAATATATAGGGAAGATTATGGGTTAATTCATTTAGTCACTTGAAACGAGGATAGTTCTCACATGGAAAACCATATCCCAATACAGAGAGTGTAGTTCTTATATGCTGAACTACACCCCTTATAGCGAGGGAAGTTCTCGCATGCAGTGTGAAATGGCTTATAAAGTCAGGCATTTAATCGACTTAAAAACATCCGTAAACGGCAGAAAGTTTTAAACTTGTCCAATTGTATGGGGTACTAAGTGGGTTTTGGAGGCTTTAATGACCAAGCAGTAGATACAGACGTTGTTGTTAAATTTAATAATTTATATTCACTGAGAGTTTTTCGAGTATCAGAGACGCGTTTAACCTAATTTTCTCTACAATATTTTTAAAAAAATATTTATTTTGGACTCTAATTACGCTCGAAATAAAGATAAAACATGCCATAAGAGAATTAAGCAAAAATTCTGACTGACAGCTTAGATTCCCTGTAAATCTAAACATAACGATTTTAATTACTCTTATTTTACTTTCAATCTATTTCATCCTTTACATAAACACCTCACGGATTATTAAAGGCAAAAAAAAAAGATAAAAAAGAAAACAATGGGTAAATATAACATTTCATTTCAGCGCTTGCTGAGTCTTATAGCCTTCGTGAAAGTTTTTAATTTTTTTAACCATCAAGTTAATATCTATCTAGGAAAACTTTAGCTAAACAATTAGGGTAAAAATATTGTTTAGATAATTATATGTAAAGCATAATTGCAATATATCTGGCCCTTTGAAATTCATCTCTAAAATTCTAAACTAATTTCGTTGGAAAATAAACCCTAGACCTTCTTTAGAAATTTATCTCTTGAATTCCAAACGAATTTCATTGGAAAATAAACACTAGATCTTCTTTGGAAATTTATCTCTAGAATTCTTAAAAAATTTCTTAGGAAAATAAACCCTAGAGCTTCATTGGACATTTATCTCAATAATTCCTAACGAATTTCCTTGGGAAATTAACCCTAGACTTTTTTTGGAAATTGATCTCAAGAATTCCTAAAGAATTTCGTTGGAAAATAATCCCTAGACCTTCTTAGGAAATTTATCTCTAGAATTCCTAAAGAATTTCTTTAGAAAATAATCCCACGACATTCTTTGGAAATTTATCTTTAGAATTCCTAATGAATTTTTTTAGAAAATAATCCCTAGACCTTCTTAAGAAATTTATCTCTAGAATCCCTAAAGAATTTCTTTAGAAAATAATCCCAAGACATTCTTTCGAAATTTGTCTCAAGAATTCTTTAGGAAATTCCAAGGAAGTCTTTGGAAATAGTTTCTTTAGAAAATTATCCCAAGGGCTCCGTAGGGTTCCAAAGAAATTCCTTTAGAACTCTTAAGAACATTTTTGTAAGGGGTAGCCAGAAACGTTACGCAGAGGGGGCAGTATCTTTCTGTGAGGGGCATGGCAAATGCAATTTTTTTTGTAGAATAACATAAATATCAAAATGTCAGACAATAAATATTTCCGCAGGTATTTCATTACTGACACTCATTTAACATTTGAAAATCAACCTTTTTTTTAAAAATTAAAAAAAAAATAAATTGTTAATAAACAATTCTAAATCTAAATTTCTAGTCAAATCTTTTTCGTAGGCTTAGGAATTTACGTTTCACTTTCTTTCAAGTGACATAGCTCGTCGTTAGAGTGAAAATACGCGTGTAGGGCAAGAAAAGCTTGCCTCGCAACTTCGCATGACGCTGTTGAGGCGTCAAATGTAAGTCTGTACCATGAGCGGTCGGTCATTCATTAACTCCCGTACGCTACCCGTGAAATCCAACTTAAGAAATCCGAAATCAATGCTGATTTTGAAATCAAATAAAAAATCCGAAATCAGCGACGAAATCACAAAATCATTAAAGAAATTATAAAATCAGGAAAAAAACACAAAATCAACTAAGAAATCACGAAATCAACATAAAAATCACGAAATCAGAAACAAAATCGGAAAAGAAATCGTGAAATCCATTACAAAATCCAAAGAAATCACAAAATCCGACGAAATCAAGGGGAAAATCTCAAAATCCAAAGAAATCACAAAATCCGACGAAATCAAGGGGAAAATCTCAAAATCCGAGGAAATCACGTAAAAAATCTCAAAATCCAACGAAATCAATGGAAATATCGCAAAATCCGTCGAAATAACGAGAAAAATAGTAATATCCGACGGAATCATGGGAAAAAACTAAAAATTCGATGAAATTCATTGGATTTTATCGAACTCTGAAATCAAACGAAATCCGACGAAATCAAACGGAATTCGAAGAAATCTAACGGAATTCGAAGAAGTCTAACGGAATTCGAAGAAATCTAACGGAATTCGAAGAAATCTAACGGAATTCGAAGAAATCTAACGGAATTCGAAGATATCAAACGGAATTCGAAGATATCAAACGGTATCCGAAGATATCAAACGGAATTCGAAGATATCAAACGGAATTCGAAGATATCAAACGGTATCCGAAGATATCAAACGGTATCCGAAGATATCAAACGGTATCCGATGATATCAAACGGTATCCGAAGATATCAAACGGTATCCGAAGATATCAAACGGTATCCGAAGATATCAAACGGTATCCGAAGATATCAAACGGTATCCGAAGATATCAAACGGTATCCGAAGATATCAAACGGTATCCGAAGATATCAAGCGGTATCCGAAGATATCAAGCGGTATCCGAAGATATCAAACGGTATCCGAAGATATCAAACGGTATCCGAAGATATCAAACGGTATCCGAAGATATCAAACGGTATCCGAAGATATCAAACGGTATCCGAAGATATCAAGCGGTATCCGAAGATATCAAACGGTATCCGTAGATATCAAGCGGTATCCGAAGATATCAAACGGTATCCGAAGATATCAAACGGTATCCGAAGATATCAAACGGTATCCGAAGATATCAAACGGTATCCGAAGATATCAAACGGTATCCGAAGATATCAAACGGTATCCGAAGATATCAAGCGGTATCCGAAGATATCAAACGGTATCCGAAGATATCAAGCGGTATCCGAAGATATCAAGCGGTATCCGAATATATCAAACGGTATCCGAAGATATCAAACGGTATCCGAAGATATCAAACGGTATCCGAAGATATCAAACGGTATCCGAAGATATCAAACGGTATCCGAAGATATCAAACGGTATCCGAAGATATCAAGCGGTATCCGAAGATATCAAGCGGTATCCGAAGATATCAAACGGTATCCGAAGATATCAAACGGTATCCGAAGATATCAAACGGTATCCGAAGATATCAAACGGTATCCGAAGATATCAAACGGTATCCGAAGATATCAAACGGTATCCGAAGATATCAAACGGTATCTGAAGATATCAAACGGTATCCGAAGATATCAAACGGTATCCGAAGATATCAAACGGTATCCGAAGATATCAAACGGCATCCGAAGAAATCAAATTGGATTTCGAAATCCCGAACACTTTTTCCAAAACGCCCGACCCCTCGCTGTACCCTGACATAATATTTTGGTCCTGGATGACAAAACCAGCGATATATATCAAGGATAACGACGAAAAGCTAAAAATTCCAGTGCATCAGGGATGCAAATCAAAAGTGAATTTAAAACATACAAATGAATCATGGATATATCAAGTAAAAAATTCATGTATATCAGGAATATACACAGATAAAGACAATAAAGTCTAAAATATGTTGATATACATTCTAAATAGTTTTAATATTTGTGTACCAAAATGAAAACTTAATTTGATAAGGTTGGCATTGAAAATTATTTAGGGGGCATTTAGGGGCAAACCGAAATCTTATTTGAGGGGGCACGATATATTTTTGAGGGGGCATTGCCCCCTGGTGCCCCCCCCCCGTGGCTACGGGCCTGGGCCCTGATAACCGAAATAAGAGAATACTCTGACCAGTAACTTAGCCAAAGCTTAAGCTTTAACACCCAATAACGTTTTAAGCTTCATAGATATACTCGAAAAAATTTCCATAAAATACTATCAGACTTATTCTTTCGCATTCAGTCGCTGCTACACCGATTTTATTAACATTTCCGAAATTATCCGAAAAATTAACTTCCCGAAATCCTTCAGGGAGATATGTGATATCTTCGGATACCGTGTGATATCTTCGGATACCGTTTGATATCTTCGGATACCGTGTGATATCTTCGGATACCGTGTGATATCTTCGGATACCGTGTGATATCTTCGGATACCGTTTGATATCTTCGGATACCGTGTGATATCTTCGGATACCGTGTGATATCTTCGGATACCGTTTGATATCTTCGGATACCGTTTGATATCTTCGGATACCGTTTGATATCTTCGGATACCGTTTGATATCTTCGGATACCGTTTGATATCTTCGGATACCGTTTGATATCTTCGGATACCGTTTGATATCTTCGGATACCGTTTGATATCTTCGGATACCGTTTGATATCTTCGGATACCGTTTGATATCTTCGGATACCGTTTGATATCTTCGGATACCGTTTGATATCTTCGGATACCGTTTGATATCTTCGGATACCGTTTGATATCTTCGGATACCGTTTGATATCTTCGGATACCGTTTGATATCTTCGGATACCGTTTGATATCTTCGGATACCGTTTGATATCTTCGGATACCGTTTGATATCTTCGGATACCGTTTGATATCTTCGGATACCGTTTGATATCTTCGGATACCGTTTGATATCTTCGGATACCGTTTGATATCTTCGGATACCGTTTGATATCTTCGGGTACCGTTTGATATCTTCGGGTACCGTTTGATATCTTCGGGTACCGTTTGATATCTTCGGGTACCGTTTGATATCTTCGGGTACCGTTTGATTTCTTCGGGTACCGTTTGATATCTTCGGATACCGTGTGATATCTTCGGATACCGTTTGATATCTTCGGATACCGTTTGATATCTTCGGATACCGTTTGATATCTTCGGATACCGTTTGATATCTTCGGATACCGTTTGATATCTTCGGATACCGTTTGATATCTTCGGATACCGTTTGATATCTTCGGATACCGTTTGATATCTTCGGATACCGTTTGATATCTTCGGGTACCGTTTGATATCTTCGGATACCGCTTGATATCTTCGGATACCGTTTGATATCTTCGGATACCGCTTGATATCTTCGGACACCGTTTGTTATCTTCGAATTCCGTTTGATATCTTCGTATACCGTTTGATATCTTCGGATTCCGTTTGATATCTTCGGATACCGTTTGATATCTTCGAATTCCGTTTGATATCTTCGGATTCCGTTTGATATCTTCGGATACCGTTTGATATCTTCGAATTCCGTTTGATATCTTCGGATACCGTTTGATATCTTCGAATTCCGTTTGATATCTTCGAATTCCGTTAGATATCTTCGGATACCGTTAGATTTCTTCGAATTCCGTTAGATTTCTTCGAATTCCGTTAGATATCTTCGGATACCGTTAGATTTCTTCGAATTCCGTTAGATTTCTTCGAATTCCGTTTGATTTCGTCGGATTTCGTTTGATTTCAGAGTTCGATAAAATCCAATGAATTTCATCGAATTTTTAGATTTTTCCCATGATTCCGTCGGATATTACTATTTTTCTCGTTATTTCGACGGATTTTGCGATATTTCCATTGATTTCGTTGGATTTTGAGATTTTTTACGTGATTTCCTCGGATTTTGAGATTTTCCCCTTGATTTCGTCGGATTTTGTGATTTCTTTGGATTTTGAAATGGATTTCGCGATTTCTTTTCCGATTTTGTTTCTGATTTCGTGATTTTTATGTTGATTTCGTGATTTCTTAGTTGATTTTGTGTTTTTTTCCTGATTTTATAATTTCTTTAATGATTTTGTGATTTCGTCGCTGATTTCGGATTTTTTATTTGATTTCAAAATCAGCATTGATTTCGGATTTCTTAAGTTGGATTTCACGGGTAGCGTACGGGAGTTAATGAATGACCGACCCCTCATGGTACAGACTTACATTTGACGCCTCAACAGCGTCTTGCGAAGTTGCGAGGCAAGCTTTTCTTGCCCTACACGCGTATTTTCACTCTAACGACGAGCTATGTCACTTGAAAGAATTCCTTAGCCTACTATTGTGGCACTTAAAAGATCTGACTAGAAATTTAGATTTAGAATTGTTTATTAACAATTTATTTTTTTTTATTTTTTAAAAAAAGTTTGATTTTCAAATGTTAAATGAGTGTCAATAATGAAATACCTGCGGAAATATTTATTGTCTGACATTTTGATATTTATGTTATTCTACAAAAAAAATTGCATTTGCCATGACCCCTCACAGAAAGATACTGCCCCCTCTGCGTAACGTTTCTGGCTACGGGCCGCCCTGATAACCGATATAAGAGAATACTCTGACCAGTAACTTAGCCAAGGCTTAAGCTTTAAAACCCAATAACGTTTTAAGCTTCATAGATATAATCGAACAAAATTCCATAAAATACTATCAGACTTATTCTTTCGCATTCAGTCGCTGCTACACCGATTTTATTAACATTTCCGAAATTATCCGTCAAATTAACTTCTCGAAATCCTTCAGGGAGATATGTTTCCGCCATTGCCACTACGTCACAAATTGCGTTGCTCAACGAAGTAATCGGCTCTTACAGCCGATGACGATGACTTCGAAGCCTCTTCGCTTACAATCGTGACGTCAAACCGGAAGTTCCGAAAATCGTTCAGTGGCGAATGCTCATTCAACGGAGCCTCCGTTGAGCGTTACTGAACACGCCCTTTGTTTTATATGGAGTGGTAAAGTCTATACCGTTTGTAAAGAGGTCCAACGTCTATAAGAGTGCTGTCAGAAGGGTGGTCGCCCATTTCCGCACAGTTTTATTTTTCACATCTTAAAAACCTATAGCCCGTTTTTGCACACTTTTTCATAACCCATTTCCGCACAGTTTGCAAAAGTAAAAAATAAATATTTCTATAGTCTGTCAAACGAAAGAAGAGCCCCGAAAAATTTGTCCAAATTGGTGTCGCCACCTTCGACCCCATAGTGCTTTATCAACCTGTTTTGTTTTGTCAATAGTCGTCTGTAATATAGTCTGCTATAAACAGATAGGCTTAATCGCAATAGAACTAATAAATTTTGCTATATATATTTAATATGTTTATGTTTCATGATTTTTTACGATCATCGAGTATTAAAGAATAAAAAACAAAATTAACGACAAGACACCAGTTTTATCTTTGTTGAACTAGCATTGCAATATATTTTAATGACATAAGTTAAAGTACTTGTCCATTGGCGACACCAATTTGGACAAATTTCTCAGGGCTCTTCTTTCGTTTGACAGACTATAGTTGATTACATTTTAAAAAACTTAAACTTATGCTGCTTGCCCATTGATCCGAAAAGAGCCAAAATGTGAGGTTTTATGACTAAAATTTTCGATGCTATTTAACGAGAGATTTATTTTTAATGCTCCTTTTACTTCTATTTTTAACAAAATCACACTTGGTTTAATGCTTACGTCTATCAATATACTTTTCAATATCGATAGTGATATATTGCCATGTTCAAATCACAGGTATAATGGCATGCCCCTATTGTCGCATAAACTAACCTAACCTAACCGAGCCTCATCTAACCTAACCGAACCTAACCAAACCTGACCTAACCCCAACGGAACCAAACCTAACCCTAAACAATATCTATAGAGAAATTGAAATGGTCAAATCACAAGTTTAATAGCATAACCAAACCTAACCTAACCCTAAACTATATCTATAGTGAAATTGCAATGGTGAAATCAAAAGTTTAAAAGCATGCCCCTATTGTAGCATAACCAAACCTAACCTACCGAACCTAACCCTAAACGAACCGAACCGAACCGAACCTAACCTATTCAACAAGCAAATAAAAATGTTTTATTTGCAAGCTGTGCGGAAATGGGTTATGGTAGAAAATGGTGAATTAAAATATCAATGTGAAAAGAGTGCGGAAATGTTCCATAAAAAGTGTGCGGAATTGGGCTATGATTCTCGAAAAATGTGCGGAAATGGGCATCCTCGGTCAGAAGCCCCGGTTTGACGTCACCCACTATGTTCCCATAAAGAACAAGGCAACCCAAGGGCTCGTAATAGTAGCCACATCGTACAGTAATTAACAGGCGTACAGAAAATAAATTGAGTGAATAGCCCCTCGATGCGCTACCTTTAACTGTTTTAAAATTATTACTTAAATTTTTTTACTTCTGTTATAATTATAATAGTGTGACACGAACGGAAAACGTGAGTGAGTACCCCCACGATGCGCATCCTTTAACAGTGGCAAAACGATACACCAGAAAACACCCATTAAAATAAGTACTGAACATCAGAGTGAATAGCCCCTCGATGCCCTAACAAAAAATTATA
The DNA here is from genome assembly GCA_019434445.1 of Phalangium opilio. Classification (NCBI taxonomy): domain Eukaryota; kingdom Metazoa; phylum Arthropoda; class Arachnida; order Opiliones; family Phalangiidae; genus Phalangium; species Phalangium opilio. The sequence continues at coordinate 139,300 of JAEQBA010000079.1, read as the reverse complement.
ACCCTTAATCCTTTACTTATGTAATAATTGTAATATCAGAGGCCCCAAGCTTAGTGGTCGGCGTTTGGACAAGATAATCCATAGAATTTTGTTTAATCAGTTAATCATAAATAATAATCAGATAATTATTCGTGATTACATTGCTTTAGTCATAGACTTCCCGTGGATAATTTTAAATTATGAATAAAGATAAAACAAACAGATATTATCCTATCCAAATGCCGACCACTACTCAAGCTAGTACCTTCTTTTAAAACTCTTCTCGATTTTTGGAGAAATAAACGTAACTTCCAATAATAAATACCGCCTTAAAACTATTCTAAATATGACGTCGGTATATACTTTCTTTTGCTTCTTAACAATTCCCGTCGATTTCTTTGAATTTTGCAATAGGGGAGTGGGATCTTGGTGGGATAAAAAGCGTGAAACCCTTATTGTCGACGGGTGACAGGAATTTTAAAGGGAGTATTAAACCGTCCATTTAAATTAAGGCAATACCATAATCCTCTCTCTCTCTCTCCAGCTTTAAATATATCGAGCAAACGTAAAACACAATTCTCAATGTTTAACTTTACTAGTACAAATAAATCCAATTTTTAAACTTACTGTTATAATTCCCTTCCTTTTAAAACACACGAACGAAAAACATCACCTCACCACAATTCTCTCCCATTCACTCTCCCTTCAATGACGATCGAAAAATTTTATACTGTCAAAGGCAGTTCTCTTTCACGACGCCGCCACAATACCCCTGAAATTTCACCAATATATATTGCTGCTTCTTGGCCCCCTAAAACCGGCTTCGCTCGTTTTTTGCCCCCTCCAAGCTCACGAGGGAAATGACAACAACTTGCCTCGTACTATACAACAACTTGACTCGTACTATACACCAACTTGCCTCGTACTATACAACAACTTGCCTCGTACTATACAACAACTTGACTCGTACTATACACCAACTTGCCTCGTACTATACAACAATATGCCTCGTACTATATAACAACTTGCCTCGTACTATACAACAACTTGCCTCGTACTATACAACAACTTGCCTCGTAGTATATAACAACTTTCCTCGTACTATATAACAACTTGCCTCGTACTATACAACAACTTGCCTCGTACTATGCAACAACTTGCCTCGTACTATGCAACAACTTGCCTCGTACTATACAACAACTTGCCTCGTACTATATAACAACTTGCCTCGTACTATACAACAACTTGCCTCGTAGTATATAACAACTTTCCTCGTACTAAATAACAACTTGCCTCGTACTATACAAAAACTTGCCTCGTACTATGCAACAACTTGCCTCGTACTATGCAACAACTTGCCTCGTACTATACAACAACTTGACTCGTACTATATAACAACTTGCCTCGTACTATACAACAACTTGCCTCGTAGTATATAACAACTTTCCTCGTACTATATAACAACTTGCCTCGTACTATACAACAACTTGCCTCGTACTATACAACAACTTGCCTCGTACTATACAACAACTTGCCTCGTACTATACAACAATATGCCTCGTACTATATAACAACTTGCCTCGTACTATACAACAACTTGCCTCTTACTATATAACAACTTGCCTCGTACTATATAACAACTTGCCTCGTACTATACAACAACTTGCCTCGTACTATACAACAACTTGCCTCGTACTATACAACAATATGCCTCGTACTATATAACAACTTGCCTCGTACTATACAACAACTTGCCTCTTACTATATAACAACTTGCCTCGTACTATATAACAACTTGCCTCGTACTATACAACAACTTGCCTCGTAGTATATAACAACTTTCCTCGTACTATATAACAACTTGCCTCGTACTATACAACAACTTGCCTCGTACTATACAACAACTTGCCTCGTACTATGCAACAACTTGCCTCGTACTATATAACAACTTGCCTCGTACTATACAACAACTTGCCTCGTAGTATATAACAACTTTCCTCGTACTATACAACAACTTGACTCGTACTATACACCAACTTGCCTCGTACTATACAACAACTTGCCTCGTACTATACAACAACTTGACTCGTATTATACACCAACTTGCCTCGTACTATACAACAACTTGCCTCGTACTATACAACAACTTGCCTCGTACTATACAACAACTTGCCTCGTACTATACAACAACTTGCCTCGTACTATATAACAACTTGCCTCGTACTATACAACAACTTGCCTCGTAGTATATAACAGCTTTCCTCGTACTATATAACAACTTGCCTCGTACTATACAACAACTTGCCTCGTAGTATATAACAACTTTCCTCGTACTATATAACAACTTGCCTCGTACTATACAACAACTTGCCTCGTACTATACAACAACTTGCCTCGTACTATGCAACAACTTGCCTCGTACTATATAAAAACTTGCCTCGTACTATACAACAACTTGCCTCGTAGTATATAACAACTTTCCTCGTACTATATAACAACTTGCCTCGTACTATACAACAACTTGACTCGTACTATACACCAACTTGCCTCGTACTATACAACAACTTGCCTCGTACTATATAACAACTTGCCTCGTACTATACAACAACTTGCCTCGTAGTATATAACAACTTTCCTCGTACTATATAACAACTTGCCTCGTACTATACAACAACTTGCCTCGTACTATACAACAACTTGCCTCGTACTATACAACAACTTGCCTCGTACTATACAACAACTTGCCTCGTACTATACAACAATATGCCTCGTACTATATAACAACTTGCCTCGTACTATATAACAACTTGCCTCGTACTATACAACAACTTGCCTCGTACTATACAACAACTTGCCTCGTACTATACAACAACTTGCCTCGTACTATACAACAACTTGCCTCGTACTATACAACAACTTGCCTCGTACTATACAACAACTTGCCTCGTACTATACAACAACTTGCCTCGTACTATATAACAACTTGCCTCGTACTATACAACAACTTGCCTCGTAGTATATAACAACTTTCCTCGTACTATATAACAACTTGCCTCGTACTATACAACAACTTGCCTCGTACTATACAACAACTTGCCTCGTACTATACAACAACTTGCCTCGTACTATACAACAACTTGCCTCGTACTATACAACAACTTGCCTCGTACTATACAACAATATGCCTCGTACTATATAACAACTTGCCTCGTACTATATAACAACTTGCCTCGTACTATACAACAACTTGCCTCGTACTATACAACAACTTGTCTCGTAGTATATAACAACTTTCCTCGTACTATATAACAACTTGCCTCGTACTATACAACAACTTGCCTCGTACTATATAACAACTTGCCTCGTACTATATAACAACTTGCCTCGTACTATATAACAACTTGCCTCGTACTATACAACAACTTGCCTCGTAGTATATAACAACTTTCCTCGTACTATATAACAACTTGCCTCGTACTATACAACAACTTGCCTCGTACTATACAACAACTTGCCTCGTACTATGCAACAACTTGCCTCGTACTATATAACAACTTGCCTCGTACTATACAACAACTTGCCTCGTAGTATATAACAACTTTCCTCGTACTATATAACAACTTGCCTCGTACTATACAACAACTTGACTCGTACTATACACCAACTTGCCTCGTACTATACAACAACTTGCCTCGTACTATATAACAACTTGCCTCGTACTATACAACAACTTGCCTCGTAGTATATAACAACTTTCCTCGTACTATATAACAACTTGCCTCGTACTATACAACAACTTTCCTCGTACTATATAACAACTTGCCTCGTACTATATAACAACTTGCCTCGTACTATACAACAACTTGACTCGTACTATACACCAACTTGCCTCGTACTATACAACAACTTGCCTCGTACTATACAACAACTTGCCTCGTACTATACAACAACTTGCCTCGTACTATACAACAATATGCCTCGTACTATATAACAACTTGCCTCGTACTATATAACAACTTGCCTCGTACTATACAACAACTTGCCTCGTAGTATATAACAACTTTCCTCGTACTATGCAACAACTTGCCTCGTACTATACAACAACTTGCCTCGTAGTATATAACAACTTTCCTCGTACTATATAACAACTTGCCTCGTACTATACAACAACTTGACTCGTACTATACACCAACTTGCCTCGTACTATACAACAACTTGCCTCGTACTATATAACAACTTGCCTCGTACTATACAACAACTTGCCTCGTAGTATATAACAACTTTCCTCGTACTATATAACAACTTGCCTCGTACTATACAACAACTTGCCTCGTACTATACAACAATTTGCCTCGTACTATACAACAACTTGCCTCGTACTATACAACAACATGCCTCGTACTATATAACAACTTGCCTCGTACTATATAACAACTTGCCTCGTACTATACAACAACTTGCCTCGTACTATACAACAACTTGCCTCGTACTATACAACAACTTGCCTCGTACTATACAACAACTTGCCTCGTACTATACAACAACTTTCCTCGTACTATATAACAACTTGCCTCGTACTATACAACAACTTGCCTCGTACTATACAACAACTTGCCTCGTACTATGCAACAACTTGCCTCGTACTATGCAACAACTTGCCTCGTAGTATATAACAACTTTCCTCGTACTGTATAACAACTTGCCTCGTACTATACAACAACTTGCCTCGTACTATACAACAACATGCCTCGTACTATATAACAACTTGCCTCGTACTATACAACAACTTGCCTCGTACTATATAACAACTTGCCTCGTACTATATAACAACTTGCCTCGTACTATATAACAACTTGCCTCGTACTATATAACAACCTGGCAAGTACATAATTTTGGCCGAAACGGCGTTCCATATTTTCAGTCTGAAATGATTGGAATATTGTTAGGAGGTTATATGGACTGGAAATTATGACGGGCGGCTTGCGGCACCGTAACTCTCCCAGTGTACCTCGCCTAGACCCCTACCCTTCGATACGCGATTGTTAAGTGCTACTGCTTAGCGCCATTCTGTTTGTATGAGATCTAATTTATATTAATAAAAACTGCTTTTGCAGACAAAGGCTTGAAAAAGTAAAAGATAAGTTTATAAATTAATTGCCTGAAGTAACAGATATTAAGATTTTGACTTTTGAAGACATTATTATAAAACAATCAATGTCTTAAAAAATTCTTATCTTAGTTTTTTTCACCAAAATACCTTTAGTAAAAATATTTCATTATGAAGTATCTGCATCGTTTTGAAAACATTTCCCATGTGCATTTTATTTTCTATCAAAAATATACAGTTAAAAAGGTTACACATAGTTATTATTGTCACGGTTATTTGAGATTTAAAAGAAATAAAAACTTTTGTTTACGGAGATATCCAACGTGATTTTATTAAAACATTTAAAATTTCTAAGAGACGTTTCGGGCCGCGGCTCGTCATTCAGTCACTGAGACAGAGACTGAATGACGAGCCGCGGCCCGAAACGTCTCTTAGAAATGTTAAATGTTTTAATAAAATCACGTTGGATATCTCCGTAAACAAAATTTTTTAATTCTTTTAAATATACAGTTAAGTTTAAGTATTCGGCTCTACAAGGAGAATAAAATGTATTAAAAATCGTTGGTAGCTGATAAAATAAATTTAGTATTGAGACCTAACAAAACGTGTTCGCTCATTTTAAGATTTCGAAGTACCAAACATAAACGTTGTATAACTCTCAAAAGATCACGATCAAGGTACAGATATTTTCGATTTTAATAACTAGTCTATAATCACAGTCAAACGGCCTATGTTATTTTCCTCTTCGCAATATTTTCAGTATTAAAATATCAAAGGCTAAAGTCATCAAGTTCAATTTAATAATAATGAAAAAAATTAACCACAATCCCTTACAATATTCTTGGAAATGCCAGATTTTCTAGAACTATTATTAAGAGAAAAATACTTGTTTAAATAATGTTGAAAAATATTTTCAGCAAATTAAATGTTTCATAATTATGTCTTCAAAAGTCAAAATTTTAATATCTGTATTTCAGGCAATTAATTTATAAACTTATCTCTTACTTTTTCAAGTCTTTGTCTGCAAAAACAGTTTTTATTAATATCTAGACTTCAGTCTTAATAGTAATTAAAGTTGTTTAGAAACTAGCGTTTTAAACCTTAGGACAGAAAAGAACGCACTCATATTAAGTCTAAGGGTTTTGCGTGTCCATTATTTAAAGTTTCAATCCTGACTGGTTGACATGACGTCATAATCAACGCCCAGTTCAACTCAAATAGCTTTCCCTTCGTTTTCACAGGGGAAACTTACCCTTGATCGCTTACCTTGTTCAATTACCCTTGATCGCTAACCTAGTTCAATTACTCTTGATCGCTAACCTAGTTCAATTACCCTTGATCGCTAACCTAGTTCAATTACTCTTGATCGCTAACGTAGTTCAATTACCCATGATCGCTAACCTATTTCAATTACCCTTGGTCGCCAACCTAGTTCAATTACTCTTGATCGCTAACCTAGTTCAATCACCCTTGATCGCTAACCTAGTTAATTCACGCTTGATCGCTAACCAAGTTCAATCACCCTTGATCGCTAACCTAGTTCAATCACCCTTGATCGCTAACCTAGTTCAATCACCCTTGATCGCAAACCTAGTTCAATCACCCTTGATCGCTAACCTAGTTCAATTATCCTTGATCGCTATTCTAGTTCAATTACCCGTGATCGCTAACCTAGTTCAATTTTCCTTGATCGCTAACCTAGTTCAATTACCCTTGATCGCTAACCTAGTTCAATTACCCTTGATCGCTAACCTAATACAATTACCCTTGATCGCAAACCTAGTTCAATCACCCTTGATCGCTATTCTAGTTCAATTACCCGTGATCGCTAACCTAGTTCAATTTTCCTTGATCGCTAACCTAGTTCAATTACCCTTGATCGCTAACCTAGTACAATTACCCTTGATCGCTAACCTAGTTCAATTACCCTTGATCGCTAACCTAATACAATTACCCTTGATCGCAAACCTAGTTCAATCACCCTTGATCGCTAACCTAGTTCAATTACCCTTGATCGCTATTCTAGTTCAATTACCCTTGATCGCTAACCTAGATCAATTACTCTTGATCGCTAACGTAGTTCAATTACCCATGATCGCTAACCTATTTCAATTACCCTTGGTCGCCAACCTAGTTCAATTACTCTTGATCGCTAACCTAGTTCAATCACCCTTGATCGCTAACCTAGCTCAATCACCCTTGATCGCTAACCTAGTTCAATTACCCTTGATCGCTATTCTAGTTCAATTACCCTTGATCGCTAACCTAGTTAATTCACGCTTGATCGCTAACCAAGTTCAATCACCCTTGATCGCTAACCTAGTTCAATCACCCTTGATCGCTAACCTAGTTCAATCACCCTTGATCGCTAACCTAGTTCAATCACCCTTGATCGCAAACTTAGTTCAATCACCCTTGATCGCTAACCTAGTTCAATTATCCTTGATTGCTATTCTAGTTCAATTACCCGTGATCGCTAACCTAGTTCAATTACCCTTGATCGCTATTCTAGTTCAATTACCCGTGATCGCTAACCTAGTTCAATTTTCCTTGATCGCTAACCTAGTTCAATTACCCTTGATCGCTAACCTAGTTCAATTACCCTTGATCGCTAACCTAATACAATTACCCTTGATCGCAAACCTAGTTCAATCACCCTTGATCGCTATTCTAGTTCAATTACCCGTGATCGCTAACCTAGTTCAATTTTCCTTGATCGCAAACCTAGTTCAATCACCCTTGATCGCTAACCTAGTTCAATTATCCTTGATCGCTATTCTAGTTCAATTACCCGTGATCGCTAACCTAGTTCAATTACCCTTGATCGCTATTCTAGTTCAATTACCCGTGATCGCTAACCTAGTTCAATTTTCCTTGATCGCTAACCTAGTTCAATTACCCTTGATCGCTAACCTAGTTCAATTACCCTTGATCGCTAACCTAATACAATTACCCTTGATCGCAAACCTAGTTCAATCACCCTTGATCGCTATTCTAGTTCAATTACCCGTGATCGCTAACCTAGTTCAATTTTCCTTGATCGCAAACCTAGTTCAATCACCCTTGATCGCTAACCTAGTTCAATTATCCTTGATCGCTATTCTAGTTCAATTACCCGTGATCGCTAACCTAGTTCAATTACCCTTGATCGCTATTCTAGTTCAATTACCCGTGATCGCTAACCTAGTTCAATTTTCCTTGATCGCTAACCTAGTTCAATTACCCTTGATCGCTAACCTAGTTCAATTACCCTTGATCGCTAACCTAATACAATTACCCTTGATCGCAAACCTAGTTCAATCACCCTTGATCGCTATTCTAGTTCAATTACCCGTGATCGCTAACCTAGTTCAATTTTCCTTGATCGCTAACCTAGTTCAATTACCCTTGATCGCTAACCTAGTTCAATTACCCTTGATCGCTAACCTAGTTCAATTACCCTTGATCGCTAACCTAATACAATTACCCTTGATCGCAAACCTAGTTAAATCACCCTTGATCGCTAACCTAGTTCAATTACCCTTGATCGCTATTCTAGTTCAATTACCCTTGATCGCTAACCTAGATCAATTACTCTTGATCGCTAACGTAGTTCAATTACCCATGATCGCTAACCTATTTCAATTACCCTTGGTCGCCAACCTAGTTCAATTACTCTTGATCGCTAACCTAGTTCAATCACCCTTGATCGCTAACCTAGTTCAATCACCCTTGATCGCTAACCTAGTTCAATTACCCTTGATCGCTATTCTAGTTCAATTACCCTTGATCGCTAACCTAGTTAATTCACGCTTGATCGCTAACCAAGTTCAATCACCCTTGATCGCTAACCTAGTTCAATCACCCTTGATCGCTAACCTAGTTCAATTACCCTTGATCGCTATTCTAGTTCAATTACCCGTGATCGCTAACCTAGTTCAATTTTCCTTGATCGCTAACCTAGTTCAATTACCCTTGATCGCTAACCTAGTTCAATTACCCTTGATCGCTAACCTAATACAATTACCCTTTATCGCAAACCTAGTTCAATCACCCTTGATCGCTATTCTAGTTCAATTACCCGTGATCGCTAACCTAGTTCAATTTTCCTTGATCGCTAACCTAGTTCAATTACCCTTGATCGCTAACCTAGTTCAATTACCCTTGATCGCTAACCTAGTTCAATTACCCTTGATCGCTAACCTAATACAATTACCCTTGATCGCAAACCTAGTTAAATCACCCTTGATCGCTAACCTAGTTCAATTACCCTTGATCGCTATTCTAGTTCAATTACCCTTGATCGCTAACCTAGATCAATTACTCTTGATCGCTAACGTAGTTCAATTACCCATGATCGCTAACCTATTTCAATTACCCTTGGTCGCCAACCTAGTTCAATTACTCTTGATCGCTAACCTAGTTCAATCACCCTTGATCGCTAACCTAGTTCAATCACCCTTGATCGCTAACCTAGTTCAATTACCCTTGATCGCTATTCTAGTTCAATTACCCTTGATCGCTAACCTAGTTAATTCACGCTTGATCGCTAACCAAGTTCAATCACCCTTGATCGCTAACCTAGTTCAATCACCCTTGATCGCTAACCTAGTTCAATCACCCTTGATCGCTAACCTAGTTCAATCACCCTTGATCGCTAACCTAGTTCAATCACCCTTGATCGCTAACCTAGTTCAATCACCCTTGATCGCTAACCTAGTTCAATCACCCTTGATCGCAAACCTAGTTCAATCACCCTTGATCACTAACCTAGTTCAATTATCCTTGATCGCTATTCTAGTTCAATTACCCGTGATCGCTAACCTAGTTCAATTACCCTTGATCGCTATTCTAGTTCAATTACCCGTGATCGCTAACCTAGTTCAATTTTCCTTGATCGCTAACCTAGTTCAATTTTCCTTGATCGCTAACCTAGTTCAATTACCCTTGATCGCTAACCTAGTTCAATTACCCTTGATCGCTAACCAAATACAATTACCCTTGATCGCAAACCTAGTTCAATCACCCTTGATCGCTATTCTAGTTCAATTACCCGTGATCGCTAACCTAGTTCAATTTTCCTTGATCGCAAACCTAGTTCAATCACCCTTGATCGCTAACCTAGTTCAATTATCCTTGATCGCTATTCTAGTTCAATTACCCGTGATCGTTAACCTAGTTCAATTACCCTTGATCGCTATTCTAGTTCAATTACCCGTGATCGCTAACCTAGTTCAATTTTCCTTGATCGCTAACCTAGTTCAATTACCCTTGATCGCTAACCTAGTTCAATTACCCTTGATCGCTAACCTAACACAATTACCCTTGATCGCAAACCTAGTTCAATCACCCTTGATCGCTATTCTAGTTCAATTACCCGTGATCGCTAACCTAGTTCAATTTTCCTTGATCGCTAACCTAGTTCAATTACCCTTGATCGCTAACCTAGTTCAATTACCCTTGATCGCTAACCTAGTTCAATTACCCTTGATCGCTAACCTAATACAATTACCCTTGATCGCAAACCTAGTTCAATCACCCTTGATCGCTAACCTAGTTCAATTACCCTTGATCGCTATTCTAGTTCAATTACCCGTGATCGCTAACCTAGTTCAATTACCCTTGATCGCTATTCTAGTTCAATTACCCGTGATCGCTAACCTAGTTCAATTTTCCTTGATCGCTAACCTAGTTCAATTACCCTTTATCGCTAACCTATTCCAATTACCCTTGATCGCTAACCTAATCCAATTACCCTTGATCGCTAACGTAGTATAATCGTCTATTAAGGCGCAATAATCGTGGTAAAACGACTTCCTAACCCATACTACTAAAAAGTCGTATGTTCCACAGTTTCAGGGTAAAGAACGCAATTTAAAGTATGCAATTAAAGTTAAGAAAAACAATACTTAAACTTAATTGTTTTTAATGAAACTTTAAAAGGCACTAGTGTAATGATTAACCTTTCATTTAAAACCGTTTTCAGCCTATCGAACAAATAGTCTTCAAAAAATGGTCGAGAAACTTTGGCCATCAAAGCAAACATTTCCTATGTTATTGCTATGGGAAAATTTCCATTTTTTTCCCAAATTAACCGAATAATTTTATGAAAATTAGCAACTTTATTTTTTATAAAATAAACTAACTAATGAATCTCTTTGAAATTTTAACCACATTTTAAGGGCCTGGATTGTAGATCCGTGGAAGTTTTTCAAAACAGTAAACATAATAGGGAAAAAGTTACATTCAAACAAAAACCCTCCATATACATTAACAGCAGTATGAAGTCTTATCTAAGAAAGCTACCGCTCTCATAGAATAAATCCGTTTTTGTGCATGGCCATTGGTTCCCTTGCATTGTCATCTAATGTCCCAATGAAAGCATTTTCCCGAAAGGTGATGCGATTTGCATAAATAACATATTTATGTTCAGTGATCGAATCTTCCTTCAGAAAAGGGGTTCTGAAGTGTTTTCCTGATACAACCTCCACTGCTTCTTTTAAAATAATAGCTTAAGCATATCATACCACCCGTAAGCGTGACTCGGAGGGAATTTAGCCACAGGCATTGTCTGGGTAAAATTCGCGTTTCGGGTCTTCCTGGTGGCACAAAAGAGAAACTTTTTCAAATTGCGCGAGGGATGCTACCGGAAGCTTAGACATAAATACAAGGATTCGTATATATATCTTGTTCTTACCTATTATATGCTCTACCTACATTGATACTTGTATCCAAAACAAACATTTTAAAACGAGGATTTTGATGTTCGCGTCTTCGCTAATATCGGGGGGGGGGAAGGAGTGCAAAGGTAATGTATATTTATATTTTTATATTTATTTATTCATCTACTTATTGGGATGGGAAAGTACACCGAATTTTTATAACAGTTAAAGTGGTGAATATGAAAATTCTTCCAAAGTCTTAGCGTGTAATAGATACATACGGCAACCTACTCTTTTATCTTTGATAATTATCCTATTCATCCAAAACTGTGTAAACTTATCTTTAGTTTTTTCTATTTTGAACAAAAAATCAAGATGATTTATGCCTTCTTAATTTAAAATAACAACTTAATAGTTGATAATACGATTACCGCCGCCAGTTATTTCAGAAGCAGACGACTGCTTAGATTTCCGAGTTAAAAGGTACCTGTAGGGGGAATGGGCCCTGGTGGATACTGGGAAGGAAATAATTGCTTCTACTTCCCTCGCGGTGGCGTAGGACCTCAAATCTCTCTCTGGCGCTATTGTACAATGGTGATTACCCGTGGTAGTATTGTCAATTCACGCTTACGGGTGGTATGATATGCTTATGATAATAGTACTATTAAGACAGCTTTGAATTTCATACGAACCAAATATTTTAACATACATACAGCCATAAGAAAATAATATATAGCTCCTTATAAGTATGATACGTAGTACATTTTCATACTACAGCATTTGCTTCCAAATTTGGCACGCTTACGCTTTCACGCCCCGTGGGAGAAGTTTTGATACTACGAGTAAATGGGGGGCGAAACTGCCGCCGCCACCTAAGGTGTCCGCGAAAAGCACGATGGGCCAGAAAAATATGGCCGCGCCCGTAGAGACACAAGACACTCCTTACGTCGTACCAGTGTTGGGGCTAGCCTCGGTTGTCCAATCTTGCGCCACCTATTAATTCATTACCATAATTTTGACATGAACTTAATTAGTTGTAATTATCATAATAATAACTTCAAGACCTTTATCGATTTAATTACAAAATAAAATTTGAAAATTTTTCGCAACAAATCTTTTATCTTTTTTAACGCCAAAAGTTCTTAATAAGTGGCATTAGAAGCTTTGTAAAAATTTCAATGGAAGAAATTGCTGTTTACATGGCTTAAATGGAAGGTTTCATACATATAGGGAGCTTTATATTTTTTCTTATGATATAGCTAATGTGGTTACTTTCAAATTTTCCCGTATTACGATAAGGGAACTAAAAAATATTTTTTATTATACGCTTTTATTTAGCGTGACTTTCTTTCAGTCTGGGCAGGGTAGAGTCCGACGCCGCCGATAGTACGCCGGCGCGCCGCCACATTTCTAGTTTTTAACCCCGCCGCCGCCGTACGTACTTTTAAACAGCGCGCCGCCCCGCCGCGACGCCGAAATATCACCGGCGTACGCCGGCGTGCCAACCAGTCTTGGAAATAGCACAGGTCCAAAACCAGTATGTTAATTACTTGGACCAGTTTTTTTATTCTAAATCCGGGGGTTACAGGTCCTTGGGATCAGTTTATTAATTGAGAACTTTTAAGAAAATTTAGGAGGGACCAGTTTAAAAATTCTAGTCATTGTATATTTGTACTGCACGGATCTAGACTCCTAGCCTTGACTAGTTATCATTTCTGCCTTCCTTGCTACAACCACAGCCCACTAGATCACTCTTTGGCTTCACACGCCAATGTTCTTCCTATGTAAAAGCGCGTGTTGGTATTTTTGGGCTTTTTCGCTCGAAAAATCGAAGGAGTCATAGGCCGGCTATGGGAGGAACACAGTTATTTAGCCAGAATGTTGAAACTACTGGTTCAAATCTCTTGAAATTTTAAAGAGATGTGCAAAACAACGTTTGCTATTTTTTGGAAATTTTCAAAACATTTCTTTTTATATAATTTTTTATAATTATTAAAACGAAAATTAGCCCTAATTAAAGGGCTTGGTCTTCGAACGGTTTAAATGTTTCTTCCGTTTCACTTGATCGAATCTCTTGAAATTTTAGTGAGAGGCATAATGAATGGTTTTAAATTATGATGCAAAGTTTCAAAGTTTTCAAACGAACAATTCACTTCCAAAAAATTCAATAAAATTTTGTTTGTGCATAATCCTACAACCTATTTAGTCGCTTAGGAAAATTTTAGGAAAAGAACTATTCGTTTCAAAACTTTGCACGATAATTTAAAACCTTTCAATATGGCTCTCACTAAAATTTCAAGAGATTCGAACCAGTGAAGCTGAAGGAAACAAATTTAAACTGTTTGAGACTAAGCCATTAAATTATGGTTAATTTTCGTTTTAATGTTCTTACAAAAAGCTAGGAAAGAGAAACATTTTAATCTTCGCACAAAAATACCAAACATTATTTTGCAAATCACATTAAAATTTCAAGAGATTTCAACCTGTATTTTCGAACATGGACTGATCTTGGGAACAGCACCACTTCACAACTGAGAACTACATACGACATTAATCACTCGTTGTGAACTTACACGCCTCTAACGCCGCCGCCGCCAATAAAATTGTATGCAACGCCGCCGCCGGATTATAGAATGGCGCGCCGGCGGCGCGCCGTCGCCAATATGCCTAAACTGTGCAAACGCCGCCGCCGACAACTTTTTGGCGGCGTCGGACTCTAGGGCAGGGATAGATATAATATTAGAAGCAGGAATGGAGGACGGTTAGTAGTTACTTCAGTCCGACTCATAGACCAGTTTAAAGGCCCTCACTCCAACACGTAACGAAAATTTTAAATTATCTTATTGGCTCACTTAAACTACGTTTTGATGACGTTGCTGCCGGTGACGGCGAAAATGCGTTTTTCCTTTATACCTCAGTCGCTATGACCCGCCTCTTCTATCATATAGACCGGTCCCGGGGAAGGGGATCCGGGACTTTGACGCGCGCCCAGATTACTCTGTTCTCCTTTCCTGCTTCTAAAATTACATCTATCCCTGGTCTGGGTCAAAACTTGCTAGTAATTTTTGAATTTTTGAACCACGTTCACCGAAACGACTTCTCTCAAATCTGGTGTGCATCTACATGTATACGCGATGAAAATACATAAAAGAACAATTAAAAAATAAATTTTTTGCAATTTTGGATACTTTAAATCGAATCATGAGTTCTTTGTCAAACCTCGGTGTTTCTACTTCAGGTACATTTATTAAGACAAGGGGAAGCATTCACACGAAACACATCTAGTAAAAATAAAGTAAAAGCGTAAGTTTACTTCAAAATGCTTTGGAAAGAATAAAAAGATATAAAGCGAGTCCGTAAAGATAGAGCTCGGCATTATCTATCCATTATCCACGGGGGAGAATCCCCCCTCGCACGAGTATTGGTCCCGCTTTTCAAGGTCTCTCTAGCATAGCTTTGGGCCTTTGGCAATGCATGGCGACAGGAATACCATGCCTTCGGGGCTTTCATCCCCATCATTTCGATTTCGATTTTTTTTTAAAGTAAACACTTATTTGGTGACTCCACCAGAACGAACTCTAGTAGAAGCCACAAAAAAGGATAAGTAGACTCCGCCTCCTTCCAAGCACGCAATGGTGCATTGGTTTAGTGTTGGTGTGGTGGGTTAAGGAGGGTGGCGCGCGGTGGTTTAAGCATGGTGTTAGTGGATAGCTTAAGTCTTTAGAAGGAGTTGTCTGCATTGAGTTGAGAAAATTACCATGGTTGTCTGCTGCTAGTTCTACTGTTTATATTTATTAGACTCTCTCACAACTGGAGGTATGGCGTCTAGTAAAGAAATTTTTATCTAAGGTTCGCTTTTTCAGCCCCTATGGTTTCTCTTTTTATTATCTTACATATTCCGCACGAGTGTCCTTTCTGCTGGGCAGCTTGTTTCCGTGTTTAAAAACGGTTTTTTTATAATATGTGTCCCTTCCATGAAAGGCTCGGTCTTTACTGATAATGAAACGAATCGGAGAACGACGGAGATACGTGCATTTTAACACAAAGAGAGTCCAAGTCTCAATAAACGAATCGGAGATACGTGCATTTTAACCTCAGTGCCTTGGAGTTACGAGAATTTTGAACTCGAGCATGTCAATGAAAGAGATACGTGCATTTTAACCTCAGTGCCTTGGAGTTACGAGAATTTTGAACTCGAGTACGTCGTTTAAAGATCCCCCACCATGATAAACGCTAGATAGATGGTCAACAATGCAGAAAAACTTACGCTCGTCGCTGACTTTAACAGCAGAGGGCTTAATAACGCATTGCCGTTTATTCGCGTGAAGCCGTAGGGTTTCCATTTCTGCACCTCAGAAATACCAACGATGAAGGGTCCTGTTTGCGTCATAAGGGTTATATACCAATTGGCGTTTCTTCGCTTGAAGCCATAGGCCTGCCATTTCTGTCGACAAAAATATCTACTCTCCCATTTTAAAAATTTGCTCGTAGAAAGGCAGGAAACTCGATCTACCCGTATGTATCAGCCAGTCTGTCGACTGGCTTAAAATTAAATAAAGATATAGATATGAAACTTCAAGGCTACGTGCAGTCCATTAAAACCACTGGCCAACACCAAATAGCTTAACTAGTATGTTCTAGTGCATTTGGTAAAAGGTATTTTCTAGCGTTTTCAAGCAACATCGTCTATTGTATTTTATTAATTTCGCCTGAACACAAGAATGGTTTATTTCTAGCCATCAAAAGCAAAAGAAAATATCGGAAAATACGTGTGAAAATTGCCATGTGATTTTTATTCGTGCTACCAGAAGTGAAGGGCTCTAGCATTGGAAATAGATCCTGGGATTCCTGGCATTAGTGAACAAATTTGAGGGTTGTACGCCGCTTCATTCGCGCCTACGCTAGAGAGAAAAAATTGGTCGAGTTCCAAAAACATTTTTTACCCCCTTCCCCTCAACCTAAAGCGGCGAAACACGGACGCGGGTGCTTGAATCTAGTTCGGTCGTCTACCACCGCGAGCGTCTAACGTTTTGGAGGGGAAATTCTGAAACCGCTACTAGAGGGCCAACCGTTGGTGTGTTATCAAGAATATTCACTTTCGCCGGGTGAAGAATTTGGTTAACTCAGTACTTCAGGTCTCATATCACTTCTGGTGCTACATTACACAGTATAACAATATACTGAACAATATTCAACGGCAATGTTTATGTTCTAGTTTCATGGGAAAACTCAGGATACACTTAATTTTCGAGCCGGAATTATTGATAATTTAACCTAGCCTTGCGAATATAAGGACTGTTTTTAACTTTTTTGCGGGTCTCTGTCAAATAAGTACAACTCATGATTTTTATCCAGAGTTTCTATGGATTTCTTTTTCGATTGAGCGTTAATAAAGCAATTAATTTATATAAAGTTGAAAGTACGGTAAGCCAAATATGTCCATGAAAATTGGAGTTATTGGCGTAAGTCATCTTAAATTCACATATAAATGCTATAGAGGAATTAAACTCTCTTAAATTGGTCTTCAGGCGGCCATGTCGCAAAATTTGGGATCCGTTTTCCAAGGGACTGCAGAATTTATAGGAAAATCAATGAATTTAAAGTAGTCTCTATTTATTACTTATCAGGATAATTACAATAAACTTAATGCAAATCGCATTTATTAAGCACAACCTTTGACGAAATTGAAGTTGAAACTATGACGGAATATAATGGAAATGAAGATTTAAGTGAAGTAAGTTAAAGTTAATGCTATAAATTTACTTATATCAGAAGAAAATGAGCAGAAGTTTACAGTCGGAGAGAAAACGGGGATACGCGTTTTTGTTATAATTCGGTTAGCGTATCTCTCTCTCTCTTTCAAGGACAGAAATTTGCGAGGCACGATGGGTTGCGCGTGGTGCCATCTATGAAAATACAAGATTAAAGAAAAATATTTTTCGATCGTTTCCAATTCGCGGCAAAGACTAAATGAAAGCTTTTAGCTTAGCTATCACGTCTATGGGTTTTACAGATTTCAAGGTACCCTTGGGGCAATTTTTTTATTTTATCGTCCGCTATTCTGCTTCGACGTTGTGTGATGATAGTCATTTCCGATTTTTAAGGTATGCTTAACATTCTATAATGATATAGTTGAAAAATTATTATTTATGAAGTTTGTAGTGTTTAATTAATATTTATTTTATTTCTTTATCTGTTGGTAGATTATCCTGAATTTAGTCCAACAATGAATGAAACGAATAAGCCTAGGCTTAAGGTGTTCCTAATGACAAATGTCAGTAATTTTATAAAATCATCAGAGGCAGGCCCGTAGCCACGGGGGGGGGCACCAGGGGGCAATGCCCCCTCAAATAAGATTTCGGTTTGCCCCTAAATGCCCCCCTCAAAATTTTCCAATGCCCCCTTATCAAACTAACTTTGCCCCTGTAATGAATATTTTCATTTTGGTACACAAATATTAAAACTATTTTGGATGTATATCAACATATTTTAGACTTTATTGTCTTTACCTGTGTATATTCCTGATACACTTGAATTTTTTTACTTGATATATCCCTGATTCATTTGTATGTTTTAAATTCACTTTTGATATGTATCCCTGATACATTGAAATAGCTTTTTGTCGTTATCCTTGATATATATCGCTGGTTTTGTCATCCAGGACCAAAATATAATGTCGGGGTACAGCGAGGGGTCGGACGTTTTGGAAAAAGTGTTCGGGATTTTGAAATCCAAATTGATTTCTTCGGATTCCGTTTGATTTCGTCGGACTTCGTTTGATTTCAGAATTCGATAAAATCCAATGAATTTCATCGAATTTTGAGATTTTTCCCGTGGTTCCGTCGGATTTTACTATTTTCCCGTGATTTCGACGGATTTTGCGATATTTCCCCTGATTTCGTTGGATTTTGAGGTTTTTCACGTGATTTCCTTGGATTTTGAGATTCTCCCCTTGATTTCTTTGGAGTTTGGATTTCGTGAATTTTGTAATGGATTTCACGATTTATTTACCGATTTTGTTTCTGATTTTGCGATTTCGCTTCTGATTTCGTGTATTTTATGTTGATTTCGTGATTTCTTTGTTGATTTTGTGTTTTTTTCCCTGATTATATGATTTCTTTAATGATTTGTGATTTCGTTGCTGATTTCGGATTTTTTATTTGATTTCGAAATCAGCATTGATTTTGGATTTCTTAAGTTGGATTTCACGGGTAGCGTACGGGAGTTCATGAATGACAGACCCCTCGGGGTACACACTTACATTTGACGCCTCAGCAGCGACTTGCGAAGTTGCGAGGCAAGCTTTTCCTGCCCTACTCGCGTATTTTCACTTTAACGACGAGCTATGCAACTTGAAAGAAAGTGAAACTTAACTTCCCCAGCCTACGAAAAAGATCTGACTAGAAATTTAGATTTAGAATTGTTTATTAACAATTTATTTTTTTAAAACTTTTTAAAAAAGTTTGATTTTCAAATGTTAAATGAGTGTCAATAATGAAATACCTGCGGAATTATTTATTGTCTGACATTTTGATATTTATGTTATTCTATAAAAAATTCCATTTGCCATGCTCCCTCACAGAAAGATACTGCCCCCTCTGCGTAATTTTTCTGGCTACGGGCCTGATCAGAGGATAGACTTAATTTATTTAACTTCGTTAAATTTGATTTAATTTCAAAATTAATTTCTTCTAATTCCAAATAACACTGAGTAGAAGAATCTTTCTTCAATGGTTTACTAGCATCAACCTTTGTTTTTGTACAAGTATCGCGAAGTTTTGTTTCTTTTAAAATATTGCAATTTACTGATTTGTGTTTTATTTTTGGCCTATTCATTAAATAAAAATTACACTGAGTGGCTGCATCATTAACTTTACTTGAATCCGAATTAACACCACTGGTAGACGCCATCATTAACCGAACCAGCCGCGAAAAGATGCTCGAGCTTTTAAACTTTGTTTTCCGTGTCTGCCGCTAGGTAGCGTAATTTTAACCATAGAGGAGACACACCGAGGGAGGGGTAGGGGAGAAAATATTTCCTCTCTTAAAGTACTTGCATGCACAAAGGGCTCTACGGGACTCTGTAAACTTCTGCTCATTTTCATCTGCTTATATAGACACTTAAAGTTTTCCATGTCAGGGAACCTGCTTGATATAGGGGTGATACGGAACTTCAATCCGTTATGTGTCCAAAGACGTAGTGTTCCAAAGTTACAAGCGGAGCCCGTGCGTGTCGATTTTTATGTGCGGAAATATCCAGTTTCATAGAGGAAATATTTTCACCCAAAATGTGTACTAGATGGAGCTTTTATTACAGTAGCGAAGGGGGTGTTCCATTAATTGTCGTTGATATTTTAGGGGCCAATTAATAAAAAATTTATGAAACAGAAAGGTTTCACCCTAAAATTAACGTAATTGTTTTAGGGGCTATTTACTTTTTATTGAATCTTTTGGTTAGATTGTGTGGACAACAATGTTAATTATGACATTTTAACATTGTAGTTCTTTTAGTAAAACAAAACTTCTTGAAGTTGCTAATTCACAGTTTTATTATACCATAAGATGATTTTTTTTTACTCCTTCGTAACCTTTATTTTTTTTAACCTTAGCTTTTTTATCCTTTACTTCTTTGGCATGATTGCTTAATAAAGGTCCCTTCGGAAATTTTCTAAAACGTTTTCTTACAATCCGCGACCTCGGCTTCCCCGCTCGACGTCAATGAGGTTTGCCCTAATAATGTAGCAGTCGACGGGGTCACGAGGCTGAACTTATTTTTAATTACGATACTAAAAGCGCCCCCAAAAGAGAAAACACGGCGAACTAAATTAGTTATAAAAATATTCTCGCTTTGCGATAGATATCTCGGAGGCTCCGTTACAAGGTTCACAAACTCTTCTTGTTTGATGTCATATTTACCGTCTTTGGATCCTAATCCTGGGGTTTTCTTCTTTATAAAACCATGTGGTCAAACACTAGAATCTATTTTACCCGCACCTTTAGCTTTCACATAATAGAAAGTGCTTAAAATCATGTTAACGGTGGCTTTCATGGCACATCCTTCGTTTGTCGTATTTTTTAAAGCATTAAATACAGATATATTATTGTTGATATTACACACAATTGCTGCTGGCCCATTGGGCCGAATCCCATTAGACCGAATGTCCCATTGAACCGAATCCCGTTGGACCGGGTATAGCCAAAATGTGCGGGTTTATTATCTTAAAATTTTCATTGCTATTAAACGATATGTTTTTAACACTGAATTTTAAAACCAAATTTAAAAATACCTCTTTTGGTTTAAAGAAAATACCCTTGTCCTTAAGCTTGCGTCTATCAGTACACTTTTCTATATAAATAATGATACTGTGATGGTCAAATCCCAAGTTTAAAAGATGCCTCTATTGTAACCGAGCCGAATCAAAGCCAACCTGAAATGACCCGTAAAACAATCAATATTTTGGAAAAGGCATATACTTATTGTTCAAGGAACTTAATAAATGCAGCGTTAATTGTTCCAGAATCTTTATAAAAATAATTTGTTGGAAAAGGCCCGCTTTTATAATAATAATAATAATAATAATAATAATAATAATAATAATAATAATAATAATAATAATAATAATAATAATAATAATAATAATAATAATAATAATTTTTAGTTCCCAATATATAAATTGGAGGCCAACAAGAAAAGGAGTAACTCCCAGTACAAAGCTTGTTGACCTAGACAAATACAAAAAAGAAAAAAAATACATAAATGAAATTAAAACAAAGAAAATTATAAAAACCAATAGCCATATTAAACCATAGTTATATAGATAAAATCGAAGAGGCATTAAAAATAATTATAATAGGCAATCGTCATTTAAAAATTTTTGATACAATTTAAATTTAAAACAGGCTAGCGTATTAATACACCTTATGTTGTTGTAATTTGAACAGAATTAGTTTTTTAACTCTTTAAAGAATAGGCCAATTTATAAAAAGTAACATTTAGACAGCATGTTTTTTATCCGGTTTTATCGCCTATAGCAATTTCTGGAATATTAGTTTTTTGGCCTACTAAAATGTAAAACGATCGTCACATGAATTATTTATAACAAATTATCAGTTGAATGCTAGCTTTCGGACTATCAAGACAAAATCTTAGTCGGATTATGTATACGAATCAAATATTATTTTAACAAGTTTAAATAAATTGCTTCTTTAAGTTTATGAATTCGAGTCTATTTTTAATGGTGTTACCAGTCAACAAACGAACTATTTTAGACTAAGTTGAACGTTTTACTTCAAACTACACGAACGTTTATCAACACAGTTGGAAAAATAACATGGTGCCGAAACCCGGGACTGGTAGAACACCGTTGAAATCGATTAGAACAAATCACCGGATATCGAAATCTGCATATCAGCCCTTTGGTGAGTGAAAATTATTCTTCAATACGCGACACTCTCTGCTAGAACTATATCAGAAACCCAGCCGGTCTTATTCGAACTCTGAAACTCATACAACGAAGTAAGAAGAATTAAGCATACATTAAAAATGAACGCCATAGAGAAGCTTATTCAAAAGAGGAAAAGATTAGTTGATTTAACTAAGAAACTTATGAATACAATAAATGAAGAATTAGCTAATGATGACGCGTCCTGCGATTTATCCGAGTTACAAGCCTGCTTACCGAAACTCGAAGATAAGGAAAATAAAATAGATCCACTTAATGAAGAAATCGAAACCCACTTAACCGATCCAGAACAATGCGAAAGGGAAATAGATTTTGTAGAAGAATGGGACGAACGAGTAATTCATTTTAGGAAGATTGTAGAACTTAGAATTGAAAGTCTGCTAAATGCTAACCGAGCTAACGTGGCAGTGGCAAGCTCAATTACAAGCGCGAATAGAACTAAACACGTCAAGCTACCTAGAATAACCATCGAAAAGTTTGATGGAGACCCTAGCAAATGGCAAGACTTTTGGTCACAGTTTTCAATCTCGGTACACGATGACGAGGACTTGGATGGTTCCGTGAAATTTACCTACTTGAAGCAGTATTTGGTAGGACTGCCTATGAACTCTATCCGAGGCTTATCAGCATCAGAGGCTAACTATCAAAAGGCTATTAAACTCATAAAAGAACGTTTCGGGAAGAAAAAAAAGGTTAAGAGCGCGCATTTGAATAAATTGCTAAATATCCCACATATTAAGAAGGCTAACGACGTCGTTGCGCTTAGAAAACTTTATGATAACTGTGAAATTCAAATCAGAAGCCTAGAAACATTAGGGGTCGGTCCAGACACATACGAAATAGTATTTTGCGAGCAAATGCTACAAAACCTTCCAGAAGAAATTACCCTTCACTTCACTCGGACAGTTGATGACCAATTCGATTTGAAGGCAGAAGATATTCTGAAATTTCTAAGAAAAGAAGTTGAAAGTCGCGAAAAGGCTTACGAAATATCACAAATCAAAGGGAACGAGACAACGAAAGCAGTTGAACCCCTCAAGAACAAACCAACGCGTTGGACCCAAGATAGAAACCACAGAGCGCAACCTACTACTCTAACACTGCACGCTAACGTCAACCCCCAGATCGAAGAAAGGACTTGCATATTTTGTGATAAACGAGATCACAAATTCTTTGAATGCAAAGACTTAAGCTTCGTCGAAAGAAAGGAAGCGTTAAAGAAATATGGACGATGTTTTATCTGTACGCGGATAGGACACCTGGCTAAGACTTGCGGTCACCGTAGTCGCTTAAAATGCCCAGTTTGTGGAAAGCATCACGACAAAGTAGTTTGTCATGTAAAACACCCAGAAGCCAGCAGCAATCAGAATATAGAAGAAAACGCTACTGATAATCAAGAAAGACCAACGGAAACCGGCTCAGCTGTAACAATTTCTACAATGATGAGCATGGATAGTAACGTTTATCTTCAAACCGCCTGCGTTGAAGTTATATCAGGTCAATCCGAAGCCATCGCACGTTGTCTTTTAGACAACGGAGCCCAACGAACGTTTGTCTCAAAACAACTATCAAGAACCCTGAACTTGCCACTATTAGGAAACACAGTGGTGGGAATAGATAGCTTTGAAGGAAAGGAACCGAAAATAGAAACGAGAAATGTCGTTCTACTCATTTTAAAAAATACAGACGGATCCAGAGAATTCACCTGCGAAGCACTGGAAACACCCAAAATAAGCAGCGCTTTATTAGAAGTTCCAAACGAAGACGTTCTACAAAAAATGGAAGCTAGAGGATTGAAAATGGCAAACACTCCTTCTAAGTTCCCCAATGTCTCTAATGAATTATCAATCCTATTGGGTAGTGACTGCTACTGGAAGATAGTCAAAGGAGCAGTAGTACGGCTGACTGACACACTCTGTGCCCTGGACACTATATTTGGATGGACCATAAACGGGCCGTTACCAGCAACCAACTTCAATGTAGCTGTGTCAACGGTACAAGTAATGAGCGTCACCGTCGGAAGATCAAATGATTTCCCAAACCTTGAAAACTTTCTGGGAGTTAGAATCCATGGGTATCGTAGATGATCCTAAACAAGAGACGCCAGCCGAAATAGAAGCGATGGAATTCTTCGACTCCACAATCACACGAAAAGATGGCAGGTACGAAGTACGACTACCCTGGAAACAAGACCACAATTACTTACCAGACAATTTCCAAGGAGCAAAGAAACGACTGTATTCTTTGATGAAGCAGTTGGAAGTTAATTCGAGTTTACTTGAAAGATATAAAGCGGTCTTTGATGACTACCTGAAACAGGAAATCATCGAGAAGGTCGCAGAAAATAATTTTGGAACTCCAGGTGAAACGTTTTACCTTCCCCACCGAGGAATAGAACGACTGGACAGAATATCAACAAAGCTAAGAATAGGTTTTGACGGATCTGCGCCTGAGAAGAATGCACCTTCCTTAAATGACTGTTTACACGCGGGAAAAAATCTGAATCCTGGATTATTGGGAATACCGGTTAACTTCCGGAAGTACCTTATTGCGTTTATGGCTGACATTGAAAAAGCATTTCTTCAAATCAAGTTAGCACCGGAGGATCGGGATGACACAAGATTCCTATGGTTCGAAGGAAATCTTAAAACTAAAGATATAAAACTAATCACCTATAGGATGACTCGAGAATTATTTGGAGTTACATCCAGCCCGTTCTTACTCGCCGCAACGATCAAGAAACATCTTAAAGCTTATGAAAAGAATTATCCTGAAGCTTGCAAGTTATTTAACGAAGCTCTCTACGTTGACGATTTGCTAGGTGGAGCTAACGATGTCCATGAAGCTTACTCGTTATCAACAGATTGTGAAAGGGTCTTAAAGGAAGCCAAAATGCCACTGTGCAAATGGCAATCGAATTCGGAAGAATTGTGTCAACATTGGAATGACGTATTTCCCAACGAAACCAAAGACAAGGTCGAATTGAGTCTTCAAAGAACACCAGGCCCTATGAAAATTCTAGGAATCACATGGATACCAGAAACAGACGTATTCAAATTCGATGTAGACTCATTGCTCGAATTCCTTCTAACCAGGCAAAACACCAAGCGATATATATTACAAGCTTCCTCGCGCATCTTTGATCCGATGGGATTCCTGTCTCCTTTCACTGTAAGGGTGAAATGCCTATATCAAAGCTTATGGTGAAAGGGATTAAAGTGGGATGAAGAACTGAAAGATGACATAGTCCTCAAATGGAATGAATGGTGCTCAGAATTGCACGAACTACAACATCTAACCGTACCAAGATGTTACATATCTGGAGCTAAAGCAGGAGAAGTATCAACGCAACTTCACTGTTTCTGTGACGCTAGCAAACAAGCCTTCGGAGCTGTGGTCTATATTCGAACCGATTCAAACGAATCAATTGACGTAACCTTAGTAGCCTCAAAGACAAAGGTAGCACCTCTACAACCAATCACCATACCGAGATTGGAATTACTAGGAGCTCTAGTAGGAGCACGTTTAACCAAAAAACTCGCACAGTACTTAGCAGAAGAGAACCCGTCTTTACTCTACTGGACTGATTCAATGGCGACATATCATTGGATCAAAGGGTCAGCCAAGAATTGGAAACCTTTCATATCAAATCGAATAACCGAAATCCACACACTGACTGAACCAGAGAACTGGTCTTATATCCGTGGAAGAGACAACCCAGCCGATCTACTAACCAGAGGGATCAAAATGTCAACCCTTATTCAAGGCGTTAATTGGTGGAAAGGACCGGAGTTCCTCCAGAGACCTGAAGTCGAATGACCTAAAAACTCAAAGCCAGAATCCAGAAGGGAAACCAAGGAAGAAGTTGAAATGGAACTCAGACCCAAGTACGCGCTACAAGCAAATTCGCAAATCCAATTCCAAAGGAAACCTTTATTTGACTTGGACAAATACAGTTCGCTAATGCGACCGTTAAGAATTACCGCTTTGATCTTACGATTCACTAACAATATAAGAAACAAAGACAAGAACGATCTTGAAGCAATAACCACGGAAGAAATCACAAGGGCGGAAGCTTATTGGGTCAGGGTTTCTCAGAACAACGAATACCATCAAGAGATTTACAACTAAAAAAATAATCTACCGCTAGAAGAAAACTCCAAGATTAAGAATCTCAACCCCTTCCTCGATGAAGACAATTTACTTAGAGTTGGCGGGAGATTACAAGAATCGCAGTTCAGTTACGCAAAGCAACACCCCATCATTTTACCAGAGTCCCAACGCTTTACGAAACTGCTAGTTATGCATTGCCATGAAAAGGTGTTTCATCTCGGAGTTGCCTCAACCCTAACGTATATTAGAGAAAAATACTGGATCGTAAAGGGACGACAACTAGTAAAGCAATTGATAGCGAAGTGTCTAATTTGCCGCAAACTGAAATTGATGCCAGCTTCCCAAGTAATGTTTCATGGGTCCACTGCTTATCAAACCAGAACTATCGAATTCGAATGTTAAGGTGTACGTGGCTCTTTTCACTTGTGCTGTGACACGCGCGATACATCTGGAATTGGTGACAGACTTAAGTGCTACAAAGTTTATCCTGAGCCTTAAAAGATTTATATCCAGAAGAGGTCTCTGTACCATCGCATTTTCCGATAACGCGAAAACTTTCAAGAAAACTAATAAAGAATTTGAAGGTTTATGGAAGAAAATCTGGACACCTGAATTAATGGATTACTTCAGCTCAAATCAAATCACATGGAAGTTCAATATAGAACGCGCTCCTTGGAGAGGAGGATTTTTTGAACGACAAGTAGGAACCGTCAAGACTTGTCTCGAGAAATCGTTAGGTAAAGCAGAATTATCGTACGAAGAATTAGAGACGGTGTTGATCGAAATTGAAGCAGTAATCAATTCACGCCCCATCACATATACAACAAGTGATTCCGATGAGCCATCACCGCTGACACCGTCACATTTCCTCATAGGAAAGCGGCTCAACTCATTACCAGCAAAGTCATTGGCGGGAGAAAATATCTCTAACAAGCGAAGCGACTTAAACAGAAGATGGATATACAGAGAAACACTTCTGAATCGTTTTTGGCAAAGATGGCGTACGGAGTACTTATTGGAGCTACGCTCAGCGCATCAGAGACCATCTAAAGACAAGGAACAATCTGACTTGAAGCAAGGAGAAGTCGTTTTAATTAGCGAACCAAAACAACCACGTCATCTATGGACGCTAGGAAGAATCAAGGAAGTTTACGAAGGGCGAGATGGACGTATTAGATCATGCTTAGTTAAGACACAAAAATCAGAACTTAAAAGACCAGTACAACTTTTGTATCGTTTAGAATTAGATTAATTCAAATTACCTAGAATTGAATAATGTTCGTAAAAGTCGCATTAGGCGGGAGTGTGTTGTAATTTGAACAGAATTAGTTTTTTAACTCTTTAAAGAATAGGCCAATTTATAAAAAGTAACATTTAGACAGCATGTTTTTTATCCGGTTTTATCGCCTATCGCAATTTCTGGAATATTAGTTTTTTGGCCTACTAAAATGTAAAACAATCGTCAGAAGAATTATTGATAACAAATTATCAGTTGAATGCTAGCTTTCGGACTATCAAGACAAATCTTAGTCGGATTATGTATACGAATCAAATATTACTTTAACAAGTTTAAATAAATTGCGTCTTTAAGTTTATGAATTCGAGTCTATTTTTAATGGTGTTACCAGTCAACAAACGAACTATTTTAGACTAAGTTGAACGTATTACTTCAAACTACACGAACGTTTATCAACACAGTTCGAAAAATAACATATGTCAATTGGGAGAGAATTCCATACCCTAACGACACGAAAAAAAAATGAATGTGCATCACATCTAGCTTTACCAATGGCAAATGTCAAAATTTCGTGCCTTTCATTAATATTGACATAATCTAGTAAAGGAAAGGTATAATGACAGTAGATTACCCGGTATAAAAAGACGAGACTAGAAAACTGTCTGAGTGCATACATAGGTAAAAACTTCAGTGTTTTTAAACGATCACCATATTGTATTCTATTGCAATTGTGCACATTATTGAACCATGACTGGTTCAATTGATAAAAAGTAAAATGTCTCAAGACCCGTTCAACACTGTCAATATCCTTTCGAAAATGAGGAGACCATACCACAGACCCATATTCCGAAACAAAAATTACCAGAGCCTTAAACGCTATAATAGCTGCTTTTGAACGACCAAAAGTTCTATTAATTAAACCAGTCAAGCGCCTGGCTTTAGAGGTAATGTATAAGACATGATCAGCCCATTTTAAATCACTTGAAATAAAAATCCCAAGTAACTTACATTTAAAGACCCGAGGCAAGATTTGATTAGAGACACAATAATCAACATTAAATACATTGCGACGTCTAGTTAAAATGATATATGAACATTTCGATACATTTAGAGACAAAAGGTTTCTAATTATTATGCAAGGACCTCAATGAAAATAAAAAATATTTTGGAAAATCGGTTTTCCTACCATTTCCAAACCTAACCTAACCTAACCTAACTTACCTAACCAAACCTGATTTGACCTAACCTTAACCCTCAAAAAATATTACGGTAATTTTAATAAAATTTACGCAAAATATCTCAAATACTCAAAGGCCATTATTGCAATAACACTTTTTTATTACTTTACAGTTTCCCACACTGTCTAACGTAACTGCAATTAAGTTCAAATGAAATTAATAATCAATTGCATGAAACTATTATTACGTAGTTTACTTTATCTTTAGGGGAATCGATCCAAAGACTGTCGCACGGTAGTCTGGTACTCTTCCACAGCGCCACGGTGAGACGAAAGTTTCTATCGCTAAATTAACTTATATAGCAGGGTTGGCAAAAATCCGGATTTTTCTTGAAAAAGCCACTGGTATGGTTTTTTGCTGGTTTAAACCGGATTTTATTGGATTTATCTGGCTTTTTTTAAACTACTCTCTAGTGCTTAATTTGAGCACTTTTTTTTTACATTTAGTGCGCTAGATGTCTTCTGCTAGGCCGAATCATTTTTATTGTACATACAAGTTGGGAAAACCAAAATATTACCTCTCCGAGTCAAGACGACTACTTACAAACTTATTTACACAGATATGGAAATGTTTCTTAAGTTGAAATTTATGAAATATTAAAGCAGTATACAAAGCATAGCAAATATACTGTAAATCAGACGACATTTTACATCCAATAATGATATACTTGTACACATTAAAATCATCCGATGGGGGAAAAACGGGAAATGAAGAGATAAAACTTTGGAGGGATATTACCCCAATTTTCTACTCCTCAACTGTATGCCCTCTATGTTCAAAGCCATATTCACAACAGGGTTGCCATGTAAACACTATCCTCTCGTTTCACCTCAACGATTTTCTTAGTTTTGTCAACATGACTGTTAACGTTACATAACACCAAAGCTTATTTGTGGCTACGCACACTGAAAGTAAATGCGCATCATAAAAAGCATGAAAACACGAAGCTATAATCCGATTACGATCAGACCTTTCACTGGTCTGGGCTGCGTTCAGCAGAGCTCACCAAAAAAGACAGCGGATTTTGGAAATGATTACCGGTAAGCTCTGTCGTCATAGCTTTTCTCCGCTCATCCGCGTTTTATAAATGACGCTAGCGCAATAAAGCGTGCAAGGTACCAAGGCTTAACAAAAATTGTATGATAACATATTTATAGAGATAGATAACAACTTTTATAAATAAAATTAGAAACTAACATATCTCTTAAAATTCTTGCGTGATCAACTGGTTTCACGCCAATTAAATAGCTATAGTCCCATCAGAATCATCAAGCTATTTGTATTAATTCCTCCATGGTTTTTTCGCCAAGCTGAGAACTACGCGTTTTACGTCACGTTATCCAAACAGCCGACTATTTTCTTTGAAGACCGCGCTAGCTCAGCGCTGAGCACCATTACGTCATAATTCGTAAACAAAATCCCGTTATGTAGGACACTGTTCACAGCGCTGGGCTCTGCTGAACGCGGCCCAGATTTAAGCCTAATTATTTTAAAGTGTATTTAACTTTCGGCTCACTCTGAACCGTTAATGTCTCTGCATTACAGAAACGAAAATCAAGCGTTTACTTTTTGGTTCACTAGGCCTATTGACAAATAAAAGTTCATTTGACCAACATAGTAGCGTTGTGCTTGTACTCATTTTAGAAAGGATTATGCTATAAACAGATCTAGTATAGCTTAAGTAATATATAAACATCAATTTAAATAATAATATTTAAAACAATCTTTGGAATATCAAAATGAAATAGAGCTTTAAAGCTACAAAGGTACTAAATGCATCATAATTACGAAAAATATTTCCACATATTCACTTTATATTAAGGATAAAGGGAATATTATGGTTCTGTAGGATTTCTTTACACATCAAAACAAAACGAATTTCTAACGCAGCGCACTACTGTAACAACGGACGGACACACACAGACAAAAACATAGGCTGCTTTTTAACTCTTTCCGTATTAATTTTGAATTGAGAAACAAGATTATCTTAAATATTAAAATAAATATAATTAATATTTAATATTTTCTTCGTTAGTTATTCGCCTTATTGAACGTTACATCGTTTTAAAAAAGAACAATTAAACATTCTTGATAGACTTGACTAATATTGGCGTTTGAAATTAAGCATACGCCGGTTGCTTCGCCTTACTAAAATAGGTAGTATATAAGGGTTTCGAATCGCAGCTATGGATAAGAACAGCGCAATTGCGTGAACCTTTGGTGGAAGCCCCACCTTAGGGAGGCCAGACGTTTCTCGTAACCCTGGCCGATCGCCGCGTATGTCTTAACCTTAACGATGATGATGGAGTAGAAGCCAGGTGTGCAGACTGGTGTCCATGTGGGATGGACAAAAACAATGACCAGAAGATGGTGGTGTGTAGAAACCAGTGTGTATAGACTGGTGTCCATGTGGGATGGACAAAGACTAGAAGATGGTGGGGGTCTCATTAGAAGCCAGGTGTACAGACTGGTGTCCATGTGGGATGGACAAAGACCAGAAGATGGTGGTGATTAGAAGCCAGTGTGTACAGACTGGTGTAAATGTGGGATGTACAAAGACCACAAGAGGGTGGTGATTAGAAGCCAGTGTGTACAGACTGGTGTCCATGTGGGATGGACAAAGAGCAGCAGATGGTTGTGATTAGAAGCCAGTGTGTACAGACTGGTGTCCATGTGGGATGGACAAAGACTAGAGCCTGGTGATGTTAGACAGGCAATGGAGTAATAGCGTGTAAGTGTAATGCAATTTTCGAAATTCCGGAAATTGAGAACACGTTTGCTCCGATTTGCAAACTGCGAACGCGGTCACGTGGGTGTAACAACAGACAGACACACAGACACACAGACACGTTGAAATTAGAACCTCTCCGTGACATACGTCACTCGGAGAGGTAAAAGGTTGATAAAAACTATAGCCATTTCCCTTAGAGATGAGTAGGAACCCTGATTTAATCGGGATTTTTCAGTCCAACCCGACCCATATCGGGTCGGAAAATCCTAGGTCGGGTTGGGTGAGAAAATTACTTAAAATGTTTTGCTGGTCGGGTCGGGTAGGGTTATCATACAGTCTACCCGGGTAGACATTTTTATTATCTTCAATAGGGCATTATCGGGCCCGGGTAGGCTCTTTTGCGATCTTCAATAGGGCAGGGGCTGATAAAGATTTTTCTAAACGCGCGGTCTGACCCAACAATTTAGCGTTGCGAAAAATTCAACTCAGTCTCACGAGTTTCGGGTGAGGCAGTGGGAGGAGGGCAGCTCAAACTAACCCAAAATATATGGGAATCGACCATTTCGATGAAATAAAGAGGTAAAGACATGTGGTTCAAACGTTTCCTTCCATCTCACTTTATGGTGCCTGCGCTGTACTCTATTATTATATTTTTTGAAAAATCCACTGGATTTTTCATCGTGGTTTAATCCGGTTTAATCCAGGTGGATAAAACCGGACTGGATACCAGCGTGCCAACCCTGTTATATAGTCTTATAAGTAATAATAATATTCCTAATAAAAAAATCACAAGAGGCAGAAACCGCTCAAACGGCGGGATTTAAAATCATATTTCAGATAAAATCGGTCAATTAGGAATTCGATCCAATGGGAGGACACCACACAGTTAACGAAGAATAAAAACGTTTTAAACTAAACTATTATTTCTGGCCATGCATTATAATAAGTTATTGAAATAAACCTTTCCAGGGATAGGTTAAGCGCACTTATTCGGGCGTGTCAGCTAGCAGTTATTTTTTGAGATTAGCCATATAGAGCGGCATTTATCAGCTAAAAGGTAGTTGAGACATTAAAGATTAGACGAACAGGGTGACCACAATTCCTATATTTTATAATTTTTCCTATTTTTTCGATACCTCCCTATAAGTTCCTATAATTTAGACAATTTTCCTATATTTTCCTATTTTTCGAAATCTTTTCACATTTTGCGCGCGCTCACTGTTGTTTTTAGTAGATGTCACTCAAAAATTTTGAAGTGTGACAGACATGAATGCAGTTTTACATTTCTGCCACCAAGGATTAATAATACAAGCTAACGTTTAGCTTGTATTAGTAATCCATGCTGCCAGCCTGCCACCATGGAGCTATTAGCTGCAATGTAAAGGGCCGTCCACACTGAGCTATTTCGCGTCGCTTTGCATTGCTTTGCTCGGTTTTGCGTTCGTAACGCTATCCATATTGGCAGCAAAAACATTTTTCTTCGCGTTGCGCGTCGAACGCTGCAGGGCGCGAAGGAATAGACTAGTAGCGAAAAACTTTTGCGTCACGGTTAGCAAGCACCAAGTGACAACCAATCAGAGGAAAGGAATATTAAACGAGACAGGAAAGCCAACCTGTAGACTAGTTCAGGCATTTAAAATGTCGAATTGTCTTGAGATTTCCGATTTTGAAGGATATTTAATTACTCTGGAAAGAGACAATCCAAGGCTCTCTGAAATTTGAGGTGCACTTTTCAAGAAGAGAAGTGACCAATGGCAATAACTCGAATTGAATGGGATACAGGCGCATATATTTCAGGAATAGAGTATCATGTTTGATTTCATAGGCCAAGTGCACTTTTGGGATCCAATTATGAAAATCTCCATCAATAAATCTATCCTGAAAACATCTCAAACCCAAATACTCCGTTTATATTTCCTACGTCGTCTCCTAGTTAAAATTAATGCTCCACTAGCCAATTTTACCAACCTACATGCGTTATCATCCGCCATGTTTGCTATGACGTACCAATCGCGCTTTGTATTGGTTGCATTCAGTCGGGACAGCGAAGCAAATTGTTCGCGTTGCACTGAATCGCGGCCCGCTTGTCGGAGGCAACGCGAAATGGCGTGTGGTAAAGCGAAGCTCAGTGTGGACGGCCCCTAAGGCACTTTTCAGGAAACATAATTCTCACTACGATAAAATTACTCCATGAAAAATGTATGGGGAAACGGGAAAAAATAGAGTTAAAAAAATCTTGTCGTCTGCTTCAGATGGTGGTTTTAGTTTAGTCAGGGCCAGATTATAGGGGAGGCCGAGGGGCACTGGCTCTCGAGCACAAGGGTTGTTGGGGCGCATTGAGTTCCCCATCCAACCATACTAAAAACTTGGGGATCGAGTAAAAATTTGCCGAGTAATTGAGAAAAATGTTCAAAAACATACACTCCATAGGAATAGCATTACACCCAACTTTGGAGGCTCATAACTCTGTTTCTACTAGAGATACGGGGATGTCTTTTGAGTATATTATAGTCCAATTTGTCCCCCATCCAACCATACTAAAAAATAAGGGCTACGACAAACAGGGACCGAGTAATTAAGCAAGCCTTAGCAACATTTGCTGTTCCTTTTTTTTCCTGACTTAAGCGGGCGCACAATATCTCGGCCCCCGGGTGCCATTTCGATGAGGTATCTGGCTAACGAATTTTATTTTATCTTTTTAAATTGAATTGTTTATTAGTGTTTCAGTTTGTTTTGAAAATCCTGTCTTATTAATTCCAAATCACTTGAAACCTATATTTTCCTATTTTTTCAATGGCAAATATCCTATATTTTCCTATTTTTTCAATGGCAAATATCCTATATTTTCCTATTTTTTTAATGAAACATCTCCTATATTTTCCTATAAATCAATTGAAAATTTCCTATTTTCCTATATTTTTTTCAAGGCTTTGTTGTGGTCACCCTGGACGAAAAAACAATAATATTAGAAGGTCGGTAATGCACCGAATCAAGGTGCTTAGTAAAAGGGAAAGAAATGAGAGATATGAATTAGGTGTCAGCGATGGAGCCACATCTAAGGTACGGGTTCGCATCTTATTGGTTAATAACTTCGTATGCTACAGTGCTCCTTGTTTAGAGCAGTTGGAGAGTAAACCCTCTACCCATAATGCACAAGACGCCCCGAAAATAACTGTTATTTAATATAACAGGGATAGATTTAATTTTAGAAGTAGGAATGGAGAACGGTTAGTATTTACTGACGGGGACGGCGAAGAATACGTAATTCCTTTTTACCTCTGCCGCTATGACCCGCCTCTATTTTTATACCCCCCCGTGTCCGGGACTTTGACGTGCGCCTAGATTACTCTGTTCTCCATTCCTACCTCTAAAATTAAATCTATCCCTGATTACAAATATGTTTATATAAAATTATATAGCTTGATAAAAATTGTACTATAAGAATACAGTTGATTCTAAGAATATTTGGACATCTTCTAGTAACATCCTCTCTTCTTTTTAAATTGTCAATTGTTGATAAGTTTTGATTCGTAGATATGACTATAGTCAGAAGTATATAATACTTCTCTTCGAGAGAAGTGTACCACAAAGCGGGGTAAGTGTAACGTCACTCTTCCCAACATCGGAAGATTTAGAGCAAGGTTACTAAAACGAATCACATACGCGATAAATAGTTTCCTCATCATTACTCTATTAGCGTTTAAATATTTGGCAAGACGCGCTTGTGCATTTTTGTCCCACGTGAAGACGAGGTTTGTGGGATGATTGCTGGGGATTTAGTGCCACACAATTATAGAATTTAACTTACGGTGCGATGCCCATTTGTAGTTTGGTGAGCGGGAAAGCAAACTAAAAGGGTGAGCCTGGGAAGAATGACGTTACATAACTAAAGCATTAAGAGGGTACAGAGTGTCATCCTTCTTCTATTATCCCCTTCTGCTATAGTTTATACAAACATTGTGTAGCTTACAGCAATTTTATTAAAGTGTGCGAGTGTGGGTTAAGAATAAGTTTCTTGAAATTAATTCATCACTACATTGACTAATGTCTCCCTATTTTAAAGGGTACAGAATTATTCATAATCCCAACTGATACAACAGAACTAAAATTCTGGAAGCGGTACATATACACTGGTGTTGTTGAATCAGGGACTGGACTTATTATATCCGGCCCTCCAAAAATGGCCCTGAGGACAACATGGGGAAACTTTGCCATGCTTAATCCGCCTGTGGGTGTTGAATAACATACCTTTACCTGACCTTATGAGCAAACTATTTTCATTTGATGATTTTTACAGATTTTGTTGCAAATATCAATATCGTCAACTCTAGTTTGGTTGACTAAAAATTTAATCAGCTCCGTCCTCGAAAGAACTTCATCAGAAAACAGTAAATTATCGTGGAGAAAAATTCCCAGATATTTTTGTGAAATTCTGGCTTACAATTTGACGATCATTCAAAAACGTAATTGAACTTCTAATTCTTCACAGAAAAAATGGTCTTAAACCTTGTGTGTGTTCAGAAATCATATTTTGGTTTCTTGATATGTTTAAGTGGGAAAAAGCGTAATTTATGGAACACTTGGCTTAATGTTAGTGTTCAACTTCTAGTTTTGGTTTCTATTTGGAAAAATTGTAACCGTCGAACACTAAATTTGAACACTTTCACCATGAAAGCGTTCAAAATTTAGAAACAGCGATCACGATCATTTGTTTTCTTGTTCTGAAACAATGCAGTTGAAGGCGTACTTCGTGGAATGTTTTTAGGCTTAGCTTAGTTATATTTCGCACGTAGACTCGGTTTTTCCATGGACATACTCTGTTCCAGCTTTGGTTCTCAGCACGCTCTAAGCTAGATCTCCATGTAACGTAACTTCGTGCGTGCTGACAACCGAAGCTGTAACAGAATATACGACGGATAAGGTCCAGTCGGAGATAAGAATTTGCTTTTCCTAGCGTGAAAACCTATTTTCTTACGCGTATTCTTTATATTCATGGTTTTTCTTTGTCGCCCAAGAATGAATTTAAACAAGTATTAATACAATTCAATGAATCAGTGGCCTTTTTTGGGTGGTGGGAGATACCCCGCTAAATTTCAAAATTAGCCCACTAAAAAGTATCCGTAAACCCTACCAAAATTACTTGTAGCCCCCTAAAACTCTGTTACAATTTATAAACAAGTTGGAAAACCAAAATAAATCTCTCCGAGCCGAGACGAATTTACTTTCCAAACACAGGTCCACCAGCCAAGGAGGAAAACCGGAAATAAATAGTTCAAATTAGCGAGATATTTCCAAGGTCATTTGTAAAGGTTTAAGCGTTTAACAGTTTCCTGTTTATCCTCAATAATTCGAATGAGGACCTAATATCTATCACTGAAGTGTGTATTTAACTTTCGGCTCACTCTGAACCGTTAGGACCTCCTATAAGAGGACACGAAACAAGGTCAATTCTGGTTCAAATCTAGGGTATCTTATTTCATAGACCCAATCGTTCCAACACTTAAGGAGATATGAAGTATTAACATCCATATTATCTTATGAAGTCAAGAGTTGCGTTTACACTATATATGTCATAGTCCCGGACCCCCTTCCACGGGACTGGAGGGTATGACAGTAGAGGCGGATCATAGCGACAGAGGTAAAAAGGAAAAACGCAGTTTTCGCCATCCCCGTCAGCAACGTCATCAAGACGGAGTTTAAGTGAGCCAATAAGATAATTTAAAAATTTCGTTACGTGATGGAGAGAGGGGTTCTATACTGGGTATGAGTAAATACTAACTGTTCTCCATTCCTGTTCTAAAATAACACCTATCCCTGCTTATACTAAGTATTATTATTAAATATACTAAACATTTTCTGTTTTTTTTTCAGCTTTGTTTGTCGAGATTAAACCGTATATATCTTCCAAATTGTTGTTTTTCTTTTGGCTAACGTCTTTGACGTTATTTTTATACAACATACTGAGTTATTTTAACGCAAAAGCGTGTTCTATCGAGTACATGAAAGTAGATCAGGTAACTGACATGCTCTTGCAAATACCAGATATAAAACCTAAATTGATCAAAGGAGGAACGGAAGATAAACATATCACAGAGAAGGTAACAATTACGCTTGGAAAGTATGTACCGTGGACTTAGTAGGGAACATATAAAAGTATCTATAAGCCTTTTGTAGGAACCCATACATCTTTTTACACAATAAAAATTTTAGAAATAACTCAATTAAGTTGGTTGTTTCACGAAATTATTTGATGTGCATATAATGGACTAAAGTATGAGAAAGTTTTAAAAGACTATGACATGAGGCAATATGACAGATCTAATGGTTCAGATACTTTTTATCTTCATTATTATGCCCATGGTACATTCGCAATGTACTGTTAAAGATAAATCACAATCCTTTCCTTTTTAATATCACCAAAATGTATCCTAAATACAACGTCTCCATTTCAGTACTAGCAAAGGTAGAAAAGGGATAGTATCTCATATCTCGTAGCGTAAAGTTAAATTGACCTTTTTGCATAGGTTTCAAAAAATATTATTTTTAAACCACGCGCTAGCTCCCGTTTTTGTTAAGTTTCTAATCATAATAAATGTTTGAGCTACGCAATTAAAACCGAATTTCAAATACCTATTAACCATAATTTCAAATTGCAATACATATAATAATATCTCATTTCTGACCCTTTGTGGGTTTGAAAAAGTGTCGCCAAGGATTGTGTATAAATGCAGTTTTAAAGGAATGCGAAGCAAAACTCGTTTTTGTATAATTTTACCATATTCAAATAGACTAGATAAGGCAGCTAGCCTTTTTAGTGCTAGGGTAGTTAGGAATAGTCATAAATATATGAATATTATGAAATCCATGATCTTTGAGTAGCTGAGTGGCTGAGGGTGACAATTCATTATATTTTTCACAGGCTAGACAAAACGTGAAATATGAAAAACTTCTAAAATTCATCGAATCAAACAACGATGTGTGTTTTATGGAAAATTTTATGGATATTTTAGACGAGGATTTGTACAAAACAGTGTCAAAGGGTGAAATATTTTTAGTCACTAATGAAATTATTCAAGAAATGGCTTCCTGCATCCCCTTGAAATGTTTTGCGAGCGGAGACATAACGCTTTACATTTCCAAGAAAAGGTTTCTTTCGATTAACTTATCGTATTTCGTGCACCGTAACGTATCAAAGCAAAACTATGAATTAATTAATCAGAGGTAAGTTACATAAACTTTTCTGAGTTCGAGCAACGCATCAAAATATTGTATATAAGAACAACAAGATGGTCTAACCATAATAAAGCCTCATCGTTAACGTACTCTCGCTATCCCTACTACAATAAATATACTTCTAGGGAAATATCCGCTAAAATACCGGTCAGGGGTAATAACTTTTCAATGGCTGCTTGGCAACGTGACTCTGATGTCGTTATTCCCCGTTAAAAATTAAACTACTACTACTGCTGCTACTACTACTACTACTACTACTACTACTACTACTACTACTACTACTACTACTACTACTACTACTACTACTACTACCATTACGACCCAGGTAAAAATATTAGTCCCATCAGAAGTCAATTAAATTAGCCAAGGAAGTAACCAATAGCGGGGTTTGAGACTCCCCCTCTCTTGTATAGCAATACTGAAGAAGGGCGACAAATTTGCCACCTCACGATAATTTTTCTCAGATCTCCGGTTTAGGTGCGACTCGTACGCCAAAAATTTCCCTATCGAGAGGGAAAAAACTATTGGCTGAAAATGAACACTGTATCTCTAAAGGAACCGGAAAACACCCCCCTTCTACTTTAAAACCGAGCCCTCTTTAGCAAAGAATCAGGAGAAGGGATGGGGTGTGAATTTTGGAACAATCAAGGTCATTCAGTTTTTTATGACTCTTCATAGACCTATTGAAAAAAAAAACTATTTAACGACCGTGGCCGTTCCTTTTTTAGCCATATCGTAGTATACGATAGGCTCTTAGTTTGACACGAGCCGTAGTAGTAGTAGTAGTAGTAGTAGTAGTAGTAGTGGCCGGGGTTGTCGCTTAGTTATCGTCAGATTTTAGATTAAAAGGAACTTTATATTACCACAACCCACCCATAGGGGTTACTGGGCTCGGTTAGAGATTTAATTTTAATTAAAATTTTTTCAGGTCAGACCCGGGAATCTTAGTTTGACCCGAGCCGTCGTAGTAGTAGTAGTAGTAGTGGCCGGGGTTGTCGCTTCGTTATCGTCAGATTTTAGCTTAAAAGGAACTTTATATTACCACAACCCACCCATAGGGGTTACTAGGCTCGGTTAGAGATTTAATTTTAATTAAAATTTTTTCAGGTTAGACCCGGGAATTGAACCCGGGTCGCTGGCGCAATAGGCAGACATTCTACTAACTGAACCATAGAGACTTGATAGATACTCCGAGTTTTTTATTATTTATTCTTATCTCTAAAATGTCGGGGTAATGTGGGGTGGGGTACCTCTTAATCTGTGGGGTCGGAAACTTTTGAATTTTTATCTGTGGGGTCGGATACTTATGAATTTGTATGTTTGGGGTTTTTATATTTATTTTCTTTTTATGTATGTGCTAATTAAATAGATAACGATTTTCCCCGTTTCCTACCGCGCTCCTCATGTAATTCCTTCTCGTTCGGTAGCTATCGTCATCTATGTTATGTTTGACTGGAACGTTTTCGCGGTAAATTCAAATGTGGGTTTAGGTAAAGCTAACATAGTGTTAAATGAGCGTTATGCGTTTGATCATTTTAGCATTGCTAAAGGTAATTCTAGGGGATAATCACTAAAATGCGTAATCACTATAACTAAACTTTCTCTTTCAAACGTTTCTGGGCATAAGTCCTTGTTAGAAATTTATAAGATGCGATAAGTATGCATCGGCATAAGTCTATGTTGTAAACTCATCGAGGGGATTATCACTAAAAACTATCTGTTCTTCGTTTCGCCGGAATATTAGAATTACAGCATAAGTAAATTTATACG
Organism: Phalangium opilio; assembly: GCA_019434445.1. Taxonomy (NCBI): domain Eukaryota; kingdom Metazoa; phylum Arthropoda; class Arachnida; order Opiliones; family Phalangiidae; genus Phalangium; species Phalangium opilio. The sequence goes on along the minus strand of JAEQBA010000079.1, from coordinate 98,788 downwards.
GTTATAATTTAATCACTGTTTAGAGAAGGGAATCGAGGAGCTATTCACTCTGATTTTATGCACGGTAAATCATTTAAGCATTGAAAAAGATAGCGCTATTCACTCATTAGGGTAAGGTATAGAGGGGTTATCCACTCATTAGGGTAGGGTATAGAGGGGCTATTCACTCGTACGATATCGCTACTATTACGAGCCCTTGGGCTGTCTTGTTATTTTTTATAAAGCAAACAATCTCTACTGTCTCAGCAACACTCATTCAACAAGCGACTATAGAGGAGGCATTATAGTATCAGGCTGTTATGCCGTAGGTCATTGGGTTTGATTCCCGGTGAAAATAAATAAAATATTTATTGTAAATTTAAAAAATCATTAAAAAAACCTATGGAGCCAACGCCACCTAGAAGTGGCTTTACGAACTACTATTTAAAAATAACGAACGAAACATCTTCTACATCATCATCTTCTTCTGCTTCTACACACCAGCTCAAACCAAAGAGAATATACCAAGAGGAGCAGAAGGTCTAGCCTCTCACAAGGCTTTTGAAAAGCCCGGCAACGGTTTTGGAGTAACTAGATCCGGTTTTTGTTGATTGGCTAAGCAGCGACGCCATTTATTGGTTAAATTATGTCGGCTGCTAATTTTTGGTGGTGGCAAAGGGTTGATCTCTGGGTTGACCGTTGACGTACAAAAGGTATATTTAAGTAGACGACAAGGTCACGTGAATAACCGGAACTAGTTTTTCCAAATTCAGAGCCGGTCCCTATTTACAAAGTTTCTGCTCCTCTTGGTATATTCTCTTTGCTCAAACTAATAGCACATCGTATATACGTGATTTGTTTTTATGTTGGCAGAAAAAAGTTGCTGGTTAAATGTCAAGTTTTTATTCGTGATGACATTCGTTTATTTGTTAGGGAGTTACTATGAGCAAAGCTTTGTAATTGACCAGCTTTAGCGATGAAATCTTTCTGAATTTTCCTTTTCATTACACATGGGATTAACATTGTTTCCTCTTCTACCATCTGGACATGGACCAACAATACTAAAGGACGGATTGTTTACTATAGAGCCCCATACTGAACTACAAAACAACCAATGCTAATCTTACCTACACCTTTCCAGCCCCAAAGAAAAATACTCAGCCAAATCCCAGAAAAAGCTTGCGACATCTAGATAAAACAAGGCGTTGTTAGCTCAGCTTCGTTAAAAAAATGGTTTTTGAGGCGATTTTTCAATTTCATTTAATTGAAGGTATATTGTGATTATAATATATATTAACTTATATCAATTAAAAGGCATTCAATGAGTTTTCAATTAACACAACGTCTTCTCTTTACCTATTCTATTCCAATCCTACAATCTCGTTTTCTCTGGGCTTAATGAAAATGAGCAGGAAAAATATTTGGAACCGTCGTGAATCCGTTACTAACGTTTTGATCACGTGACTAATGACGTTACCCCAATTTTTCTGTCCCTATTTACAAATTTCATTACCTCATATATTCCCCCAAAATCCGTTTTGCAGCCTACAATCTCCTGATAAAAGTCGAATTAACAAATATTTTTCAACTTTTTTCCTCTATAATCCATTCCTTAGTATTGTTCGTCCATTTGTAAGATTGAACAATAATCATTATAGAAAATAATACTTATAGTCATAAATGTTTGACGTAAATTGCTACTTACGTTCCTTAAGTGCGCCTATACAATTTATTGGGAGAGTTAAAATTTAAAATGAAAAAATCAACAGAAGCACTTTATGCGTATATATGATCGGTCTTGTGGCGTAATTCTATGAAACAAATCAGTCGTTCATTAAGAGAAAACCCGCGTCTTTTGAAGAGGATAAGCGGTTTTGAAAACGTTGTCAATAATAATATCTAGAACTCGTAAATTATGTCTGGGCCTTCAGCCCGACTCATTGCAGCCCAGTGAAAATTTCATTCATGATGGCATATGCGCTGCACGAGAGCCTTTCAAATAGACAAATTCGACTATTCCATGTATAAAACAACTTTAGAGGAGATAGCTTTCATGCTAGGAACATCCGCTACACGATTGAGCGTCGCTAAACGGAGCCTAGTGTTGCCTATAGCCTCCCTCGTTTAGCGCAAATGTTAAGCTCAATAATAAAGCCGCCCGCAAATGAAGCAATGGCAAGGCGCATTTCACAACTGACATTCTAGGCTTCCGTATTCAAAAGCCTAAAAATTAAATAGACAAAAATGCTAGCCTGTAAAAGAGTTAAAAACCGAAAATAACTGCTTACAGCTAAAATGAGCCCGAATGGTAAAAAGTGAAGTTGGTCTCTCCGCGCTGCTTGCCTGCTACTCCTTTCGTCATAAGGAAATCATCTCTCTAAGGGCCCAAGCGCATCTATTAGCAAAAACATCTAGTTCTGCTAGATGTGACGCAGACTTTGTATAGGGGCTCCTTCCGAAATTTGCGTGAAATTCGCGGGAAAGAAAAATAATTTTCAATATCATGCAGCCACGACCGATATCCTAAGCCGGTCGTGGTCTAGACGCGAGCTCTGAGATAACGCTCCCAAGCGGTTGGGAATCAAACTAAAACACACGGGTAGGCGAGAGAGGAAGGACTGAGGGGAAAAAAAGGAAGAGAATTTCCAGAACCCCCCCAGCTCTCTCAGACACAAGAGGTAAATTCGCGCTTAGTAAAAATCAAGAAGAGCTGTCGTGAGAAATCTTTGAAGGAGGGAAAAATGTTCAATGCCGGGTTACTCTGCAACGAATGCGCTCGGCCTCCGTTTAGGCTATACAATTATTATGCCACTTGAGATGAGACGGATGGCTGACCAAATCGGACATACATACATTTCAACCGTAACATAGAATCTTGGGCCCTTAGAGAGATATTATCCTTATGCTTTCGTTTACGTTCTAGGGCAAAAACACTAACTTCGTGAATCGAGGCGTAGCAAAATAAAGAAAAAACCCAATGCAGTTGTTAATTAGATCACTTATATTTAATACTTAAGACGTGATTGGGATATTCGGGAATATTTGGGTTTTAAGACTTTTATTATGAAGGAAAGAAACCGTGCCCGTTTAAAGAATTTTTGGAAAAAGTAGAATATGATATTTAATATCTTTATTGATAATTTGTTAAAAAGTGAAAAATATTAATAACATTAAAAATAAAATTTGCAAATAAGACGACTTCCTCAGAGTTTCAAATTGAAGAATGTGTGTTAGCTTTATTGAACTTCACAAACAAGACAGTCAATTTCAATTGTTGCTTAGTATATTATTGGACTTCCCCTAGCCCTTAAACACATTCTTAATCTTTTCCTAAATGACAGACATTAACGCTGAATAAAATTAGGACTCAAAGCGTTAAAAGCTGCTATGACCATATTCAATAAGTCCACCCTGTTCGCGGGTATTCGTTTCTCCATATGATTAATCATGTATGCCCACATGGTTTCGATCGGGTTTGAGTTGGGCGAGAGAGCGGGCCAGTCCAAAACGTCAATCCCTTCGTTTTGCAGAGTTCTTGCAATATTCCCACTCGTCCATCGCCTATGCAACCCCAAACGTTCACGCTAAAACGACCGCTGGTTTTGGTGTAGTACACATTCTCAGGAACGTATCGCTGGTTTTGGACCCTCGAGACCAACACAACAGGCGACGAAGGTGAACTTTGGAACGTCTATAAAATAATACGGGTAAAGTAAGACATAACAGCTTTGACTAAAATTAATTGACATTAGTCGCTGAACCTTTTCGTCCGAAAATAGGATATATCATTCTAGATCAACCCTTGGCCAGGCTAAAAGTGCCCTGCAGAATTGGCGGCGTATTTTGCATTACCGTCAATGATGGCTTGTTTCCGCACCTGCATCGCCTTACCCTCGCCTTCTTTAATCTACCCCAAACAGTTGGCGCAGGTAGCAAATTAACGTTGATTTAAAGTAGATTTTTGGTGCCAATGTTTTGCAAACGTTGCACGTGTACTTCACACGTAAGAAAAACGTTTATTTTTGGTACATAAGTTACCTCTAGATGTTTAGGATTTTCATAACGTCAATAACACGTTTTTACAAAGTGATAATTAAAGCGTTTATTTCAGGTCTACATGTTACGCTTGCAGCACGTTTGGGAATGGTGTTCAATTGGCCGCTAGTTTAGCGTTATTACTGTATGTTTCGGCAACGCTGTTATCACGTTTATAGAAAGTGATCGCTAAAGCGTTTATTTCAAGTCTACATGTTTCGTTTGGAACACGTTTGGGAATGGTTTTCAATTGGCCGTTAGTTTAGCGTTATTACTGTATATTTGGGCAACGTTGTTAAAACGATTATACAAAGTGATAACTAATACGTTTATTTTAGGTTAAATTCACGTTTCGAAATGGTGTTAAGTGGACTGTTAGTTTTGCGTTATTGATTTAAGTTTCGAGAAAGTTGTAAACACATTTATACAAAAGCTTTATTTTCAAGTCTTTATAAGAAGTTCGTTCACAACACGTGTGAAAATGGTTTTAAATGACCCTTAATTTTGCATTATTACTGTACGTTTCGGTAACGTTGATATTTTGTACATGTCTTGCGTCATAAATCGTTATCGTCTCTCCGAGTTTCGATGACGTCACGGAGGTATTTTACTGGACGTGTCTCTGTCCTCGCGTTCGCAGGTTAAAAATACCACATACACACCAATCAGTTCTTATTCGCTTCAAACACCACCTTGAGCTGGTCTTTCGTCTATACCGCATAGACACCAATCTGCAACATTAGCTTGTCGTTAGGGTTAAAATGTACGAGGCGAGCGTCTATGGTTACGAGAAACGTCTTGCGCCCGATGGCAGGGCTTTCACCAAAGGTTCACGCAATTACATTTTTTCTTATCCGCCTATCTAGGAATCAATCTCCTTATATACCCTAAAGTTACAAAAATTCTTAAAAAGGTGCTCACTAGAAGTCAAACATTAAAAATAGCTATGTTTAAAATGATTTTGGGAATAAAGTTTCTTAAATCGACTTAACTATAATTAAGGTAAAATAGTGACGATTAAAATAATTTATATCATTCATATAACCCTAATTATTTAAGAAAAGCCTCTTTCATCGGAAAGACATCCGTCAAATATATATATAGAACGAGTAATGAAGTTGGAACTCTACGCATTTTATAGTTAATATGAAGCGAGTAATTAAGACGTTTTCCCATTGAAATACTAATCATGGGAACTCTATTCAAAGTTAGTAAGGGACTTAAGACATTGTTGAGAAGTCAATTTAGAATGGAGACGGTTGGTTTTTCATAATCAACAACGAAAGCCCTTGTAGGAATTAGAGCTTATTTAAAAAACTGTTGACATGTAATGCCTGAGCTATACATTTTTATAATTATAAGAAGTTTTCAGTTTCTACTCCTCGGGTAATACTCCCTTATTGCTTTTTTCCCTTGTATTGGCGTGAATAAGACTCTTACAAAACTGTAATTTTTTCGTTTTTGCTAAATATAAAATGAAAATATGGTAAATATGTTTCGGCATTACGATTCGTTTAGTAGTTGTATAGCTATAAACCTATGTTTCGTTTCAAAACTCCAAGAAAATCGTTTAATTTTAATATTTCAAAAGCCTTGTTATCTTTTGATTTAGCTATACTACATTTATACATAACAGCTGAAAACTAGGCTTTGTATTAGTCCTGTCATTGCTGTGATATTGGTTCGGATTGCATCTATAAATGAAAATGCCGAATCTAATACTGGTAATGTTTCGGTTCCACTTTGAGAACACGAGTTAAATAATTACACACGTTCAATTAACTTATTTCACACGTTCAATTATTGTCTAATGAAATAAATTTACACGTTCAATTAACTTATTATAATCGTTTAATTAAACAGATTTACACGTTCAATTAACTTATTTCACACGTTCAATTAACTTATTTCACACGTTCAATTAACTTATTTCACACGTTCAATTAACTTATTTCACACGTTCAATTATTGTCTAATGAAATAAATTTACACGTTCAATTAACTTTTTATAAACGTTTAATGAAACAAATTTACACGTTCAATTAACTTATTTCACACGTTCAATTATTGTCTAATTAAGTAAATATACACGTTCTATTAACTTATTTCACACGTTCAATTATTGTCTTTAACATTTTTAATTAACGTCTTATCACACGTAAAATTAAACTATTTCGCACGCTCAAATATCTTATTAGACGCCTTCAGTTAACGAATTTCACACTTGAAATGGCTTATTAAACTCGTGTAATTTACTTATTAAACACGTTAAACCAACGTTATACACAGGTTCAACTAACTTATAAAACACATTAAACAAATTTTTGTGCACGTTCGATTAGGTTGTTACACTCGTTCAATTAACTTTTGAAACACGTTAGATTAACTTATTACACACGTTCAAATAACCCGAAAAATAAACCTAATTGGAACCGTTAAACGCACGATTTATCCACGTTAGCCTACTTTATAATATACGTTTTTAAAACGAGAAATAGACGAGATTTCTCATGTATTTGCGACAAAATAAACACGTGTGTAAACACCGTGTTTCAAGGTGACATGATCACCGTTTTAAAAACGTTAATACACACGTTTATTCAATGCTACGTTTAAACGTTGTGTCAACGTGAATTTGCTACCTGGGAACTAAGCCCATATAAAAATAAACATAACGTTATGACGCCCTAGCTATGTACTACCGGTTCTAGCAAAGTAACATTGAAATCATACTTACCCGTATCCTCTGAAACCTTTGGTAGTGTGCATGCGTATACTGAGCTCCACGACTTGAACATCCAACTTGGTTCGCAATGTGGTTCTAAGTCAAGCCTTTTTGCCGAATTCTAACGATTTCCAAACGTTGTCTTTCTGTAATACGAGGCATGATTTATGGATAAAATCAACGAACTCTCGGGACCTTATATACAGCATTTTCTCATCGTAAAAAGACATTTTATTGAATATGGTCATGGCAGCTTTTAACGCTTTGCCTCCTAATTTTATTCAGCGTTTAAGTCTGTCATTTAGGAAAAGATTAAGAATGTGTTTAAGGGCTAGGGGAGGTCCAATAAAATACTAAGCAATAATTGAAATTGACTGTCTTTTTTGTGAAGTTCAATAAAGCAAACACACATTCTTCAATTTGAAACTCTGAGGAAGTCGTCTTATTTGCAAATTTTATTTTTAATGTTATTAATATTTTTCACTTTTTAACAAATTATCAATAAGGATATTAAATATCATACTCGATTTTCTCCAAAAATTCTTTAAACGGGCACGGTTTCTTTCCTTCATAATAAAAGTCTTAAAACCCATTCCCGAATATCCCAATCACGTCTTAAGTATTAAGTGATCTAGTTAACACTGCATTGGTTTTTATTACTTTTGCACGCCATCTATTGATGGAGCAAAAGTGTTATTTTTATAAACGGAAGACTTAAAGCCCGTCGAGCACGCTCGGGTGTCTATTGAAATATACGTACCCACGAGAGGGAAACGATTAAAAACTCCCCAGTGGAATTCCGGCTGAAGTCATGGTGAGACCAAGAATCTGATACGCATGCGCGAGCTTCATAAAAAAGTATATCTTGGAAATGTATTGAACAGCTCGGCTCGTGGTATGGTGGTTAGTGCCGTTGCCTTTAACGCGCCAGAGCCATGGGTCGCAGTTCGATTCCACATGAGGAAATATATATATATATTTTTTTTTAAGTTTAATTTTAATTATGGATGTTTTGAGACGAAATTAATCTTAAAATAACGAGGAAAAAATTTTAAAGATTTAACAAAAGTAAATTTTTTATTAATACAGGCCTAAGCGCGCTATCTCGGGGAAGGGAGTCAAGGTGTATCTGGGCACCACGCATAGATGTCGCTTTTCAAAACCTCAAATCTCAAAAATCCCCGCGAATATTTAAAACCAGCAAAACTTAGAGATTGAGGAATTAGCTTTCATGATTGAATATAAAGAATTATTAGAATCTTATTGCATTGTTTGCACTTCAAAATTAAAAATACGTTTTTTATCACATAGGAACGTTACTACATGAAATATTTTTTCCCATATTAAAACTAGGAATAAAATAGTCTCACATTTAAAAATATAAATAAAATAGCGTCACATATTAAAAATATAAATAAAATAGTGTATTAATTTAAAAATAGGACTAAAATATAGTATCACATTTTAAAAATATAAATAAAATAGTGCCATTTAAAAAAAAAGGAATAAAATAGAGTCATATTTTAAAAATATAAATAAAAAAGCGTCGCATAATAAAAATATAAATATATTAGCGTCTTAATTTAAAAATAGGAATAAAATACAGTCATATTTTAAAAGAATTATTAAAATTGTTCACGTTTTAAAAATAGGAATATTATTGTTTTATCGTGGCACTATAATATTACTAGTTTTAAAATGTTTTAAAATAATCTGAATCAGTTTCGTTTGACTTAAGTAATAAAAATTAATGTTCTGTTTTAACATTCCTGTTTTCAAAATGAGATAAAAAACTTACGCATTCGGCGAGTTAAATGGTACCGAAAAACTTCTCGGAAGAGCGCGCTCAGGTATGTATTAATAATGTTGGCGAGGCTTGAATACTGGGCGCGGGTATTAGAGATATTGAGTTTTGCACGGCAGAACCATGGGTCGCAAGTTCGATTCCACACAAGAAAATTTTTTTTTACGTTTTATTTTAATTAAAGATGTTTCGGGACGAAATTCATCTAAAGATAATGAGGAAAAAGTTTGAAAATTATAACTTAAGTAAATTTATTGAATGATTGTGCTGTTAAAGAATTCGCAACGAGGGGCTACTCACTCACTTCTATTAGAATAATAATAGTAAATAAATTGACGTTAGTATTACTGGTAATCGTTTTAGCATAGTAACGGCTATTCACGTAAATTTTCTATACGCCTTTTAAGTTTGGTACGATGTGACTACTATTATGAGTCCATCCCTGGGCCATTTTTTGATAGTAATAATAATATCTCGACAGTTGCCGTGCAAAAGTGTTCTGTGCCCAGCCGGGCACATCTTGTTTTATTCACGAAGTTAGTGTTTTTGCCATAGAACATAAACGAAAGTAGTAGCAGGCCAGCAGCGCGGAGAGACCAAATTCACTTTTTACCATTCGGGCTCATTTTAGCTGTAAGCAGTTATCTTCGGTTTTTAACTCTTTTACAGGCTAGCATTTTTGTCTATTTAATTTTTAGGCTTTTGAATACGGAAGCCTAGAATGTCAGTTGTGAAATGCGCCTTGCCATTGCTTCATTTGCGGGCGGCTTTATTATTAAGCCTAACATTTGCGCTAAACGAGGGAGGCTATAGGCAACACTAGGCTCCGTTTAGCGACGGTCAATCGTGTAGCGAATGTTCCTAGCATGAAAGCTATCTCCTCTGAAGTTGTTTTATACATGGAATAGTCGAATTTGTCTATTTGAAGGGCTCTCGTGCAGCGCATATGCCATGATGAATGAGATTTTCACTGGGCTGCAATGAGTCGGGCTGAAGACCCAGAAATTATTAATGATTTCTAGATATTATTATATCATAGCCCAATTGACAACATTTTCAAACCGCTTTTGAAAGGCTCTCGTGCAGCGCATATGCCATCATGAATGAAATTTTCACTGGGCTGCAATGAGTCGGGCTGAAGGCCCAGACATAATTAACGAGTTCTAGATATTATTATTGACAACGTTTTCAAACCGCTTATCCTCTTCAAAAGACGCGGGGTTTCTCTTAATGAACGACTGATTTGTTTCATAGAATTACGCCACAAGACCGATCATATATACGCATAAAGTGCCATAACATCTAACAAGCATTATTACGACAAAGATTCGATACTCGATTATGAATTATCGCCACTCTAACCAAGTTTGCCTATATTTTGAATACAAGCTGATTACTCGTGAACTATTCATCCGAATTGAATTTGGTGAAAACTTTTCTTTATGAATCAACCCCAAGGAATCCGATAATCGCATTTTTAACCGCGAGAATCCAATATTTTCAAAGTTGATAATTTTGACATTTCCAGTTTCCGGTATAAATTTGCAATGGACAACTATAAAAAGGTTAAAATATGAAAGACAAATGCAAAACTATTATAACACACTTTATTTCAGAGCTCTAGCTTGCATAGTTTTCGAAATATAGTAAAATATGTGCAAATACTGCAATGCGCAAAGACATTTTTAACAGTCTGTACGTTTGCTCCGATTTGCCAACTACGAACGCGGTGACAGACAGACGTCCATTGTAATACCTCTCCCTGACGTCATCGTCACTCGGAGAGGTAAAAATCTTTGAATTCCGACGATGATAAAATTGATTTCAATCTCTTCAGGATTATGAACACATTTGAATCGCAAGCCTTTCGCTACGTATCACTGGACTGTCGATATCATGTGTATCATAAAAATATTTGGAAAACACCCAGTGAGGAGAATCTGAGTATATCATTTAACGACATTTATATACCGTTTATGACATTAATTTTGCTGATATCAATTTCGATTCTGCTTTGTTTGCACGAGTTCTTGAGGAGTTTTCGACAGAATTCATCGAAACATTCGAGGCGTGTTTGTTTCAATAAGACGCAATACTCTTTCTTTCTGACACAATAATGTGACAGATATTATTAAAAAAACGTCTTGGTTTAGACCAAGGCCGAAAAAACAAACGATATGTGTGAGGTTTATCATTTGACTGTTCAGATATTGCAATTGTTTTAATAATTTTTATCCATTTAATCCTTAATCAATATTAAATTCAATCAACAGATTTTACTGTTAATCGATCCATTCCCTCTAAATTAATTGAAAAAATTACAAATCTAAGCTTTTTCAAGAACAATTACATTTTCCGAAAACATTTTATCATGAAATTAATTATTTTGAAGGGATTTCGTGTCGACGATTACTAACTTGAAAGGACCTTTACGGGCATAGTTTTAATTAAGGCTGGCTTGACAAATTTTGAAGTTTGCATCAGAGAAGTTTAAATCTGTAGTAAGTTTCTGAGAAGACCGATGTTCAAGAAATTATGATAAATAACTTATTTTGCTCAAACTTATTTATAAACTAATGTCGTCTTCTTAAGACAAAACAACAACGTTTATCCTGTGTGGTTTCTTTTAGTAGGTGCACTCGTATTTTTTAAGTTTAGTTTTCGTTTGCTTTAGCCCCCACTACTGTTTGATATTGAAATTCATCTCTACAAAGATGAAAACTAACGAACTTATCATAATAATTATTATTGACTAAATTGCCACAGAATTTTAGGGGGCTACGAGCAATTTTAGGTAGAGTTTAAGGATTATTTTGAGGGGGCTAATTTTGAAATTTTTGGGCGCTATAGCACCCTAAAAGGCCTAGCGACGCCACTGCAAGAGTGTCGCACAACACGTTTAGCAGTGTTTTATAATACCGGCTGATTACGAATTTCTTTGTTAATTTTATTTAAAGGATAAAACTGTTTTCTTTCATGAATATCATCTTTAAAAAATTTTTAACAATTAGGTTTTTGAAAAAACATTTTGTGTTTTGATTGACTTTAATATTAAAACATTAATGAAAATGAATGGCCTTATTTAAGAAACCCGCAATATTATAATTTTTCATGTTTAATTTCGAACGGTGTTTTAATAGTGTTATTTTACACCGAATTTACACTTTAAATTGGCCACAAAAACCTAAGGTAATAAAACTCTCTTTTGGGTGTTTTTACGGTGTAAAAAAGTGTTTTCTTAAATTACACCCTTTTAACACGTTTTTAACACTTCCCTTTCTTAGAGTGTTGTAGCTCGATGCCTGTCGGCTCGGCTCGATCTTAAAAAAGCTCGCTCATTAATTAATCGTGTCGGCTCGGCTCGAACTTAGCTCGCTCGTCACGAGCCCGAGCTCGTGAACAGTCCTAAAGACACATGAGGGTGCTTCTATCCCCAAGGCGCCGACTGCCCCGTTTCAGTCGGAGGTGATGACTTGATTTCATCTCCCAAGTAAATCTAATTTCTTTCCCTGCGTATTTTCATAACAATAAATAAGGCTCGCCCTTGGAATCTTTTCATAATTGGCTCATGCACTGTTCATTAAAAAAGCAACTTTTTTTCTAATAAGAAAAATCGTAAAGACATTGTGCTAGAATACGAAAGAAGATTCCAAAAAATGAACCGAAGAAAGGGAGACGATGACGACGTCTTCAATCAAGGGAACGCCGTCTTCATTGCCTCAGTAGCTCATTTGGAATATATGTGCCGTTACGGTTACAAAGCGGGAAAAGCCTTGCATTACGGTAAAGATTCTTTCATGTCGTTCGCCGTCGCTTACCCAGTGTCCAAGGTGGTTTCGAATACATTGATAGATTTGGTCAATCTAAGGTAAGAGACAATGTTATTGGTAAAAATATTTGAGGACATTTTCTTTACGCGACAGAATATTGAACTATTAGGAGACTGGACATCATATCAGAGCCAACTTTCTCTTGAACAAGGACGCCTGCTCCAAATACCTGAAAACAAAGCAAAGCCTAGAGTTTTCGAAGACATCTCTTGGTGATGTTGGCGCCTTATTTCTCGTCTACATCTCTTCAATGACTATATCCTTTTTGGTAAAGCACGGCCAGTTTCGACACGTTTTCAACAATAGAAACGTGGATCGAAGACTCCAAGCTCATGAACTGAGGACCTAGGGACCGTCCATAAACTACGTCACGCAAAAAATGGCATTTTTTGACCCCCGTCCCCCCTGATCACACTTGGTCACGTTTTCTAAGACCCCTCCCCTGAAAACCACGTCACATTTCTTTACCTCCCCCCCAACGGACTATTATTTGACTTAATTTACCAATTTAATTTGATTAATTTAAAAAGAGATTCTTTCTTCTATTCCACTTGAAATTTTTTCCTCGACTTGAAAGTCAAAGTTCATTTCCGTTTTTAGCTTTTATGATTATCGTTTGCCACTGATTGAGCTTTAGAACTATGTGCTTTTTTATATCCATAAAAAATATTTCCAAAAAGCTTAGTTAAAGGGGCACACTTAATAGTTTTCGACATTGTCACTTGAAAACCTTAGGCTAATCGAGCTTGGGATTCAGATTTTGAAAATGTGCGAAAGAAACGAAACCATTTAAATCGGATGGAGGATCCGATTCTTCCTCGCTAATGCTAGTGGCGAATATACAGTGACATTAGAGAGTTTAAGCTGACACTACATTTAGCAGTCCTGCAGAGAACGGGTCTCTTTATTTTAAATGCGCTGTTTAAATTGGCTACACGTTCGAGTAAGTAGGTGATCATTGCTTACAGTTTCTTCTATTTAGGCGATGATGGAATAAAAATTTGGTTAAATTATTGTAGAGGTCGTTCTCACGGTGGACTTTGAAACGTTGTTTTTTTTCCCTTCTATAACAAAAGGGTCACCTCTTACTGACTTCGTAATAAAATTAATTTCAAATGTGACGTCACACATTGAGGGACCCCTCCTTCCCCCCTCGTCACGGACCGTCACAAACTTACAAACCCCCTCCCCCCGTAAGAGTGTGACGTAGTTTATGGACGGCCCCCTACAGCATGAACTGAAAATCTGAAATCGCCTTTCCCGCTCAAAAAGAACAAAACTTTGATTATAATTTGTTGGTGAAAATACATTTTAGAATTTGAAATTAATTTATTTAAATTCGTTTTTCTACTTATGCATAAGATTTAAAACAGTGTTTCTTAAGGGTATGTCGCAAACGTTTAGTCAAACATTTTAATGTCGAGTCGAAGAATGGTTAATAGGTTTCTTAGGAAACAATTTACAAAATATATTACTCTAAAACATGCCAATACTGACTCGCAGTCCCTAGGCATCTAGTCAATTGACTGCTTGATTAACAAAGGCTATATCAAAAATATATTCACTACCATATTTTGATCGTATAAGGCAAAACCAAATGAAATAAAAAAGAATAAAATTAAGGCATAAAGATGCGGCATATGCTTATAATCGGACTAAAGATGTGTCGTAACTTCGAAAACTTTGGGAAAAACTGAGCTAGAATTATATCCACTCTTATTTTCGCCCACCTTTGGAAAAGGCCTCCTTTCTAGCTATCGTAATTTTTAAGTATATTCATTTAATATGCTAGTCTCTAGCTTAATTAACTAATCGTGTTTCAATTAGAGCAATGATGTAACGTTTTAACTAGTTTTGAACATTTTACTGTTTTAGACAAGGTCCCAAAATGAGCCAAATTCATTTTGGGTTAACTAAAAAATTCTGTCTTTGTTGAGAAAGACTTAAAAAGGTAAACGTAAAGTTCGACAAAATGGATTGGCTGAAGTCTATGAAATTTTTACTTTTGACAAAATGATTATAAAACATCAGAGATAGACGTAATGTTAGAACCCGGAATGGAGAACGGTTAGTATTTACTTCAGTCCGACTCATAGCCCTCCCTCCAACACGTAACGAAAATTTGAAATTTTCTTATTGTCTCACTTAAACTACGTTTTGATGATGACATTGCTGACGGGGACGGCGAAAAATATGAAATTCCTTTTCACGTCTGCCGCAATGACCCGCCTCTTCTTTCATGGGGAAGTAAGTCCGGGACTTTGTCGCGCGCCCAGATTACTGTTCTCCATTCCTTCTTCTAAAATTACATGTATCCCTGTAAACATGAAATATTTAAAGAAAATATTTTTACATGAATTGATAACATTATATTAAAATAGTACATGTAATCCATAAGATTAATCGAGTCTCCATGTTATATTGACTTTTAAAAAATAGCTGTGCTTTATCTGCATTGTGCCTATGAATGAACTAGTCATGAAAATTATTTCCTAAAATCTATATAGTGAAGGTTTTGCATATGGGTGCGTTTATTTTAGAAATAATCATATTGTGAACTTTACAACGTGTTTTCTAACACAGTACGATAATATCAAAGCATTTTCTAACGTGCTATGGTAGAACAAAATATCGTTTTTTGCAAAGTGCGGACTTTCAAGTTTTTGAAGAATGTGTCAGTTACACAGAGTTCACGCATCATTAAAAATTACCAGTATCTATACCGCTGTTATTATTAGAGCGGCGTGAACTTTGCTAGTGTCGTGTTCGGTCACGAGGCTTACTAAATTTTGCGCAATAATATTTGAAATACTGCTATAGAATTTATATATGCAATTGCATTTTAAATTTCATACTTCTACCAAAATGTCATTAAAGTATTTAATAACAAGCTTTTTTTTTCTTTTAACACAAATTTAACGATGAAGGTTTCTTCGCAATAGACATTTAATATTCTGAATGAGTCTTAAAGTAACTGTTTTTCTAGTTGCATATTTTGCCAGCAATTAGCGGAAAGTCGTAATTCCAAAAGTGGCAATGATCCTCTCGTAGGGCTCCATCAGCCTTTCGAGAGTAATGAAGATCAATCTCAATGCGTTCCTTCTTTTCAAATGTGTACACGGGCCACTCTTCAATCGTCTCGGTAACGTCTTCATTTTCGTCAAATATTGGACTACTATCTTCCTCTTCCGTGGATCGAGTATGTCTAAATTGTATCAGAAGTAAATAGATGATAAACAAGAAGTTAATATCTCCCCGGCATGGGCGCGTTATGATAGTTGAGATTCCCGCTCCTATTCCGCGGCAGCGCACAAATGGCGTAGCACCTAGCGAACCACTTGACATGTACCTAACGTATCTAGTGTCGCGCCGCTCAGACAAAGTAGTGCGGGTTGTTGATGGTTTAAACGACGCGCATGCGTTCTAAAGGTAATTTCAATCAGCTGTCTGCTCTGAGACTGTGACAGTATAGCCTAGGCCTAGTACAAAATCTGTGAAGACTACATGTGATTGCCTATGAATGTGATAAGATAGTAATATGAAAAATGGATAAGGAATATGATTATGACGAATTCGTGAAACAGAAAGATGAACGTAAAACAATACTACAATGTTGGAAGAGCCAAGGACGTTTGAAAACTTTTGTTTGCAACATGATGGAAGAGTATGCGGTATTATTCGTAGGTTTCAGTTTAAAAATTGCACTAGGTCGATACCGAAGGCGAAACTAAAATCGTTTTTACGCGGCATTATGAAACTAATTACAGTTTTAGAATTTAGTATTTTAATATAATTTACCATAATTCAGCAATTACCCGCACTACTACGGCGTCATTTTCCATCACGTAAGCTCGGCTACCAATGATATTGCCCTAAATTTACTCCCATGATGCTCAGTAATTTGTTCTGCTTTCCAATATCTCTTGTCGCTTCTATGACGTCATGCGAACATCCTATTGGTTACAAGCAAGCCACGTGATACTCGATACTCATTTTACATAGCATGCAGGCGGGAAGGTATGATTGACTTAAAGCTATTAACTTTTTGATATCTATTTACTTTTGATTATACGGTAAAAGTGCTTTTTATAGACGGATTAAAATCGACGTAAATGAAATCATATCTTGCATAGTAACAGGTGAATTTTAAGATTTATACAAAGAATTAAATGACAAATGTTTAATCTATGCTTGCGAATTCGAAGTGAGGGTTAAGAAATGTTTCATAAGTTTGACACTGGTTACCGAGAGCTTGTCACGAAGTGACGTAGAACATAGATTAAAGATAAAGCGACGCCTGGTGAGGCGCTGTGAAAGGCTTAGTACAAACTAAATAGGAAGATGGACTGCAGAATTGACCGAGTGTATGCCTAGTACTTCAATTCTCGCTTGTCGTTCTCGAACTAGCTCGAGCTGTAAGTCTCTAGCATTACAAAGTATAGGTAGAGACGTCATACTTAAGGAACATATCTTATAAACTTATGGTCGAACTAATATGAGACCCAGCAAACCAAGGAGTAGTTTTACAAGAGTGCGCCACCACTCTTAGCTGTATGGTGAGAAATATTGAATCATAAATTGGTTACGTAAATGTTGCATAGATGGCACGTACCTCTCTGTCGCAAGCTTGAAGACGATTCACTTGGAAGATTTTTTAAAAGGAAATTGTCATGAGATAATTTTCGTTCCCTTGAGGCATCAAGCAAAACATTTTCCACGTCGCTCTCTTTATTAGGCATAATGTAATACATATAATTTTTATAACGGTTTTTTTTTGTTATTAATTTCGTAACGCACTGTCACACTTTTGTCAAAAATCAAAGGTAAAATAAACATTTTTTATAAAAGGACTATTTTAGAGACTGAGCTGGATATTCCATTTTAAAGCCATCTTGTATGCAGTACCATAAGATTATAAGATATGTTCCAAAAGTATGACACTACCTATACTTCCTAATACTAGAGACTTACAGCTCGAGCTAGTTCAAGAACGACAAGCGAGAATTGACTACACTCGGTTTTGCATTTCATCACCCAGCCCACTGGGTTTTATTGGGTTTTCATCTTTAGTAGTTGCGTGTATTTTAGAAATTGTCATTCAAAAGTCACTGCTTAATAAAAAAAAGTCTTAAAACAAAAAATATTATTTTGAAGTTGAAACAACAAATATGTTACACTATCTTTATATTTAAACTATTCTAGCATTAAAATTCTTCAAAATCTTAGTGATGGGTTTTATTAAGTGGGTTTTTATGGTGGGTAAAACCAGTGGTTTTGTTTTGGCTGGGTTTTTTAACTCGAACCCTGTAAATAGACCGCTTTGGGCTTTGCGTTGATTATCAGTCACCCCATACAGAGAGATACATAAAATGGCACAAATTCTTTGTTCATTCCACCATTTTAATTACCTTTTTTCTAGGGATGAACCAGTACCGATAATATATCTTAATACTTCTGCGCCTTATACAGGGTTCGTACGTGACCTAGATAAGTCGTGGATTTAAGGTTTTGTCTTAAAAAGTCAGGGATATCGTTTGGTGTATCAAACCACGCTTCGAGCAATGCTAAATATGGGCCAGGTGTGATGATA
The DNA here is from genome assembly GCA_019434445.1 of Phalangium opilio. Taxonomy (NCBI): domain Eukaryota; kingdom Metazoa; phylum Arthropoda; class Arachnida; order Opiliones; family Phalangiidae; genus Phalangium; species Phalangium opilio. The sequence goes on along the minus strand of JAEQBA010000079.1, from coordinate 80,825 downwards.
AACACCTTAAAATGGTTAGGAATGTTGGTAAAATTTCGTCGGGGATAAGCTGGAAAAGTCAGGGTTTTCAAAATAAAAATTTCGTCCGAACCCTGTTATATCTTTCATTAGTTTATAAGATATGTTCCTTCCATAAGTTTGTCACTGGTTACAAACTGCAGCTTGTCATGAAGTGATTGTATAGTGGGACGTCTTGGATTATAGTTAAAGGCCGACTTCCATCGAAAAGAGTTCTAGCGAACTGAAAACCGAGCATCGAGACTAACTATGGAGCGACCTTGCCGATTTTCGAATCCCCGCTGGGGTAAAAGGTGGAAAGATTCTAGCTAACTGAAAGCCGTGCAATGTGGTTCTAGCGAACTGAAGATATACAATAGAGAATTTCCTTCAAGGGAAAGCAAAAATTCGAGGGGAAATAAATTTAAAAGGATTTCTATTTTTCATCTTCAGTTCGCTAGAACCACATTGCACGGCTTTCAATTAGCTAGAACCCTTTCACCTTTTACCCCAGCCGGGATTCGAAAATCGGCACGGTCGCTCCATAGTTAGTCTCGATGCTCGGTTTTCAGTTCGCTAGAACCCTTTTCGCTGGAAGTCGGCCTTCAACTATAATCCAAGACGTCCCACTATACAATCACTTCATGACAAGCTGCAGTTTGTAACCAGTGACAAACTTATGGAAGGAACATATCTTATGAACTTTTGATCTTTATAAGCCTTTAATTAAAGATGAAGGAAGTTAAAAAGTTTTTGGCAAGGATTAAAATTTGAAGTCTCCACGCTTGTCTATCTTTCTCTCTGTAGCACGATTTGCTCGAGGACCTTTCGCCTTCCGTGACGGTTCCATGCGGGATCGGGCGAGCGAAGCGAGGCCGACTGAGGCGTACCGAGAAAAGCCTATCCGTTTGCCTCTTCTCCATGAAAATAATCCTTCCCTCTGAGACTGAGGATTTCACTTTTTATTGCTCCCGTAAGTTTTCTATACAAGAGTTCTTTGGAGTCTTCTTCGTGGGAGGCCATAGAGGTGTAAGAGCTAGAGAACCACCCAAATTTATATTTAGGATATACCCCAAACAGACGGGACAGGACAGGACAATTTGGGATTCTTGACACTTCCCTAACTTTACCAAAGACAACTTTCTTGAGAAATTAAACCTTGCGTCTTCATCCGCCTGGGCTTTCGTAAGACTATCACCTCTACTCAATTCTTGGGTCATTTCACGCGACACGCGAGCGGACTTTTATCGGTGTGTGGCCGATCGACTACGCGTGAGCGACGCCCGCGTTAACTTCAAGCACGTGTGATTTTTCGTCACGTGACACACGGTACGTTGTACCATCAAACGAATGGACGTTTTCGATTTACTACCAGTGCAAAATTTAATAAAGCGCGTGATAGTGCGTTTCGAACGTGGCCATTACTATAAAAATCACTACTTTTTCTTTCGAACTAGCCTAACCTGCCAATTCAGAATTTTTAGATGCAATGTACATGCTTTTCGAGAGAGAGAACGCGTGCAGAAATCTTTCAATAGAAAAAGTCTATTTGAATAAAGGTACCTTATGTATAGACGATTTGCATTGAAGAGGCGTTCAAAATAGAATGAAGATCCCTATTTCGTATTTTTATTTGTGTCATCATAAGGTCATAAGATATGTTCATCCATAAGTTTGTCACTGGTTACTGAGATCTTGCCATGAAGTAACGTATAGCCATAGATTCGAGGTTAAGCGACGCCTGGTGAGGGAGGGGCGATATGAAAGGCTTAGTACAGACTAAAGAGTAAGATGGACTGCATGAATTAATCGAGTGTAGTACTTCAATTCTCGGTTGTCGTTCTCGAGCTAGCTCGAGCTGTAAGTCTCTAGCATTACGAACTTCTATAGGTAGTGTTATACTTATGGAACATCTTATAAACTTATTGTATAATGAATCTAGAGAGCTTTCAATCGAAATGGTGTATATGAGCCTATTTAAGGAGAGTTACGGACCTCCCATGGTAATACATATCGAGGCCTAACAACGGTATAGACTGTTATGTTAGGAAGTATTTTTACGGTGAGAATATATCGTTCAATCTTCTATTTCTCCCCTTTTTTAGCGTCCGTCACGCGAGGGCAGTCCAACGCGGCTGATCCATCAATTTGCTGAACATGGGTGTTCTCCAATCATTTGAGTAATATAAAAATAGTTTAGGGAGCTGTATCTGACTGTTTTTCATTTTTTTTCAAAAATGTTTCGATTTGTATCAACAGAAACGTAGATTTTTATGAAAAAGTTCGAAATGAAAATAAAATATACCTCTTATAGTAAGAGAGTGGACTGTGGCACCGGGTGAAAATCTGGGAACAAATCCTTCTGCGTAGAGTTTGCAAGTTCTCTCCCCGCTTGTTAAGAGGAGTTTTCCTCCGCGGTCTAACCCGGTTTCTCCTTTCCATCAAAACTTGCTGAGGTTAACGGTAATAGTTAGTATAGGGCGCTGTAGGTTAGCTGTGGCATAGGGGCTAGCCACCACCCCTCTATGCATTGTAAAGGGGCCCACCTGTAAATAAGTCGCGAGTTGACTTAGTGTGGACATCCCTTCCTAGACCAAGCTTAGAAAAAAAAAAAAAACAAGTTGGGAAACCAAAATAAACCTCTCCAAGTAGAGACGCAATTAAAACGTTTTTCTTAAATAATTTAATAAATATAATTGATATTTATCAGTTTAATCTTCATTAAACCGCCTTAATTCTAATTAAATCGTTTTAAGAAAATTTATTTCTAAAATCATTTTAAACGTAGCTATTGTTGACGTTTGAATTTAAGCATTTACCTCTTTAAGAATTTTTGGAAATTTATTGTCTAAAAGGCGATTGATTCACATTAAATGATAAGAAAATCAGCAGTTGCGTGATTAACCTTTGGTGGAAGCCCTGCCATTGGGAGCCTAGACAGTTCTTGTAACCCTAGCCGATCGCCGCGTACTTCTTAATCCTGACAATGGGAGTTGAAGCCAAAAAATGCTTTCAGCGAACACGTTTGCTCGATTTGCCAACTGCGAACGCAGTGACAGACAGACACAAAAAACGTTTAGTGTAATACCTCTCCGTGACGTCATCGTCATTCGGAGAGGTAAAAATTAATATCCGGATTTTATTATGTTAATTACCAATCCTAAGTCATTGGATTTTTTTTGTTTAATAAACGAACTCATATTTAAACACCAGTTATTCCACGCAATCATGGTTTTACCTATCTTAATCGCCCAAGGTGCTGATATTAGAAGAGAAAATCAATTTCGCATTTTGGTCATATCAGGGATAGATTTAATTTTAGAAGTAGGAATGGAGAACGGTTAGTATTTAGCCCAGTATAGAGTCCATCCCTCCAACTCGTAATGAAAAGATTAAATTATCTTATTGGCTCACTTAAACTACGTTTTGATGGCGTTTCTGACGGGACGGCCAAAAATTCGTAATTCCATTTAGTTGTTTCGTGGTCTCTTCGTAATTGTTGTAATAGGCCTAGGCTTAAGTCTATTTTTAATCTATTGCTAAAATACTAATCACTATGCCTAGATCTAAAATAAGGCTTATCAATCTTAAATTGATAACCGGGATTACCTATATAAAGCCTAACAGAATAAGCTACGGGGCAGAACGGAATAGAGACTGTGTAAATAACTTATATACTAAACATGAAATAAAGTTGTTAAAGTTATACATTATCGCCTAGTCACTTAACTGTAGTACATATCATAACATGGTATCAGAAGTGTAGGACCATTAATTCGGATACAACATTGCAACGACCTCTTGCTTCACACGACAATGACGTCTGTACGGCCTCCTGAACCCTTCATTCCCCCAGTAACACGAGTGTTCCGCGTTCGAGTCGGTTCGAGGTAGATTCTTCGCTTTATGGCCTAGTCAGCACTTACGACTAAAGTCCGACTCTAATCCAACTTCAGATACCAGCTCCGCTTTGAAGTCGGACGTGAGAACAAACAAATAGAATTGGCTGATAGTTACATTTTATGTCGGTTGGTGTAAAAAAGGATTAGGTCGGCTGCTCAACTTCTTACCATCTAACATTGGTTTTTATCAAGATAACAACAAGGGACGAGAGGTCGGCATATCCGACCACCTGCCGATCATACTAAAGATTTCAGATTATGAAAATTCTTCCGCGTTTGAGTCGGTTCGAGGTAGATTCGTCGGTTTATGGTCTAATCGGCACTTACAACTAAAGTCCGACTCTTATCCAACTTCAGTTACTAGCTTTGCTTTGAAATCGGACATGAGAACAAACAAATAGAGTTGGCTGATAGTTACATTTTAAGTCGGTACGTGTATGGAAGGATTAGGTCGGCTGCTCAACGCCTTACCAACTAACATGGGTTTTTATCAAATTTACGACAAGGGTCGAGAGGTCGACATATCCGACTACCTACCGATCAATATTAAACATTTCAAATTTCGTTATTTTAAGCATAAGAAAATAATATATAGCTCCCTATAAGTATGAAACTCTCCATTTAAGCCATGTAAACAGCATTTTCTTCCATTGCAAATTGTAAAAAGTTTCTAATGCCACCTATTAAGAGCTTTTGGCGTTAAAAAGTTGAAATATTTGTTTAGAAAATTTTCAAATTTTATATCGTAATTAAGTAATTAAAAGTGTTGAAATTATTATTATGATAATTATAACTGATTAAGTACATTGCAAAATTATCATAATAAATTAATAGATGGCGCGAGATTTTGACGAACGAGGCTAGCGCCTACACTGGTACGAGGTAAGGAGTATCTTGTGTCTCTACTTGCGCGGCGATATTTCCCCGGCCCATCGTGCCTTTCGCGGGCACCTTAGGTGGCGGCGATGGTTTCGACCCCCTTTTACTCGTAATACCGAAACTTCTCCCACGGGGCGTAAAAGCGTAAGCGCGCCAAATTTGAAGGAAAATGCTGTAGTATGAAAATGTACTACGTTTCATACTTATAGGGAGATATATATTATTTTCTTATGTTTTAAGACAAATCAAAGATACTTGGATTTGTATTACAAACAAAACATAAAATAAAATTTTAGAATCAACAATATAGTGTAATATGTTTATTCACCTTGATATAAATATAAATCTCTCGTTTTAAGTATCATTTTAAAGTAACATTAAAGAAAATGTTACGGTTTACGGCCTATTTTAGCTTTCCCTTAAATTTACATAAGCCTTTAAAACCGTTTCCACGGTTAACTCTTTGTTAGTTCGTTTCTATCGGAGATAACTGCAGTGTACACTAACGTTAAGTGCAGTCATTTATGACTATCTCCACTTTTCGTAAACCGCCCAAGTTGCGGAATTCGGTCCAATGGGACCTCCCTTCTTTGGTTTCCGTTGAATGGGATTTCGGTCCAATGAGAGGGAATCTTTAGAGACACTTCGCATTACCTACAGTAAAAGATCTCTAAACCGACCTTTAAAAAATTCTACAGCCGACCATAAACAATCCATAAAGCCGACCCTAAACAAGCGATAAAGCCGACCCTAAACAAGGCATAAAGCCGACCCAAAACAAGCCATAAAGCCGACCCAAAACAAGCCATAAAGCCGACCCTAAACAAGCCATAAATCCGACAAATAACAGTCGATAAAGTCGACCGCAATTAGATTAATAATCCGACCATAACCAGATAACAAAGCCGACTTCTTGTTTGATAATGAAAGAGCTGGCCACGCTTACTTTTTAGAGTCGGTTAAAGTGCTGGCAAAATTTCTATCCCGACCTCATTTTGGAAATCCCGAAAATTAAACGTGCACGTTTGAAAAGGTTGGAAAACCGCCGGACCGACCCATTTTCGGGTAGGACATTTCGACTGTCAAAATGAAAGTCTACCGACCATTTTGCGGCAGTATAGGGCAGTGTCGGTTGAATCTCGAGCCGACTCCGTTGGCCCAACGTCGATTTTGCAACTGGGGTCCTGGTGCCCACCCGGCACAATCGTGGGAGGACTACAAGGAAAGGTACGCCTTCTTCGCCGCCGCTTCGAAACTTGACAAGGAAGATGCCGAATACCAGAAGAACGTTTTCCTGCATGTCCTGGGAACTGAAGGCATTCGAATATACAAGACCTTGAAGATTCCTACCGACCCCGCCAAATCAGCCTTAACCCTCATCTTTGAAGTTTTCGATAAGTATTATAAACCATACAGAAGCACCAACTACTCGCGATATCTCCTGTTTACTACAAAACAAACACAGAACCAAACCTTCGACCAGTACCTTACCCTACTGAAAACCATTGCACCTGGTTGCGCACTTGGCAACCTACAAGATTCAATAATAGCTACCACAATACTCATCGGTACCAAGTCTACAGAAGCCCGGAAAAAGATGCTGCAAATAGACGACTTGACCCTTGACGAAGCCATATCAATTTGCCAGGCAGATGAAACTTCCACAGCTCACTTACAACGAATGACTAACTTGCCCACATCACACGACATGGTAGAACCTCTTGACGCCATTAATTACAATTATACGCAACGTCCACCAGGACACTCGCAACCACGCCAATTCGCGCCACCACATCGTCCACGATCGGCTAGCGAGACAAGAAGATTTCCGCGGCAGCAGTTCCACCCACGACAACGGGCTAGATCCCATTCCCAAGGATACAGAGAACGCCCATCTTCAACCCCAACGTGCAACCGTTGCGGCCTGACTCACACCTACAACTCCTGCCAGGCACAAGGCTCGCATTGCATATCATGCGGTCGCATGAATCACTGGGCGTCAACTTGGCGCTCAATACGCGCACTGGAAGAAATACCACCAAGTGAGTTTAAAACGCCTACCGAAACACATTGCTCTTCACAGCAGGAGTTTTCACCTTATAACGCTTATGACGCAACCTTGGAGCCACAATACCTGAACTCGCTGTCACTCCACTTCACAACATCGGATGATCAGCACCAAACGTCGGCAGACACCGTATGGAAAGCTAATGTCCTGGTAGCCGGACGAGCCATTACCTTCAAAATAGACACCGGCTCACAGGTGAACGTCATACCATTGATGCCTTATTCACACTGCAACAGCATACTAGATGCACCACCTCTAATGAAACCAAGACATACCATACGGGCCTATTCTGGTCACACTGTCTCCGTAATAGGAATTGCGTTCCTCCCATGCTCGTCACAAGTCGCATCAAGCTACAGCCAATTCTACGTCGTTCCCACCGATGCGACGCCTATTTTGAGTGGGCAGCTCTCCATGGCATTAGGATTAATCGCTAGACTACAGTGCAACATCATTAACCAACCAAAAACAAGCCAACGACAAGGAAGAGCTAACAAACCATCATCGACGATACACCTCGTCGCATGACATTGGACTCGTTAGGTACTCCAGGAAGAAAGAAGGACACGGATCCATTGACGACCTCAAACCCAAGAGAGATTATAGCAGAGTATGACGACGTATTTGACAAGATCGGTAAATTACCCGGCCAGTACGAACTTCGCATAAAACCTCACACAAATCCGACAGTTTGCCCACCAAGACGAATACCAGTACAGCTGCGCGACGACGTGTACAAAGAACTGCAGCGTATGATGGAAAATGGCGTAATAGAGGAAGCTAAAGAACCCTCTGAATGGGTACATCCGATGGTGGTTGTCCGGAAAGATAACTAGCAAATGAAGAAAAATCAGGCGGAAAGCAACGACCACACAAGACAGAAATCTCCAGATGAAACCGGGACAAATGAGGAACATGATGAGAAAAGGACCAGAGTCAGAATATGTATCGATCCAAGGAATCTCAATCCGGCGCTACTAAGATCGCAATTCCAAATGCCCACAAGCCAAGAAATATTTGCTGACCTGGCAGGATCAAGACTCTTCACTGTACTCGACGCACAAAGTGCGTTTTGGCAGATCCAACTGACAAAAACTAGCTCCCAGCTATGCACCTTCTCAACACCATTCGGAAGGTTCCGGTTCAAGAGACTACCATATGGAATTGCAACCGCCTCCCAGCTGTTCCAAGAAGTGATGCAAGACATCTTTGGTGATATACCAAATGTCCGGATATCTACGGACGACTTTACTATCCACGGACCTGATCTGGAAACCCACAACAAGACATTAATAGCTGTACTGAAAAGAGCCAGACAAGTAGGACTGACATCCAGCACAGCCAAGATGCAGCTAGCAATACCACAAATAAAGTACCTCGGGCATATAATCAGCCAGGACGGCGTGAAACCAGACCCAGCCAAAATCAAAGCAATCACGGACCTACCACCATCGACTGACAAAGGCGCCCTAAGACGATTCCTCGGTGTGGTGAACTATCTAGCTAAATTCGTACCTTCTTATTCAGAGCGAACCGCCCAATTACGAAGCCTACTGAAAGCTGACGTTGAATACTACTGGGTCTCCAACCTTCAACGCACATATGATGATGTTAAAGCAGCAATTGCCTCAACACCAGTACTGAAGCTATACGACCCCAAAATACCATGCATAGTGTCAGTAGACGCAAGTCTAAAGGGTGTCGGAGCTGTACTCTTACAAGATCGCCAACCAATCGAATACGCCTCACTGACTTTTGATCAGACCCAAGTCCGATATGCTCAGATCGAGAAGGAGCTTTTAGCCGTTCTTTTTGCGTGTGAACGCTTTAATTTTTATATCGCAGCCTCGAACGTCACGGTACAAACTGAATATCGTCCTCTCCTGGCGGTCATTAAGAAGCCGTTCAACTTGATGTCCCCCCAGACTTCAACAGCTGACGCTTCGTCTAGCTCGTTACGACCCCACACTGATCTATGTCCCAGGCTCGCAGCTGTATGTTGCCGATACTCTATCCAGAGCTACGCTACAAGATTCACGATACGACACCAGCTTCCTGGAAGGGCCTAATGCTACGGTCTACAGTCTCACAACCATGTCGCACACCAGAGAAGAAAAGTTCCGAACAGAAACTCAAAAGGATCAACCACCTTCAAGGATTTCCTCAGTGAATGGAACATCGAACACAGCACGTCAAGTCCTAACCACCCTCAAGCCAATGGACAATCGGAAAGAACAATCCAGACCATCAAAAATCTCACGGAGAAAGCCTTGAAATCAGGGACAGACCTCGATCACATTCTCCTGGAGTATAGAACCACGCCGAAACATAACTTACCATCCCCTGCGGAAATACTAATGGGTCGCCGCCTACGCACACAGCTGACCGCAAATGAAACACTATTGCGACCACATTACCCGATACGGACAATAACCAACACACTGCAGAAGAGGCAGCAAGACATGGCACGACAGGCTGGAGAACGTCCAAATAGACCATTGCGTCATCTACGACCAGGCGATTCTGTCAGGTATATGGCAGGTCCAAGACAATGGATACCAGCAAGGGTTCAACAACGCAACCATAAAGACGACTCCTACATAATACGTGCAGAAAATGGGCGCCTGTATAGAAGGATAAGAACGCATTTACGTCCCAATATGGGCGCGAAAACAGCCCATGAAAACCCAAGGCCAACAACAAGAACTCGACAACAACCTCTAGACGGAAAAGAAAATTCAGAACCATACATGGTGATCAGACTACCGATCCGGAACCAAGTCGACCACGAAATCCCACCAGAACATGACTCACTGAGGGCAGAAGAAAGACCGCGGAGAAACCAACTGTCAACACGGACCGGGGAACAAGGCCCACCATCATTCCCAAGTACCCGAGAGACCCAAAGCAACAAATCTATCATTGCCAGACCAGGTCAATCACTGGAAGGGTTCAGCCACCAAATCACTAGGAGCAGCAGGATATCAAAAAAGCCAGATCTCTTCTCATCGTAAAGAAAAAAAAGTTGTTGTAATAGGCCTAGGCTAAAAGTCTATTTTTAATCTATTGGTAAAATACTAATCACTATGTCTAGATCTAAAATAACGCTTATCAATCTTAAATTGATAACCGGGATTACCTATATAAAGCCTAACAGAATAAGCTACGGGGCAGAACGGAATAGAGACTGTGTAAATAACTTATATACTAAACATGAAATAAAGTTGTTAAAGTTATACATTATCGCCTAGTCACTTAACTGTAGTACATATCATAACAGTAATGATTGAAGCAATCTCTGTTATATGTCATATGTGAGGTGGCTCCGCTGTCCAGGCACCAGGAATCTTGATCAGTCTTCATGTGCAATGCGAATTCTTCCTCGGCCAAATTTTCTGCCAGTACATGATGGGCGTTTTCTTTCTTTCTGGTTCTTATGCCTGAACCACTGTTTCTGTCGGGGCAATCGGCTACCTTGTGGCCGGGTTTCCGGCATCCATGACACTTGTACTTGAAGGTCGTGCTTCCTCGTCCACGTAAACCTCTTCCTCTACCCCTTTCCAGTTGTCCGGGAAAAGTGGTTACTGCCCATCATCGCATTGTGCACGGGTTCGTCATCCCTAGAGTTCTTGGCGTCTGATTCTTCCAGGATCTTTATTTTTAAAGCTTCTGGATCAGGTAACGTATCCCTGGACTCCATTGCGCACCGGAAGTTCTCGTACGATTCTGGTAGACTGTATAACAACATAATGGCCAGTAGGTCGTTGTTTATAGCTACTCCCATGTCATCCAACTTGTCTACTGCGTCGAAGAATTCTCGGACGTGGTCCCGGACATCTTCTTCTTCCATTTTCTTGAGGGTCAGTTTCTTCAGCAGCGTGGCTTTCCGGGCAGGTCCACTGGACTGGTAGATGGATTCGAGCTTCTGCCATAGTTCCCGAGAGGTGGTGCAATTCTTTACTTGCTTCAATTCCGACGGACTGATCAACAAGATTAGGTCCGCTCTTGCTTTTCGATCATTACTGTCCCAGGTAGCGACCGCCTGGGCGTTGCCTTCCGTTCCCCGCACCGGAATTGGCCTCGTTGAAGTTCCATCTACGTACTCCCAGAGATCGTTCTTTTGAAGCAGGGCTTCCACTTGCATTTTCCAGGTATCATAATTATCTTTCGTTAACGTCTTGATTCGTCCCAGGTGATTTCCGGCCATTCTCCGTTTGACTCTGCACCTTAAAGGATAATCTTCCCGGCGTTGAACTTCGTATTACTTCTAAACTTCTGCGCAGTGGAAGCGTGCTGGGCCCATAACCTGTTGTTGTTTTACGCAAGAACGACTCTGGGACTAACTGGTTATAAACTCTTTATTAATTTAATTAAAACATTAATATTAATTTCCGGGAACATTTCTGACTGAACATTGCTAACTGGGAACTGAACTCTGAACAACTGAGAACTGACCAACTGACCTCTGACAACGTTATCGGAATGTTATCCGGTTATATAATTAAAGGCATCGCGATAAAAAAGGTTACAAGAATGATCGCGATGCATAAAAAACACAGGTATTATCTCTAATTTACAACACATTTTACCTCTGTCGCTTTGACCCGCCTCTTCTTTCATACATCTCCGTCCCGTGGAAGAGGGTCCGGGACTTTGACGCGCGCCTAGATTACTCTGTTCTCCATTCCTACTTCTAAAATTAAATCTATCCCTGGTCATCTTATTGTTTTCCAGCCTGTGAAAATTCAACCATTCCGTAGAGGTAAGAGGTTAGATTTAGCAGACGCCCTTAAAGCATTGGCGGATATGGCACAGTAGCCCACGTTTTAATACTAAATAAAGGCTAATTATATTGTAATAAGAAATAATTTATTTATTTTCTTAATATTTTCCCTTTTATATTTAAGGAATAATGTTATGTTACATGACATTTTCTTTTAAATATAGTATTTGATGGTCTAAGAAGGATAAGAAAACATCTTACTGAAAAATAGTGTCATCGGGAGGATTAGAACAGAGCCGTTGAGAGAGATTTTGCTTGCAACTTGGAAAATGATGAAATCGCGAGCCCCCATCAATATAGCCCTACTGGTTACGGGCCCCGAGAAAGCTGACCGAATTTGCCCCCTCTCTCGTCGGCCCTGGATTATAGTGTAGTGAGTTTAAAGCTAGTGCAGGGCCCCCAACCGAATTTCGAAAATATTTATAGAAATTATAGGTATTTTTTCATGAAAATATAGATTTATAGGACGTTTTTCCAGAACTATAGGATTATACAGTATAGGACAGTAAAATATTAATTTTTCGTTTTTTAAAAACCAGTAATGCGAGAATAATTATATCCCGCCTTTTTTGATGTAGGAAATTTTATAGGATTTTTGACGACTTTTGCCAGAAATATAGGATTTTATAGGACATTTTTAAAAACATAGGATTTTATAGGACATTTTTAAAAACATAGGATTTTATAGGACATTTTTAAAAACATAGGATTTAATAGGACAGTTTTAAAAATGTAGGATTTTATAGCACAGTTTTAAAAATATTGGATTTTATAGGACAGTTTTAAAAATTTAGGATTTTATAGGACAGTTTTAAAAATATAGGATTTTATAGGAATTATGGGGCCTCTGGGGCCCCTGCTAGTGAACTGCGAGCGGAAATAAGCATATGAAATGACGTCTAAAATTAAAATCACGTAAAGTTGAAAAGGAAAATTTGTTGGATTGGAGCCTCTCTTATAAAAACTGTCTTCTAGATAGGGATTCTATTTCTAGAATTAGCGGTAGAGAGAAGGGAGACATCACTCTCGCTCTTTGATATGAAGCCATCAGCCACCCAAAATGCCTTGGATTTTTTTTTATATATAAATCCCTCCCTATCCTATATGGAGGTTGGCAATCTAGTGAAATCTTCCCCTACAGGTCTAGCACAGTCTGCCATTACCGGCGTCTGCTTTCGTCGTCTTATCGCGAAGCACGTTCCTTAAATCATTCAGAGACACAATATCGTATCTACGTTAGCTACATGTTTAGGCCTTTGTTTTTTAGGCGGATATCAAGTAAAATAAAACACAGAAAATTACGAAAATTATGCAAATATCGTGGAATTTTGAGAGAATCAGTAATAGCAAGTTAGTTTACACAAATGGAGGATTCATACCATTTACACCAGAAGGCCAAGCTACCTGGAGATCAAAAGCAGACGGGTTTCTGTTCTTCAGGTAGCCCGGCCTCCTGGTGTATATGGTATGAAAGCTCCACGTGTGTAAACTAATAATTTAAGCAAGTAGGCCTAGGCGCATACTTATCTAAATGCATTACTTGAGACGCTGCCAAAGACCTAGTACCGACTAAACCTTGTGTAGTCAATTGTCCGTACTTTACGAACTACCTCTCAGTAAGATTGTAGTATCGGTACTATTGGATAGTATATGAAATGTCACACTTACGCAGGACCGTCACAATAGTTTTTGGGCCCTTGGAAAATCTACGAAATCACGGGCCGCTATCAAGAAGGTATATACGTGCCTCAGGGAATCAGCTGAGCGGATTATCCCCCTTCCCTGTCTCTCGACGGCTCAGCTTTTATGGAATGTGTATGATTTTTCATAATCACAAAATTAATTCATACCATTTAATCAATACATCTCCAAGATTGTGGGACAAAAACCTTTTGAGACTTCAATAACAAGCTAGAGATAAGTGCAAGAAAGCAGGCCAGTAGAATCTACACGAGACGTAATGATATAAAATTTCTAAAATATATAGAGAAACAGTATAACTGAAAGTATCCACTATTCCGTCATATATTGCTATTTAAAAACACTCTATTGTCAAATTACTTAATTGGTTCACTTTATACAGTACAAACCTAGTTAATAAGTAGTATTGTCAAAATATTTACAGCAAATATTGCGTCAAAATGTGTTAGATTCCTATCTGGCCACCGTAAGAACAACTTTCTACAACTCTCTCTTCAAAGGCCGATCCTCTTATATCTCGAGACTTCTGAGGTTAGTGAGTAGTTTCGCAGGGTTCGAAAATACCCGACCCATAGAGTTTTATTGGTTTTTTACCTTTACCAGTTGCGTGCATTGTAGAAATTGTCTTTCAAAAGGCATTGCTTAGTAAAAAAAAACCTTAAAATGTTTCATAAAAAATAACAAATATTATTAAATAATACTTTTGAAATTATTCTCCCATTCAAATTTATCAAAATTGAAGATCTTAGTGATGGGTTGAATTAAGTGGGTTGTTTATGGTGGGTAAAACCCAATAAAACACGTAGGTTTTTTAATTCGAACTCTGAATATAAATATCGATTTAACACATGTTCACTGTCCCTTTAACAATTCTTGAAATTAAAAATCTCAGTTCTCGGAATTTAAAATTGCGAAAAACAAATCAAAGTGCTAGTGTCACACAAAGTAACATACATTCTTGATTTTGGAAGTCGAGGCATTTTTGCCCCGAATTCGTAAGAAGGCGAGCGACTTTTTTTCTACCAATTTGTCATGTACATACATATCTTTAGCTATACTCTCGAGTCGTGTGTTAAATTTTTGCAAATCTTTCCGTCTATTCTGGGCCCGTTATTTTTCTATGTCAAAGAATAGAAAACGCTCTCTTGAGCCCAATTCTCAGTTTGTCTCCAGGATGAGAAAAGGAGGCGGGAAGTAAAGACTGACTTAGAAAAAGACAAATAAATAGAATATCGCCTCTTTCTCAAGTGGATTATAGTTCTTGTGAAGCTTAGTTTAGAACTAGAAATATCCACGTTCTTCGCTACTGGAATTTAAAATAAACATAAATAGTTATTTGAAAGTTCTTAACCAACAGTTGGGTGAATATATAGTTAAAACAGAATGAAATTCATAAAGACGATCAAAAACGGATTAATGTAATACGTCGCCAATGGTTTATTGCCGTCTGCTAAACCAAAGCACTTACCCTACATTACCCTTACTTCTGGTCCAAAACCAGTTTATTAATTGCTTGGACTAGTTTTTAAATTCAAGAAGTGGTGGTTACTGGTCCTCGGGACCAGTTTATTAATTGCAAATATGTCGGAGAACAAAGGTTGGGACCAGTCCGGAGACCAGTTTATTAATTGCAAATATGTTGGAAAACAAAGGTTGTGACCAGTCCGGAGACCAGTCAATTAATTGCAAATATGTAGGTAAACAAAGGTTGGGACCAGTCAGGAGACCAGTTTATTAATTGCAAATATGTAGGAGAACAAAGGTTGGGACCAGTCCGGAGACCAGTTTATTATTTGTAAATTTATAGGAGAAAAAAGGTTGGGACCAGTCCGGAGACCAGTTTATTAATTGCAAATATGTAGGAGAACAAAGGTTGGGACCAATCCGGAGACCAGTTTATTATTTGTAAATTTATAGGAGAAAAAGGTTGGGACCAGTCCGGAGACCAGTTTATTAATTGCAAATATGTAGGAGAACAAAGGTTGGGACCAGTCCGGAGACCAGTTTATTAATTGCAAATATGTAGGAGACTAAGGAGAACAAAGGTTGGGACCAGTCCGGAGACCAGTTTATTAATTGCAAATATGTAGGAGAACAAAGGTTGGGAATAGACCGGAGACCACTTTATTAATTGCAAATATGTAGGAGAACAAAGGTTGGGACCAGTCCGGAGACCAGTTTATTATTTGTAAATATATAGGAGAAAAAGGTTGGGACCAGTCCGGAGACCAGTTTATTAATTGCAAATATGTAGGAGAACAAAGGTTGGGACCAGTTCGGAGACCAGTTTATTATTTGTAAATATATAGGAGAAAAAAGGTTGGGACCAGTCCGGAGACCAGTTTATTAATTCGGACACTAGGGTGGGTCACTGGTCCCATGGACTAGTTTAAAAAAACATTCTTATTTTCCAGACTGGTTACCTCTCTCAGTCCGTAGGCGTAAGAGGTTCGATTTAACAGACGACACTAAACCAATGACGACACAATAGTCCTCGTTTTTAAGACTAATTAAATTCTAATTATTTAGTAATAAGATATAATTTATTTTTTACTTTTCCTTTTATATTTAGAAAAAGGCTGTTTATCTAAGGTATAATGTTATGATACTTGACCTTTCCTTTAAAAAACCGGTGTTTAATGAAAATTTTAACATTTATGGTTTTGAGTAGCGTAAATTTCTAATAGGAAAACTCGACTTTCTTTAGAAGTTACACTAAAGAATGTCTTTATCTTCTGGTTCTGTACAAATTAAGCGTCTCAAACACTATAATACGTTTTCTCCCTACTTACTAAAAGGAGCTTTTCAACGCAGTTTATTTGTGAAACTTTCGTGCGTTTTCTTCTGGAATTTATCAGTTTAGAATAGAATTTTTTCCAACAGAATTTCTTTGTTCTTTTTCGATGTGGAGAGTTAGGTATGGTGTTCTTAGATGAGACATTAGATGAAACCCACAATACCGTAGAAAAACCAATCTTTCTGTTACAAGCATTCTGATTTCCTTAAATAACTTGGTGCATGTTGAAAGACCGAAAAGATGCAATGGAAAATTCTACGTTTGAATATAAAAAATTGTGTGTTCTCAGTTTCGTCAATGGCAGGAATGTGATATCTCGTGGAATATCCCAATGGATTTCAATGTCAAAATCTATTTATCGTGAGTTGCATTGGAAGAAGTGTAAATGTCCTTGAAAACAAGGATTTTAAAAGGCGGTAATCTAGCTTATTTACCAGTCGTTGGTAATGTCGCTTAATTACCAGTCGTCGGTAATCTAGCTTATTTACCAGTCTTCTCTAATCTAGCAAAATTACCAGTCGTCTCTAATCTCGCTTAGTTACCAGTCGTCGGTAATCTAGCATAATTACCTGCCGTCGGTAATCTAGCTTAATTACCAGTAGCCGGTAATCTAGCTTGATTACCAGTAGCCGATAATCTAGCTTAATTACCATTTGTCGGTAATCTAGCTTAATTACCAGTAGCCGATAGTCTAGCTTAATTACCATTTGTCGGTAATCTAGCTTAATTACCATTTGTCGGTAATCTAGCTTAATTACCAGTCGTCGGTAATCTAGCTTAATTACCAGTCGTTGATAATCTAGCATAATTACCTGCCGTCGGTAATCTAGCTTAATTACCAGTAGCCGGTAATCTAGCTTGATTACCAGTAGCCGATAATCTAGCTTAATTACCATTTGTCGGTAATCTAGCTTAATTACCAGTAGCCGATAGTCTAGCTTAATTACTATTTGTCGGAAATCTAGCTTAATTACCATTTGTCGGTAATCTAGCTTAATTACCAGTCGTCGGTAATCTAGCTTAATTACCAGTCGTCGGTAATCTAGCTTAATTACCAGTCGCTGGTAATCTAGCTTAATTACCAGTCGTCACAAATCTAGCTTTATTACCAGTCGTCGGTAATCTAGCTTAATTACCAGTCGTCGGTAATCTAGCTTTTTTACCAGTCTTCTCTAATCTAGCAAAATTACTAGTCGTCTCTAATCTAGCTTAGTTACCAGTCGTCGGTAATCTGGCATAATTACCTGCCGTCGGTAATCAAGCTTAATAACCAGTAGCCGGTAATCTAGCCTAATTACCAGTAGCCGATAATCTAGCTTAATTACCATTTGTCGGTAATCTAGCTTAATTACCAGTCGTCGGTAATCTAGCTTAATTGCCAGTCGTCGGTAATCTAGCTTAATTACCAGTCGTCGGTAATCTAGCTTAATTACCAGTCGCCGGTAATCTAGCTTAATTACCTTTCGCCGGTAATCTAGCTTAATTACCAGTCGTCAGAAATCTAGCTTAATTACCAGTCGTCACAAATCAAGCTTTATTACCAGTCGTCGGTAATCTAGCTTAATTACCAGTCGTCGGTAATCTAGCTTAATTACCAGTCGTCTCTAATCTTGCATAATTACCAGTCGTCTCTAATCTAGCTTAATTACCAGTAGTCGGTAATCTTGCTTAATTACCAGTCGTCGGTAATCTAGCTTAATTACCAGTCGTCGGTAATCTAGCTTAATTACCAGTCGTCTGTAATGTAGCTTAATTACCAGTCGTCTCTAATCTAGCTTAATTACCAGTCGTCTCTAATCTAGCTTAATTATCAGTCGTCTCTAATCTAGCTTAATTACCATTTGGCGGTAATCTAGCTTATTTACCAGTCGTCGGTAATCTAGCTTAATTACCTGCCGTCGGTAATCTAGCTTAATTGCCTGCCGTCGGTAATCTAGCTTAATTACCAGTCGCCGGTAATCTAGCTTAATTACCAGTCGCCGGTAATCTAGCATAATTACCAGTCGTCGGTAATTTAGCATAATTACCAGTCGTCGGTAATTTAGCATAATTACCAGTCGTCTCTAATCTAGCTTAATTACAAGTCGTCGGTAATCTAGCATAATTACCAGTCGTCGGTAATCTAGCTTAGTTACCAGTCGGCGGTAATCTAGCTTATTTACCAGTCGGCGGTAATCTAGCTTATTTACCAGTCGGCGGTAATCTAGCTTATTTACCAGTCGGCGGTTATCTAGCTTATTTACCAGTCGGCGGTAATCTAGCTTATTTACCAGTCGTTGGTTATGTCGCTTACTTACCAGTCGTTGGATATGTAGCTTATTTACCAGTCGCTGGTAATCTAGCTTAATTACCAGTCGTCACAAATCTAGCTTTATTACCAGTCGTCGGTAATCTAGCTTAATTACCAGTCGTCGGTAATCTAGCTTTTTTACCAGTCTTCTCTAATCTAGCAAAATTACCAGTCGTCTCTAATCTAGATAGCTTAGTTACCAGTCGTCGGTAATCTGGCATAATTACCTGCCGTCGGTAATCTAGCTTAATAACCAGTAGCCGGTAATCTAGCCTAATTACCAGTAGCCGATAATCTAGCTTAATTACCATTTGTCGGTAATCTAGCTTAATTACCAGTAGCCGATAGTCTAGCTTAATTACCATTTGTCGGTAATCTAGCTTAATTACCAGTCGTCGGTAATCTAGCTTAATTGCCAGTCGTCGGTAATCTAGCTTAATTACCAGTCGTCGGTAATCTAGCTTAATTACCAGTCGCCGGTAATCTAGCTTAATTACCTTTCGCCGGTTTTCTAGCTTAATTACCAGTCGTCAGAAATCTAGCTTAATTACCAGTCGTCACAAATCAAGCTTTATTACCAGTCGTCGGTAATCTAGCTTAATTACCAGTCGTCGGTAATCTAGCTTAATTACCAGTCGTCTCTAATCTTGCAAAATTACCAGTCGTCTCTAATCTAGCTTAATTACCAGTAGTCGGTAATCTTGCTTAATTACCAGTCGTCGGTAATCTAGCTTAATTACCAGTCGTCGGTAATCTAGCTTAATTACCAGTCGTCTGTAATGTAGCTTAATTACCAGTCGTCTCTAATGTAGCATAATTACCAGTCTTCTCTAATCTAGCTTAATTACCAGTCGTCTCTAATCTAGCTTAATTATCAGTCGTCTCTAATCTAGCTTAATTACCATTGGGCGGTAATCTAGCTTATTTAAAATGTGTCTCATAGGTTTCCTATAATAAGTCGCAGATTTGTGTTCTCAATCAAGTCTAGAAGCAATCCTTTTACAGTCTAGAAGCAATCCTTTTACAGTCTCGAAAACTGAGCCCTTTTATGTCAGACTAAATTTAGTCTCAAAGGAGTCCAATATGAAACCATTATATTTTCTAACAATTTTTGAGTTAAGTTTGGTACCCAAATATCCTTGATCCTTATTTTAGACTTACTTTATACTAAAATAAGACTCATTTTGGTAAGGGATGGCTAAAAAACTGAAAAGGTCGCCGCATTCCCTCTATGAGTTGAAGGCCGTACCCTTGTTGGTCATCAGTGACTTTCGTAACACGTCAGAAGAGAGAGTAGAAAGATGTGACAAAGCAGGTAAATGATGTCCACCGCCAACAAAGAACAATATTCCACTTGTTATAGAAGAACGTGAAGCTCTGCGTTTTGCAAATTTGGTAGTTTTTTCGTATTGTATTTACCATGTCATTAACATTATCTATTTAGTTGTAGGTAAGCTTTTGCTGAAGATTCCTCAAATAGCCTTCTGCTTTCCATGAACATGTTGCTCATCCACTTGCCACTTCAGTACCTATAAATGGTTATAAGAATGTTTTCTAAAATATTCACCCCCAATTCGATGGAGAGTATAGTAGTCCACCTTTTAAAATTTTCATTTGGACATTGTTTTGAGATAGAGGGTTCCTGCAAAGTAAGTTGCCCATTAATAATTACTGCGGCGTCCTTTTATTTTTATTCTTCATAAGGTCTTTCTTTACTTCAACATTTCATTGTTATTTTTTCCATCATTTCTTGCTATTGTTTCTGCATGCATGGCCTTCCTTTATTGTTTCATTTATGAATGGGGTAAACTTTTTTATAGCTGAGTCCCTGCCTAGTCAGAAAGCAGGAAAAGCTCATAGCTTCCGCATTTGCATGTTCGGAGGCAAGTAGTGGCTGAAAATGAAAGGGCTAGGAATGAATACGAAAGGCTAAGGTTTGAACCAAGAGTATTCAAGCCAACAACAAGACCAAAGATTTGGGGACGTTAGGCAAAAAATTGCAGCCTGAAATTAATGACTAATTTTGTTTTTTGATGACATGCTCAAGCGAAGCATGTATCACTTTACTGTAGATAATTGTTATGGTTGTTTTGTATAACGTCTCCTTGTATTTCTACTATTTATATGCTCAATTTGGCATGCGTTTAAATCATGACGGCATGAACTCTCTCTGATTATTCTCCATTGTGATTTTATAGCACTCATTGTAAATATTTTATTAACTTATTTTCACCAAAGTGTCTTTAATGACCAATTTGACACGCAATTTTTCATTATTATAAATTGGTATTTTCTTCACGCTTAATTTGGCGTGTACACGTTCAGTTTGATCCATTTCATTTATTACATGCGCTATTTGCGTGAATTTTATGATTTAATTTATTTCTCGCATTCATTTCATAATTTTAATAATACGTGCTAATTTACTGTTAATTTATATTGTAATTTATTAGACGCTTTATTTACGAAGCAACAAAAATTTATTGTATGGGTTATATGCATTCATTTAATAATTTATTAGATAGACCTCATTTCATTTTTTAAATTTATTTTGATTTTTCCTATCATTGACTGCCATTAAAAGGAGCTGAGAGCCTGTGTGGACTGTGATTATCATCCTAATAGAGCTTAGTGAAGCCGGGGATGGGAAAAGTTTAATGAAGAAGAAAACTTCGGTTACCCTCTTTAATGTTTTAAAACCGTTACTGGCATGTCTTTAATCTGTTCACAATAGGAGTATATTGATGATGACTAGCCTTTACTCAAGATGCCATTATTTATAACCAGCACGCTAGCACCGAATCAGTCCCAATACGCTCCCGAAACCAATAATTCAGCATTTTACTTTCCCCTTTTTTAAACGTTACCTCATACGTCTGACCGTCATGAGTTCGTTGCTCTTTTCTGTTGCCTGATTCCTATTTACATCCTCCAGAGTCTTCATGCCAACATACCTATTTTAAATAAAACTTAACTATTCTATTGTCAGGTTATGTTTTAGCGGGTGATCCGCGACTTCCAGTGTTAACTGCAAGGCACAAATGGCTAGACAGACAGTGTCTGTATAAGCTTGTTCGTCAGCAGCTGGAAGAGATACCTCGTCTGAGAGAGGATAAGATAAATATTGATTAAAGGGTAAGGGTGTACCTCGCTCATCAGCACAGCATTCCATGTGAATATGATAAGTGCGAAAATTTAAGTACCAAAATGTTAGTGTCACAAGGGCATGAACGTATCATGGAGTTGGTCGTGCAATCTTGGTCATGCTAAGTGCTCAAATAAGTCTTTATCCATTCAGTTACCACGGGCGATCAGCCCCTTTCCTTCTTTTTACCCATCCTCTGCATTGACTTCTATACTGCGATTGACAGTTGTCACACATTCTGAACAAGTTATAAATTAGAAAAGAAATAAAAAAAATGGTTTGTTTTTATTTAAATGGAATTTTTTAGGGGGAAAATTAAAGAGTTTAGTTGAATCCTTCATAAATTACACTCACCACTTTACTTGACACGTTGATAAACGTCGGGAGATTGATTAAAGGGTTGAAATGTCGTCTGCCGTGAGTGTGTTCGGCACATAGTGTTACCGAAGCACCATTAAAACCGGTTTTTAACCGGTAACTCATTTGTCAGTTGATGAAAAACATTTTGAATTTGGTGTATAATTTGATAGTTTACATCAGAGAAAGCGCGGAATTTGCACCAATCACTGACCCTAGGAATGTGAACGTCATAGGTGGACCTAGCCAATTAGAAAGCCTAGGGCAATGGTTGACGGCCCAACCAGCGAGCTTAGGGCAGAAGGAGGAGCTTAACTTTTCTGCAGAATACGACCGCTGGGCGCAGGGGGAATTCCAATCTTTAACCATAGCAGACGATAAATTCGCCATAGTACTGGAAATTTTCGTGTTAAAACTGTAACTGGACAATAATTTTGAAAGCGCTTTTCGTATTATGAATATTTATCTATTTACTTCCTGATTTGATTTCGGTACAAAAAGCCGGAAACGACTTATGATGACCACCGTAATGTGGAATGTGTACGAAAGATTATAAAATAATACAATAGAGTACATAAAAGTTTTGAAGTATTTAAAGTTGAATATATAGCTGTTTTAAAATTTTAATAGGAAAATCTACTGGCTAGGAGTTAAAAAACTGATAGATAAACCAATAAACTAAAGCGGTTATTTGATAAGACAAATAATATTATCTATGGTGCAACTGCTTATTTCAGCTTTCAATTGATGACGTCATAAACGAAAATTATCTATTCTATAGACACTGCTTATTATTTTTTTGCAAAGAGATAAATTCAATATGTATTGCCGCATTACCCATCACCAATTTAAAGTTCAGCAGACGTAGAAAATAATTCCAGTGATACAGAAAAATCATAAAATTCTGACAAGTGGTGTCAACTTCATCTGATGAAGATGAAAGTTTGAAAAGAGAAACAAAGCAGAATGGGTTCGATCATTCATTTTCTACACCCCACTTGTTATAGAGAAAATTTTCTAAATTTTAGGAGCCAGAGATTTAAACAAATGCGCCAGAGTTTGTAGCACATGGCCCAAGATTGCTGGCACTGAAAAACAAAAACTTCTAACCCCATCTACAAATTTTCAGGTGAATCTAGCTTTTTCGACATTCTTGTCAATAGACCATTCCTGTAATTACTTGTAGAGAAACCAACACGCAGGAGCGAAGGGGTCTCTTCCGATACGCACAGAGGTAACGCCAGATGGAGCTTACTAACACGCACGGACCCCAACGCCCAGTAAAGTTATCTTCCCCCATGTCCATAATGAAATATATCTAAGACTATATTATCATTCCACAGACGATTGATAAAATTAGAAAGGTAGATCCAGAAGAGACAGACTTTGTTTTTTTTTGGAATTAATTTTTGTGGTTTCAGTAAGATGGATATAAGAAAATTTACCCAAACAATGTTCCGCACTTTGTATGTCTTCGTACGGTGTTATTGGAACACCCGTGAACAAATTCTGGCCTTATTAAACCTATAATAAACCCACCTTATCCGCGCTGTTTTTTCCTAAAAATATCCCCGGAGTTCAATTGTATCCATTTGAAATAAAATTTATACTAAAACGACCCATATATGGTACAGAAAATTTATTAAATGGGGATCAGATATCTAAGTATGTTAATAAACTATGCAAATGAAAACCATGTGGAAAATGTAATGAAATATTTCTTCAAGGATAACCGAAATACCTCAGATTTCCAGCGTCAAGTGCCTCCTACTATTTGGAAGTTTTTTTTCACAAAAGCACCAGCACACTCGATGGCAACTCACTATATCCATTGCCGATTATTTCCTGAAAGGATGTAACTATCAAATTGCAGTCGGTGGTAGTCTAGGTGATGAGGTCTCTTATAAGTATTCCGAACGCCTTACCGTAAGATATGACTTCATTGGTGCTGGACTGGCAATAGCGGGAGACGTAAACGCTGCATAAGTTCTCATACCAATATAGCTAAAAGAACTTAAAAACGGAATCACTTTGAAAAGATATAGCATCGCCTTTTTGTTTTCATGTTGCGTTTGTTTTTCTAATTATTTTGAAGATAAATAGGTTCAAATTTATCTCTTTAGTCAAGTATTTCTTGGTGTTAGAGTGGTAGGAATGTTTGGAAATTGGGATTAAACCATTTCCCTAATGAAACAATCCCAAACGAAGAGAAACTGTGCACTAATGGTATAACTTCGGTTTTTGTGATAGTAATATTATCTTGGAATGGCAGTTAATTTGCTTTCTAGTATTTTGTAATACTATGTTAATAATAAATTAATGTATACTGTTTTATTTTAATACCCTAGGATTAATTCTAGCACTTCAGTAATATGGCTACAATTACTCCTTTTAAGTGGTTATAAAAATGTTCCTGCCAAATTGTTTTAAAGAGCCACATGCCTTATTACAGTACTGTGTAAATAAAAAAGTTTTAAAGTCATGGCGGTATTAATCCCTGTGCAATCGTTTATATATTTGTTAAATGATTTTTGTTGACCTTAATTTTAACTAATAAAATCACTAAATAACGAAACTAATTTTGCTTAATAATCCTATTTGTGTGTGTTATTACTGTGTACAAAATTTTAGAGCAATGTTCATTTCATTTCATATTCAAATACTAACCCTTTAAAGAAACGTTTTATCAAGAGTCTTTTTTGGGTTTCTCTTGCCCATAGCCGCCCTTTCACTTTCCCGTGAGTCACGCTTACGGTATGCAATCTTGAAGTCGCCACAACCTCGCTGGAGAGAAAAATCGCTCCTTATATGGAGTTGCTAGCAGCTACCGTACCGCACGTGACCCCTTGGACCCAAAGGGCAAGAGTCCCCAAAAATGACAAATCATTCTTATCGATGATAGGAAAACTTCGATGGCTAAGAAAATTTTCAGTACAAAAAATTCACATTTTACAAGAACTGACTAGTAAAGAAAGAAAAACTACGTCATGAAAAAGTAAGCGCGGAAAAGAATTGACCAATAAAGAAGAAGGAAAATTACGTATCTTCAAGTCTTTGGTGGTCTTTTATAGTCTAATAATGTTGACATTAGAATTCATTTAAACGCATGAGCTAAAGCGCAGGTAGTTAGAAAGTCGATCCGCCATATTTCTGAAATTAGTATACAGCTGCACTTATCAATTTGAACTTTTACTTGCTCGCCCAAGAAATTAACCCCCGTAATTTGGAAATAAGTTTTATCTTTTGTTACTATGCTTTGAAATTTTTGTGTTTAGAAAATATGACTGCCAGCTTTAATATTTACAGTCAATCCATACTTTTAGGAAGTTTAAACATTTGTTCATATCCTCGGGCAAGGTTTGTGCTTGTGGGAAACCCAACTTACAAAACACAAGAACACTGGTTCATCAAAGGATATTTACGAAATTATAACTCTTCTCAAATGGATGGAGCCAGAGAATACTCAGTCGGACATTGTCGTAGTCGATGATAAAGCTGTATAATTTAGCTTTTGCATTGCTATTATTGGAGGTGTCGAGTAAAATTCATTGCAAATGAAAAGTCGATAATTTTCATTAACAGAAAAGCTACGAAAATTGATTTAGTGTCCACCATTTATATTCATGTTATCTATTATGATCAAGAGTAAATAGGAGTAAGGAATTCAAAAATTCTAGAAAGTGTAAATTTACCCATAATACGCACTTTTGTGATGCTGAATAAAAGAAAATAATGTTGTTGAGAAAACAGAAATTATATTTGTCAAAGGTTTTCACTCATTATCCGAGTTTGATGTTAAAAAGCACAAAAAATTGACATAAATGTTTGATTTGTTTTGTGTAATCAATATTTTGGGGGAAAAAAAGCTATTATTTGACAAATTAAAAAAGGCGTTCTGGAACTTGATTGAAAGGTCTGTGAACATTTTTACTTTGATGAAACATTTTCCTAAATTGAATTGGGTCTACCTATCAATCTACTTGTTATGAAAACATTGTAGCCGGCTACCTGACTAAAGGAGTCAGAACCAAAATCAAGTATAAAGATCCCAATTTTTTAATAGTAATTCACCAATTTGAAGCAAAACATTTTTCTAGCATTAACTTTTAATATTAGAGAAACGAAGTTTGAGTGACATTGCCTAATTATGATTTTGTCATTTGTCAATAAAACTTATACAGCCGAAAAACATAACAGAAATTAATTGGTAAACAGTTTAAAAATATTTTATCAAATACAGACGTTATAGTGCTTCATTTCAAATTCTATAACGAAGTACGAAGCAAGTTCCAATGGCGAAGACCATTGGAGTTCTTTCAAGTATGGTATGGCATATCAATTAAATAATTAGACGCTTGTAAATGGGTGAAAAATTTGGAGAATAATCATGGAGTAAAAATTATTCAAACACTTCACTTAGTTAATTAGTTCATTACATTTTTCATTGACTTTCATGAAGTACCTATTTAAATTGTTCCGCTCTTACTTCATGTTGATTCTCTCTCAAAATAATACACGATATTAGATAACTAATCAGAGACATTTGCGTAATAGGGAACGGGACTAATCAACTACCGATCCATAGATGTCATTACTACCCTACCCACACGAAAAAACATTAAGTATACGCTATTATAAAATTAATGAATAACGGAAACGTACCACAGGTTTCTTTTCAAAAAAAGCTTAAGACGCGCATGTTCTTGCGGAATTTAAGCTTAGCGGAATGAAAGCGCAAAATTCTAGAAACCTTGCGCGCTTCTTGTTTACGTAGACGTTTTTCGGTTAGATTCACAAAGTTTGAAATTTCAAATTCAGTGTTTTTATCTAGATTAAAATATAATCATTTCATTAAAGAAAATTATTCAGATTGGAGAGATGAATTTGCATTAAGATTCAACAATGTAATATTCAGGCCTGTAACAATTGAGCCCTTGGCATTAATTTTTGTTTCCATAAATTATAGAATATAGACATGATGTTGATACCACTTGACCTATCGTCCCTATCACGTACAGCTTTAACGAATCCTATTTACCTGACGCAAGTATTCGAAGAAACTTCGACCATAATTCTGTCACCCAAACCCAAAGAAGTCAAATCGGTTTCTACGGATTTTCTAAGCATGGAAAATATAGTATAAAATAAGTAAATATGGTAACATACGTTGTGTTAATTGTTTTCTCTTAATTACACGTAGTTTATATTTCTTCTGATTGCAAGTTTGATATCAAATAATATAATTAAAACAATCTCCGATAAATTTCATAATAAAATGAAGCCCAAACAACACGGAAATGTTTTTGATGAAGCTCTTCAAAATATTTGGGAATCAACAATCATTTTCTTTTTGAACGTGAGTTAATTTTCAATTTAAAAATATGCCCATCCGGTCCCCAAGTACCGTGATATAGTTTTCTTTTTACCTCTCCGAGTGACGATGACGTCACGGAGATTTACTACATTGAACTTGTCGACCTGTCTGTCAATGGCAGAGCTTGCGCCAAATTCTCATGTAATTGCGGCTTTTTTATAACTTACTCTGAATCAATCGCCTTATATACCCAAAATTACAAAATTTGAGAAAATGAGTTTGGTAGACGTCATTAATAATTAAAAATAGATGTTTCAAAATGATTTTAGGAATAACCTTTCTTGAAACGACTTAACTAGAATTAAAGTAAAGTACCGACGTTTAAATAATTTATATCAATTATATTTATTTAATTATTTAAGGAAAACCTCTTAATATGGTATTTAGCCTCGACTCGGAGGTTTATTTTGGTTTCCCAACACTATAAATCAAGAGGTTAATTTTTGGTAATTCGCAGTCTCGATGGACGTGAAAATTATCAAGAAATATCACCTAGCTGGCTGGATGGTTTAGAGAGCGAGCGAGATAAATAGGTGTAATTTTACTTTCAGCCTACATCAACGTTCCTAAAAATCGGTCGACTAGAATATTAATCGGCACATGGCTCATATCTATACTAATTATTTATATTGAAATGTCGAGCAAGCTTAAGTCAAAGTTCGTTAAATCATCATTTTATCCAATTAACACGTTCAGAGACTCTTCACGCTTTAACAATGTCACTGTTTACGTCATTAAAGATTCACTGGAACACAAAATCATTACCAATATGGTAAAAGAAACTCCAATATCAAAGAATAAAATATAATTCGACAAAATTTAAGGGATTATTTATAACTGTTTTAAGCTAGTAGATGACTCGACTTTAAATTCACAAGATATTTTAATTTCTTCACTTGCAAATAATAAACTTCATAGAATACTTGAAAAACTTTCACCTGAAACTCGTGAAACAAACACTCTAATAGCATCTAAATTTAATTTGAATATAATACTGCGTAATTCATTCAGACACTTTTGGTTAAGCAATAAAACCACTTCAATTAGAGAGAACATCTTCTTTTCAACACCGATTTCACAAGGCTATGTCGGGCTTCCAATATCCTCAAATTTCTCGAAATCGAGCCTAATAGAAGATGTTAATCAAATGTAAGTGCATTTTTAATAACCATTGGGAATAAATAACGTAGCTCGTGCGACTATAATCGCATAATTATCTACATAAGTAAGGGTTTACGGGTACTATAGTTTTACCATTTGAGGTAACGATCACTCAAAGCATTGGTTTAAGCTGTTTTACCCTAATTGGACACCAGAAACTAAGCCTAATAACCCACACCTATGGGGGATATTATTGGGTTATGCTAGTTCGTAAAAGTATTGGTTCGATACTTTTTTATTATTTTAGAAAATTGATTTCCATGATTTAGTTAAATCATTAAGTTTAATTTAGAAAATTGATTTCCTGGATTTAGTTATATCATTAAATTTAATTTAGAATATTGAGTTTGTGGGAAACCCAACATTCTAAACACAAGAGCACTGGTTTATCAAAGGATATTGACGACATTATAACCCTTCTCAAATGGTTGGAGCCAGAGAATACTCAGTCGGACATTACCGTGGACGATGTTCAAGCTGTATTATGGATATACGTTTCTGGAAATATTTTAGCTTTCGCTCTGTTTTTATTGGAGGTGTTTTGTAATCTTTATTGCAACTGATACGTCGATGATTTTTTGTGACTAAAACGTGTATGTAAATTCATATAGTGGTCAACATTAATGTTAAACATATTTCATGTTGTCTATATGATATATGATCGTGATTAAATGAAATAGGAGTAAGGAATGCAAAGATTTTGCACAAGGGCCAACCTCAAGAACGTCCAAATTTACCTCTAACTCTACTTTTGTGATGTTCTAGTGATTATGTAGTTGACAAAAGAGAGATTACAGATCTCAAACGTTGTCACTTATATTGTCAGAGTTTGATGTTAAAATATCGAAAAGCTTGTCAAAAATGTTTGATTTGTTTTGTGTATTCGATGTTCCTGAAATTAAACAAAATTGCATTTTATTTGACAAATTAAAAAAGCCGTTCGGGAACTTTATTGAAAGGATCCTAAACAATTTTTATTCGATGGCATATTTTCGAAAATAAATAGGGTCCCCCTTCAATCTAGCTGTTATGAAAACTTGCTTACCGGGAACCTGTAGGGTGGTACAAATGAAATCCTTATATGTGCTAAACCTAGAGACTCTGCCCCATTGGACCGAATCGCATTCGGCCGAAACTAGTCCCAATCAACCTAAAAACCCGCACTTGTCCGGCTTTCGGATTCGGTCCATTGGGACAAGAATGCATGCGCATATACACCCGATGGAACTAAAATGAATTTAATAAATTTCTTTGACTTATAATAAAATAATGGTCGAAGAAATTGAGCACCATACGCGAACATTCTGTAAAATATTAAGCACCTATTTTAGTTTAGAAGTACCAAATACTTTCAGATCCCCGAAAATTTACTTTTTAATGCGAATTGTAGATTCTTTTATTATTTTTAGTCATATATATCACGTTACTTGGTTTTCGCTGCAGTTTTAGAGTATTAACTAGACATTTTCGAATATTGGTTTTTTAGATATGAAAACAATAACCCTTAAAATCTATTCGTTCCCAAAGATATGTATATAGTGTATAACTGCTAAAATACCAATTGGAAATGTTATGGACAGCATTTGTTTCATTTTTGGTTGTGAAGAGCAACGAAAACTTGAAAAAAATAACTCCTTTAANCATCTTCTTCGCCTGCCACCGCATCGCCAACATCTTCTTCGCCTGCCACGCATCGCCAACATCTTCTTCGCCTGCCACACGCATCGCCAACATCTTCTTCGCTGCCACCAGCAGCATCGACAACATCTTCTTCGCCTGCCAACGCATCGCCAACATCTTCTTCGCCTGCCACCCGCATCGCCAACATCTTCTTCGCCTGCCACCGCATCGCCAACATCTTCTTCGCCTGCCAACGCATCGCCAACATCTTCTTCGCCTGCCACGCATCGCCAACATCTTCTTCGCCTGCCTGCCACCACATCGCCAACATCTTCTTCGCCTGCCACCGCATCGACAACATCTTCTTCGCTTGCCAACGCATCGCCAACATCTTCTTCGCCTGCCACCGCATCGCCACATCATCTTCTTCGCCTGCCAACGCATCGCCAACATCTTCTTCGCCTGCCAACGCATCGCCAACATCTTCTTCGCCTGCCACCGCATCGCCAACATCTTCTTCGCCTGCCACCGCATCGACAAATCTTTTTCGCTTGCCAACGCATCGCACATCTTCTTCGCCTGCCACCGCATCGACAACATCTTCTTCGCCTGCCAACGCATCGCCAACATCTTCTTCGCCTGCCAACGCATCGCCAACATCTTTCTTCGCCTGCCACCGCATCGCCAACATCTTCTTCGCCTGCCACCGCATCGACAAATCTTTTCGCTTGCCAACGCATCGCCAACATCTTCTTCGCCTGCCACCGCATCGACAACATCTTCTTCGCCTGCCACCGCATCGCCAACATCTTCTTCGCTGCCAACGCATCGACAACATCTCTTCGCCTGCCAACGCATCGCAACATCTTCTTCGCCTGCCACCGCATCGCCACATCTTCTTCTTCGCCTGCCACCGCATCGCCAACATCTTCTTCGCCTGCCACCGCATCGCCAACATCTTCTTCGCCTGCCACCGCATCGCAACATCTTCTTCGCCTGCCACCGCATCGTCGCCAACATCTTCTTTCTTCTTCGCCTGCAAACGCCGCCAACATCTTCTTCGCCTGCCACCGCATCGACAACATCTTCTTCGCCTGCCACCGCATCGACAACATCTTCTTCGCCTGCCAACGCATCGCCAACATCTTCTTCGCGCCTGCCACCACATCGCCAACATCTTCTTCGCCTGCCACCGCATCGACCAAATCTTTTTCGCTTGCCAACGCATCGGCAACATCTTCTTCGCCTGCCACCGCATCGACAACATCTTCTTCGCCTGCCAACGCATCGCCAACATCTCTTCGCCTGCCAACGCATCGCCAACATCTTCTTCGCCTGCCACCGCATCGCCAACATCTTCTTCGCCTGCCACCGCATCGACAAATATTTTTCGCTTGCCAACGCATCGCCAACATCTTCTTCGCCTGCCACCGCATCGACAACATCTTCTTCTTCACCTGGCACCGCATCGCCAACATCTTCTCGCTTGCCACGCATCGACAACATCTTCTTCTCCTGCCAACGCATCGCCAACATCTTCTTCGCCTGCCACCGCATCGCCAACATCTTCTTCGCCTGCCACCGCATCGCCAACATCTTCTTCGCCTGCCACCGCATCGCCAACATCTTCTTCGCCTGCCACCGCATCGCCAACATCTTCTTCGCCTGCCAACGCATCGCCAACATCTTCTTCGCCTGCCACCGCATCGCCAACATCTTCTTCGCCTGCCACCGCATCGCCAACATCTTCTTCGCCTGCCAACGCATCGCCAACATCTTCTTCGCCTGCCACCACATCGCCAACATCTTCTTCGCCTGCCACCGCATCGACAACATCTTTTTCGCTGCCAACGCATCGGCAACATCTTCTTCGCCTGCCACGCATCGACAACATCTTCTTCGCTGCCAACGCATCGCCAACATCTTCTTCGCCTGCCACCATCGCCAACATCTTCTTCGCCTGCCACCGCATCGCCAACATCTTCTTCGCCTGCCACCGCATCGACAAATATTTTTCGCTTGCCAACGCATCGCCAACATCTTCTTCGCCTGCCACCGCATCGACAACATCTTCTTCGCCTGCCACCGCATCGCCAACATCTTTCGCCTGCCAACGCATCGACAACATCTTCTTCGCCTGCCAACGCATCGCACAACTCTTCTTCGCCTGCCACCGCATCGCCAACATCTCCGCCTGCCACCGCATCGCCAACATCTTCTTCGCCTGCCACCGCATCGCCAACATCTTCTTCGCCTGCCACCGCATCGCCCATCTTCTTCGCCTTGCAAACGCATCGCCAACATCTTCTTCGCCTGCCACCGCATCGACAACATCTTCTTCGCCTGCCACCGCATCGACAACATCTTCTTCGCCTGCCAACGCATCGCCAACATCTTCTTCGCCTGCCACCGCATCGCCAACATCTTCTTCGCCTGCCACCGCATCGACAAACATCTTTTTCGCCTGCCAACGCATCGGCAACATCTTCTTCGCCTGCCACCGCATCGACAACATCTTTTCGCTTGCCAACGCATCGCCAACATCTTCTTCGCCTGCCACCGCATCGCCAACATCTTTGCCTGCCACCGCATCGCCAACATCTTCTTCGCCTGCCACCGCATCGCCAACAACCTTTTGCCTGCCACCGCATCGCCAACATCTTCTTCGCCTGCCACCGCATCGCCAACATCTTCTTCGCCTGCCACCGCATCGCCAACATCTTCTTCGCCTGCCACCGCATCGACAAATCTTTTTCGCTTGCAACGCATCGCCAACATCTTCTTCGCCTGCCACCGCATCGACAACATCTTCTTCGCCTGCCACCGCATCGCCAAACATCTTCGCCTGCCAACGCATCGACAACATCTTCGCTGCCAACGCATCGCCAACATCTTCTTCCTGCCACGCATCGGCAACATCTTCTTCGCCTGCCACCGCATCGCCAACATCTTCTTCGCCTGCCAACCGCATCGCCAACATCTTCTTCGCCTGCCAACGCATCGCCAACATCTTCTTCGCCTGCCACCGCATCGCCAACATCTTTCGCCTGCCACCGCATCGACAACATCTTCTTCGCCTGCCAACGCATCGCCAACATCTTCTTCGCTGCCACCGCATCGCAAACATCTTCTTCGCCTGCCACCGCATCGCCAACATTCTTCGCCTGCCAACGCATCGCCAACATCTTCTTCGCCTGCCACCGCATCGCCAACATCTTCTTCGCCTGCCAACGCATCGCAACATCTTCTTCGCCTGCCACCGCATCGCCAACATCTTCTTCGCCTGCCAACGCATCGCCAACATCTTCTTCGCCTGCCACCGCATCGCCAACATCTTCTTCGCCTGCCACCGCATCGACAACATCTTCTTCGCTGCCAACGCATCGGCAACATCTTCTTCGCCTGCCACCGCATCGACAAACATCTTCTTCGCCTGCCAACGCATCGCCAACATCTTCGCCTGCCCACGCATCGCCAACATCTTCTTCGCCTGCCACCATCGCCAACATCTTCTTCGCCTGCCACCGCATCGACAACATCTTTTTCGCTGCCAACGCATCGCCAACATCTTCTTCGCCTGCCACCGCATCGACGAAATATTTTTCGCTTGCCAACGCATCGCCAACATCTTCTTCGCCTGCCACCGCATCGACAACATCTTCTTCGCCTGCCACCGCATCGCCAACATCTTCGCTTGCCAACGCATCGACAAACATCTTCGCTTGCCAACGCATCGACAACATCTTCTTCGCCTGCCAACGCATCGCCAACATCTTCTTCGCCTGCCACCGCATCGCCAACATCTTCTTCGCCTGCCACCGCATCGCCAACATCTTCTTCGCCTGCCACCGCATCGCCAACATCTTCTTCGCCTGCCACCGCATCGCCAACATCTTCTTCGCCTGCCACCGCATCGCCAACATCTTCTTCGCTGCCACCGCATCGACAACATCTTCTTCGCTTGCAACGCATCGCCAACATCTTCTTCGCCTGCCACCGCATCGCCAACATCTTCTTCGCCTGCCACCGCATCGCCAACATCTTCTTCGCCTGCCAACGCATCGCCAACATCTTCTTCGCCTGCCAACGCATCGCCAACATCTTCTTCGCCTGCCACCGCATCGCCAACATCTTCTTCGCCTGCCACCGCATCGACAACATCTTCTTCGCTGCCAACGCATCGGCAACATCTTCTTCGCCTGCCACCGCATCGACAACATTCTTCGCCTGCCAACGCATCGCCAACATCTTCTTCGCCTGCCAACGCATCGCCAACATCTTCTTCGCCTGCCACGCATCGCCAACATCTTCTTCGCCTGCCACCGCATCGACAAAATCTTCTTCGCTTGCCAACGCATCGGCAAACATCTTCTTCGCCTGCCACCGCATCGCAACATCTTCTTCGCCTGCCAACGCATCGCCAACATCTTCTTCGCCTGCCAACGCATCGCCAACATCTTCTTCGCCTGCCACCGCATCGCCAACATCTTCTTCGCCTGCCACCGCATCGACGAAATATTTTTCGCCTGCCAACGCATCGCCAACATCTTCTTCGCCTGCCACCGCATCGACAACATCTTCTTCGCCTGCCACCGCATCGCCAACATCTTCGCTTGCCAACGCATCGACAACATCTTCTTCGCCTGCCAACGCATCGGCAACATCTTCTTCGCCTGCCACCGCATCGCCAACATCTTCTTCGCCTGCCACCGCATCGCCAACATCTTCTTCGCCTGCCACCGCATCGCCAACATCTTCTTCGCCTGCCACCGCATCGCCAACATCTTCTTCGCCTGCCACCGCATCGCCAACATCTTCTTCGCCTGCCACCGCATCGACAACATCTTCTTCGCCTGCCACCGCATCGCCAACATCTTCTTCGCCTGCCACCGCATCGCCAACATCTTCTTCGCCTGCCACCGCATCGCCAACATCTTCTTCGCCTGCCAACGCATCGCCAACATCTTCTTCGCCTGCCAACCGCATCGCCAACATCTTCTTCGCCTGCCACCGCATCGCCAACATCTTCTTCGCCTGCCACCGCATCGCAACATCTTCTTCGCCTGCCAACGCATCGCCAACATCTTCTTCGCCTGCCACCGCATCGCCAACATCTTCTTCGCCTGCCACCGCATCGCCAACATCTTCTTCGCCTGCCACCGCATCGACCAACATCTTCTTCGCCTGCCAACGCATCGCCAACATCTTCTTCGCCTGCCAACGCATCGGCAACATCTTTTCGCCTGCCACCGCATCGCCAACATCTTCTTCGCCTGCCACCGCATCGCCAACATCTTCTTCGCCTGCCACCGCATCGCCAACATCTTCTTCGCCTGCCACCGCATCGCCAACATCTTCTTCGCCTGCCACCGCATCGCCAACATCTTCTTCGCCTGCCACCGCATCGCCAACATCTTCTTCGCCTGCCACCGCATCGCCAACATCTTCTTCGCCTGCCACCGCATCGACAACATCTTCTTCGCTTGCCAACGCATCGCCAACATCTTCTTCGCCTGCCACCGCATCGCCAACATCTTCTTCGCCTGCCACCGCATCGCCAACATCTTCGCCTGCCAACGCATCGCCAACATCTTCTTCGCCTGCCAACGCATCGCCAACATCTTCTTCGCCTGCCAACGCATCGGCAACATCTATTCGCCTGCCACCGCATCGAAACATCTTATTTGCCTGCCACCGCATCGACAACATCTTCTTCGCCTGCCACCGCATCGGCAACATCTTCTTCGCCTGCCACCGCATCGCCAACATCTTCTTCGCTTGCCGCCGCATCGTCTGCACCCATTTTGCCTGCCAACGCATCGTCAGCACCCATTTTGCCTGCCAACGCATCGCCAACACCCATTTTGCCTGCCAACGCATCGCCAACACCCATTTTGCCTGCCACCGGATCGCCAGTACCCATTTTGACTGCCACCGCATCGCCAACACCCATCTTGCCTGCCACCGGATCGCCAGCACCCATTTCGCCTGCCACCGCATCGCCAACATCTTCTTCGCCTGCCACCGCATCACCAACATCTTCTTTGCCTGCCAACTCATCGCCAATATCTTCTTTGCATGCCACCGCATCGACAACATCTTCTTCGCTTGCCAACGCATCGGCAACATCTTCTTTGCCTGCCACCGCATCGCCAACATCTTCGCTTGCCAACGCATCGACAACATCTTCTTCGCTTGCCAACGCATCGGCAACATCTTCTTTGCCTGCCACCGCATCGCCAACATCTTCGCTTGCCAACGCATCGACAACATCTTCTCCTGCCAACGCATCGGCAACATCTTCTTCTCCCGCCACCGCATCGCCAACATCTTCTTCGCCTGCCACCGCATCGCCAACATCTTCTTCGCCTGCCAACGCATCGCCAACATCTTCTTCGCCTGCCACCGCATCGACAACATCTTCTTCGCCTGCCACCGCATCGACAACATCTTCTTCGCCTGCCACCGCATCGCAAACATCTTCTTCGCCTGCCAACGCATCGGCAACATCTTCTTCGCCTGCCACCGCATCGACAACATCTTCGCCTGCCAACGCATCGCCAACATCTTCTTCGCCTGCCAACGCATCGCCAACATCTTCTTCGCCTGCCACCGCATCGACAACATCTTCTTCGCCTGCCACCGCATCGACAACATCTTCTTCGCTTGCCAACGCATCGGCAACATCTTCTTCGCCTGCCACCGCATCGCCACATCTTCTTCGCCTGCCACCGCATCGCCAACATCTTCTTCGCTGCCAACGCATCGCCAACATCTTCTTCGCCTGCCACCGCATCGACAAATATTTTTCGCTTGCCAACGCATCGGCAACATCTTCTTCGCCTGCCACCGCATCGACAACATCTTCTTCGCCTGCCAACGCATCGCCAACATCTTCTTCGCCTGCCAACGCATCGCCAACATCTTCTTCGCCTGCCACCGCATCGCCAACATCTTCTTCGCCTGCCACCGCATCGACAAATATTTTTCGCTTGCCAACGCATCGCCAACATCTTCTTCGCCTGCCACCGCATCGCCAACATCTTCTTCGCCTGCCACCGCATCGCCAACATCTTCTTCGCCTGCCACCGCATCGACAACATCTTCTTCGCCTGCCAACGCATCGCCAACATCTTCTTCGCCTGCCACCGCATCGCCAACATCTTCTTCGCCTGCCACCGCATCGCCAACATCTTCTTCGCCTGCCACCGCATCGCCAACATCTTCTTCGCCTGCCAACGCATCGCCAACATCTTCTTCGCCTGCCAACGCATCGCCAACATCTTCTTCGCCTGCCACCGCATCGACAACATCTTATTTGCCTGCCACCGCATCGATAACATCTTATGCCTGCCACCGCATCGACAACATCTTCTTCGCCTGCCACCGCATCGGCAACATCTTCTTCGCCTGCCACCGCATGCCAACATCTTCTTCGCTTGCCGCCGCATCGTCTGCACCCATTTTGCCTGCCAACGCATCGTCAGCACCCATTTTGCCTGCCAACGCATCGCCAACACCCATTTGCCTGCCAACGCATCGCCAACACCCATTTTGCCTGCCACCGGATCGCCAGTACCCATTTTGACTGCCACCGCATCGCCAACACCCATCTTGCCTGCCACCGGATCGCCAGCTCCCATTTCGCCTGCCACCGCATCGCCAACATCTTCTTCGCCTGCCACCGCATCACCAACATCTTCTTGCCTGCCAACTCATCGCCAATATCTTCTTTGCATGCCACCGCATCGACAACATCTTCTTCGCTTGCCAACGCATCGGCAACATCTTCTTTGCCTGCCACCGCATCGCCAACATCTTCGCTTGCCAACGCATCGACAACATCTTCTTCGCTTGCCAACGCATCGGCAACATCTTCTTGCCTGCCACCGCATCGCCAACATCTTCGCCTGCCAACGCATCGACAACATCTTCTCCTGCCAACGCATCGGCAACATCTTCTTCGCCGCCACCGCATCGCCAACATCTTCTTCGCCTGCCACAACATCGCCAACATCTTCTTCGCCTGCCAACGCATCGCCAACATCTTCTTCGCCTGCCACCGCATCGACAACATCTTCTTCGCTTGCCAACGCATCGGCAACATCTTCTTCGCCTGCCAACGCATCGCCAACATCTTCTTCGCCTGCCACCGCATCGACAACATCTTCTTCGCCTGCCAAGCATCGCCAACATCTTCTTCGCCTGCCAACGCATCGCCAACATCTTCTTCGCCTGCCACCGCATCGCAACATCTTCTTCGCCTGCCACCGCATCGACAACATCTTCTTCGCTTGCCAACGCATCGGCAACATCTTCTTCGCCTGCCACCGCATCGCAAACATCTTCTTCGCCTGCCACCGCATCGCCAACATCTTCTTCGCCTGCCACCGCATCGCCAACATCTTCTTCGCTTGCCAACGCATCGCCAACATCTTCTTCGCCTGCCACCGCATCGACAAAATATTTTTCGCTTGCCAACGCATCGGCAACATCTTCTTCGCCTGCCACCGCATCGACAACATCTTCTTCGCCTGCCAACGCATCGCCAACATCTTCTTCGCCTGCCAACGCATCGCCAACATCTTCTTCGCCTGCCACCGCATCGCCAACATCTTCGCCGCCTGCCACCGCATCGCGAAACATTTTTCGCTGCCAACGCATCGCCAACATCTTCTTCGCCTGCCACCGCATCGACAACATCTTCTTCGCCTGCCACCGCATCGCAACATCTTCGCTTGCCAACGCATCGCCAACATCTTCTTCGCCTGCCAACGCATCGGCAACATCTTCTTCTCCTGCCACCGCATCGCCAACATCTTCTTCGCCTGCCACGCATCGCCAACATCTTCTTCGCCTGCCACCGCATCGCCAACATCTTCTTCGCCTGCCACCGCATCGCCAACATCTTCTTCGCCTGCCACCGCATCGCCAACATCTTCTTCGCCTGCAAACGCATCGCCAACATCTTCTTCGCCTGCCACCGCATCGACAACATCTTCTTCGCCTGCCACCGCATCGACAACATCTTCTTCGCCTGCCAACGCATCGCCAACATCTTCTTCGCCTGCCACCACATCGCCAACATCTTCTTCGCCTGCCACCGCATCGACAACATCTTCTTCGCTTGCCAACGCATCGGCAACATCTTCTTCGCCTGCCACCGCATCGACAACATCTTCTTCGCCTGCCACCGCATCGCCAACATCTTCTTCGCCTGCCAACGCATCGCCAACATCTTCTTCGCCTGCCACCGCATCGCCAACATCTTCTTCGCCTGCCACCGCATCGACGAAATATTTTTCGCTTGCCAATGCATCGCCAACATCTTCTTCGCCTGCCACCGCATTGACAACATCTTCTTCACCTGGCACCGCATCGCCAACATCTTCTTCGCTTGCCAACGCATCGACAACATCTTCTTCTCCTGCCAACGCATCGGCAACATCTTCTTCTCCTGCCACCGCATCGCCAACATCTTCTTCGCCTGCCACCGCATCGCCAACATCTTCTTCGCCTGCCACCGCATCGCCAACATCTTCTTCGCCTGCCACCGCATCGCCAACATCTTCTTCGCCTGCCAACGCATCGCCAACATCTTCTTCGCCTGCCACCGCATCGACAACATCTTCTTCGCCTGCCACCGCATCGACAACATCTTCTTCGCCTGCCAACATATCGCCAACATCTTCTTCGCCTGCCACCACATCGCCAACATCTTCTTCGCCTGCCACCGCATCGACAACATCTTCTTCGCCTGCCACCGCATCGGCAACATCTTCTTCGCCTGCCACCGCATCGACAACATCTTTTTCGCTTGCCAACGCATCGCCAACATCTTCCTCGCCTGCCACCAGATCGACAACCCCCATTTTGCCTGCCACCGCATTGCCAACATCTTCTGCGCCTGCCACCGCATCGCCAGCACCCATTTTGCCTGCCACCGCATCGCCAACATCTTCTTCGCCTGCCACCGCATCGCCAACATCTTCCTCGCGTGCCACCAGATCGACAGCCCCCATTTTGCCTGCCACCGCATTGCCAACATCTTCTGCGCCCACCACCGCATCGCCAGCACCCATTTTGCCTGCCACCGCATCGCCAACATCTTCTTCGCCTGCCACCGCATCGCCAACATCTTCCTCGCGTGCCACTGTATCGCCAGCATGTTTTGCGCCTGCCACCGGATCGCCAGGACCCATTTCGCCTGCCACCGGATCGCCAGCACCCATTTTGCCTGCCACCGGGTCTCCAGCACCCATTTTGCCTGCCACCGGATCGCCAGCACCCATTTTGCGTGCCATCGGATCGCCAATACCCATTTCGCCTGCCACAGCATCGCCAACATCTTTGTCGCCTGTCACCGGATCGCGTGTAGCGGAATGCCTGTCACCGGATAGTTAGCACCCACTTCGCCTGCCACCGGATAGTTAGCACCCACTTCGCCTGCCACCGGATAGTTAGCACCCACTTCGCCTGCCACCGGATAGTTAGCACCCACTTCGCCTGCCACCGGATAGTTAGCACCCACTTCGCCTGCCACCGGATAGTTAGCACCCACTTCGCCTGCCACTGGATCGCCAACACCCATTTCGCCTGCCACCGGATCGCCAACACCCATTTCGCCTGCCACCGGATCGCCAACACCCATTTCGCCTGCCACCGGATCGCCAGCACCCATTTCGCCTGCCACCGGATCGCCAGCACCCATTTTGCCTGCCACCGGATCTCCAGCACCCATTTTGCCTGCCACTGGATCACCAGCACCCATTTTGCGTGCCATCGGATCGCCAATACCCATTTCGCCTGCCACAGCATCGCCAACATCTTTTTCGCCTGTCACCGGATCGCGAGTAGCGGAATGCCTGTCACCGGATCGCCAACACCCATTTCGCCTGCCACCGGATCGCCTACACCCATTTTGCCTGCCACCGGATCGCCAGCACCCATTTTGCCTGCCACCGGATAGCCAACACCCACTTCGCCTTTAAAGATTAATGTTTTTTTCGCGGATGAAATAGAACCGATACTGAAAACGTTTCTTCTCTCATAAGATTCGAAAACCTATCTTACATAGTTTTTGAAAGATTTGTCCGAAAGGTTCCAAACCAAATAGATTTAATTTTTCAAAGGCGCAAAATCAAGGTTCCCTTCCCGATGTCAATAAATGCTTTGCGTACGATCACGTGTTCCCACCTGACTCAAAGCAGGATGAAGTTTATGAGAAATGCGGCAAAAAATTTATTCAAACTATATTTAAGGGTAAGCCTTAATATTTTGTGTTGGGCTTATGTTAGGCTTAGTAACGCACTACGCGAGCAGTGCGCGGCAGAAAGCCATTAGAGAAAGAACAGAGCATGACTCTCTCGAATGTTAATAATATGTATTGTTTATTGGCCTCAGTTTAAACTATTAAACTTATTTAGTAAGAAAGCATTGACTCTTAATTTATCGATTAGTCACCAGAAGTTTAGACTCGGAATAAATTAATGTTACTTTAAAGAGTAAACAGAATATATAACAATTGGCGCCGGAGAAAATTTTTTTCTCGACCCCACCATTTCTCTCGCTATGGCCGCCGCTACGCCTTAGATCGTGCAACCCTTCGACTTGTCAACATGTGATTGGCTACTTATATGGAACGTTTTCATCTCTAGTTTTTGGCCTATGATGTACCCGCAGCGAAATAAGTACCAACATTTTTGACTTTACTTGGCCCCAACACGTACACTTTATTACGAAGTCTCACAGCGCCCGCCGCTCCTTCCAGTAAGGCTCTCGCTGAACTCGCAAGTGCTCTTAGCGACCATTTATCGCCTAAGCCTTTGCTCGTCGCGGAACGCTTTCGCTTCCACCGTTGCCGTCTCTCTTCATCTCAACCAATCTCCGCCTATGTAGGAGAAATTAAACGCCTCTCGGTTCGTTGTGACTTTGGTGCTACCCTCGATGATGTTTTGCGTGACCAGTTTATTTCCGGTCTTGCCAACGAAGGCATTTTAAATCGTCAGTAATCGGAGCAAACACTAACTTTCCAACAAGCTGTCGACATCGCCGGTTCAATGGAAATTGCCGCGAAAGATTCCGTTGAACTTCATGGTTCAGCTTCCTCCGATCGTGGTACGGTGCACGCTATCTCTTACCCTGGTCAACAGTTTTCTTCACGCTCTTCCGGCCCTTCTTCATCTACCACACCCCAGCCCAGGGTCCCAGCTTCTGGTACAAGGAATACTACCGTTAATCGGCCCGCTTACTACCGTTAATCGGCCAGCTTGCTACCGTTGTGGCGGTACTACTTGTTTCTTTCTTTAGTGTTCTGGATGATATTAGTGTTAGTAAGATCAGATCTGAGTCAACTTTAGCATTTATTAATAGTTCATAAACGTTGTTACAACTTCGATACTGAAGCAGCCGTCTAGTGAGCGCGAGAGACGCGAGTGGTTCTGCCAGGGCTGTATATCAGCTTGCATGAAAACCGGGCAGCCAATGTTAGTAAGATCAGATCTGAGTCAACTTTAGCATTTATTAATAGTTCATAAACATAGTTACAACTTCGATACTGAAGCAGCCGTCTAGTGAGCGCGAGAGACGCGAGTGGTTCTGCCAGGGCTGTATATCAGCTTGCATGAAAACCGGGCAGCCAAGTTAAAGGGCTGGACGGAAGCTATATTACAGGGCTGAACGGAAGCTATAGCACCGAAACATCTTTAGTTCCTAAAAGTCTGAGTATGTATCAACAGAGATGAGGTATTTTCGTGAGTTCGCGTCGATCGTGAAAAGATCCATGGATATATTTTGCCATGGAAATTCCGGGAGAGGTAGAGGCAGCAGTGGTTCCTTGCACTGCGCTCGTTGAAATTCATTGCAGGTGTCGCATTTATTGACGAGGTCCCGAATGTTTTCTTCCATGCCCGGCCAGTATACGGCTTCTCTAGCTTTGTGCATGCAGGCAGCCACGCCAACATGACTAGCATGGAGTATGTCCAATAGTGTTGGAGCTTGAGCAACACAGGCTTGACGCCTTCCGCGGAAAGTATATGGCCAATGTAGGTGACTTCTGGGAGGCGCAGGCGCAGCTTGTCTTTATTCAACCTTAAATTCTTGGCACGAGCTCTGTCCAGTAGCCGGATCAGATTTTCGTCGTGATTACGAAGTGCCTCATCCATGGTATCGCCATATCCCAAAACGAGAATGTCATCGTATATGTCTTCAACTCCAGGGAGACCTTCCAAGAGTTCGTGCTGGCGCCTCTGAAACTCCTCGGGAGCCGTGGAGAGGCCAAACGGCATTCGGAGCCACTTATACCGGCCGAAAGGTGTCCAGAACGTGGTCAGCTGGCTGCTTTCCGAATCCAACTTGACCTGCCAAAATCCATCCTTGGCATCAAGGACGGAAAACACTTTGGCATTGTTTAACCGTGGGAGTATTTCCTCGATGGTAGGAAGTGGATAGTTCGGCCGTTTTAGAGCGCGGTTGAGATCCTTCGGATCAAGACAAATCCTGATCCCTTTCCGACGAACCGCAACCATGCTTGGAGATCCATGGAGATGGTACGGTCACCTTTTCAAGGACCCCACGGGAGACCAGGTCAGCGATGTGGGTTTGTAGTTCCTCGCGCAAGGCTACGGGGACCTTGCGCGGACGGTGCTGGACTGGTTGAAAAGTGGTGTCGACTTCAAGTTGACAATCGCCTTCCAGGCATCCCAGACCTTCGAATACATCCGCGTACTCCTTGAGAATGCGATCCTTAGTAAGGCTGGAAGGCTCATTGCGAGTGAGAGCATGGACCGTAGGATTAGAGTCTACCTGGATAGTCATTAAACCCAGGGCAATACGGCTGGCTCCAGACAGGATCGACGTTTTGGGAGTCTTGACAACGTGGAAGCGTAAGGGGTATATACGGTCTTGGTAGTGACAGGTCACGGTAGTGACGCCAAGAGAGGGCAGTGTAGAGCCGTTATAGCAAGTAAATGACGTGTCACTAGGTGATGCGGGAGTTTTTTGCATGGGTGGCAGTGCATCATAGTCCGCAGTGTTAAGGATATTACTGCTAGAACCGCTATCTAATTGGCAGCGCAATGTGTATCGTTGCGGCAGGTCCTCCACAGTCAGATTAACAAACCATTGTTTGCCTTTGCCATTTACCAGTGAGATGTCTTCGATAGTATAGACGGATTCGTCGGAAGACTCCGCGTCATTGGCATCGGCTAGATGGTGGAGTTTGGCATTCCTTTTAGACTTGGTCGCGGCCCTCTGCCGACAGAATTTGGCAAAGTGATTCTGGGTGCGACATTTGGAGCACGTAGCGCCATAGGCGGGACACGCGGTTCGTTCCTGAGCGTGAATAGTGCCGCAAAAATAACAAGGTTTTTTGAGCATCTGTGCAGAGGATAGAGTATTGCGTTGCTGGGAGCGGTGAGATTTAGCGGCAGGGGCAGCGAAAGGCATACTATCGGTCTTGCCCCATCGTGTCGGCGCGTTT
This sequence comes from Phalangium opilio, assembly GCA_019434445.1. Lineage (NCBI taxonomy): Eukaryota > Metazoa > Arthropoda > Arachnida > Opiliones > Phalangiidae > Phalangium > Phalangium opilio. Next base: position 36,272 of record JAEQBA010000079.1, on the reverse strand, counting down.
TGGACCGCGTGAATATCCGGGGAAACGTCAGGTTTATTTATACGACTTAACTGCTGGTCGGCAAGTTCGTTTGTGCGGCAGATGTCGATCGCCGAGGTGAGCGTGAGATTGGACTCTCGTATGAGCTTGGACTGCGTCTGGGAGTTGTTGGTGCCCAAAACGATGCGGTCCCTGATAAAAGTATCAAGGAGAGCGCCAAATGAGCATGCCCGAGAGAGGGTGCGCAGTCGATGGACATACTGGTCTATGGTTTCGTCTGTATTTGGATTTGCAGAGTAGAACAAAAACCTTTCGTAGATGACGTTTGTTTGTGGTTCAAAATGAGCGCCTTAAGGTGGATTCGCAAAGGCGCTGAAAGCTGAAGCTGAAAGTCGAATGAAAAAATCAGTTTCAGCGGACTCTTTCGCAAAGAGGCAAAAACTGGTTTTTAAAGCTGAAGCGCAAAGCAAACGCTGAAAGCAGGCTGATTTTAAGTTTCAGCCAAGATCAAACCGAGGTTGATCTTTCAGCTTCAGCGCCGTAACACGTGATGCCAAGAGCCAATCAAAAAAGGGGGCGCTGGGGTCACGGTTTTGAAATTATTTACGCGGGTACTTTAAAACGGTGAATATCGTGTCTCGTTATCTTGAAAATGTTTTCTGTGAAAGAATTAAACAAGAAAACGAAAACAAAAAGCGAAAAATATTTGAGAGAAGAAAATAGCAAAAAGGATAGAAATGAGATAAATAACAATATTGTGGAAAGAGGTTACAAAAACAATCTAATTAGAATAAATTGGAAAAGTAGCAATAATTTCAGGTTAAAACATATCCAATTGAGTAATATTTTGGAAAAGGGAGAAATTTACTCAGTTGATAAACCTTGATATTAACCAAAACATGCGCACATTTAGCCACTCATCTATTTTTCCCCATTAACAGCCAAGGCTTAACATTTGATAATCTCCTTCAGTTTTTCTGTTTTTCCAGATGGGATGAACCCACCAACGGCGCTTTTTCCGCAAAAGGTTTTGGGTTCTTCTTTTTCGTTTCAAAAGTAAAAATTTCCTTTTTAATAATAATAACAGCAACAAATTCCGATTCACCGACGTCATTTTATTTCTATATTTTTTGTGATGAATCCCTAGCGGCTCTTTATAAAAACTGCTGCTTTGCGAAAGGTACAGCGCGAAGCTTAAACTGGTTTTTGAAGATGAAACTTTTTTTTAGAAAAAAAAGCGCTCAGTCTTTTTCAGCTTCAGCTTCAGGTTTACGCTTTTTGAGTGGTTTCAGCGCCTTTGCGAATCCACAATTAGGGCTGCGAGAAGCTCTGTGGTTGTGGCCGTTTGCGCTGGGATAAGAGGCAAAGTCTGGTAGATTTGGAAGCAATCTTTACCCATGACCGAGAGGAGAGTTGCCACTCTCACAGGATCCGTCTGGTGATCTAGTCCTGTAGCGATTTCGAAGTTTAGCCATTGTGAATGAAAAAACTTCCAGTTTTCAGCCACTTTTCCAGGCGTAGTATCCACCGTAGTAGGAGGCGGTATAGACGCGGCAATCGCCGACGGTAAGGGTGCGGCTCCTTGCGCCATTCCTTTAGTGGCAACGCCCTAGTAGAAACCCTGAGGGCGCGAGCGCGGGAGTTGAAGACCGAGGCTTAGGGCCGCACGCGTGTGAGGACGTTTGTCGAATACGTTAAGTTGTGTAACACCTAACTCACCTCACTTCTGGCACCATGTTTCTTTCTGTAGTGTTCTGGATGATATTAGTGTTAGTAAGATCAGATCTGAGTCAACTTTAGCATTTATTAATAGTTCATAAACGTTGTTACAACTTCGATACTGAAGCAGCCGTCTAGTGAGCGCGAGAGACGCGAGTGGTTCTGCCAGGGCTGTATATCAGCTTGCATGAAAACCGGGTAGCCAAGCTAAAGGGCTAAACGGAAGCTATATTACAGGGCTGGACGGAAGCTATAGCACCGAAACACTACTCATACCGAAATAGCTTGCAAATTCTAGAGGGCACAATGTAACCGCTGCAAACGTCATGGACATATCCAACGCGTGTGTCAAATGAACACGCCTACAAATGCTAAGCGGAAGAATTCTCACCACACTCGGAAGCCTCCCAACTTCAATACTCTCGATACCGATATGAGAGAGGAGGAGGAATCTCTCACAGAAGATGATGATTTATTTTGAGGCCAGCTCTACACGGTAAAGACCGACAATGCAAGGGAAGATACTCCTATTATGGTGGAACTACTGGTCAATGCAAAGCCCCTTTTAATGGAATTAGACATCGGTGCCTCAGTCTCAGTCATTTCAAAACAACTGTATGACAGTGAATTTCCTCACATACCTTTGGAACCTACAAGGAAGAAACTCTCAACGTATACAAATGAGCCAGTCCAACCTTTGTTCCTAATACCAGTCTCAATTCAGTATGAGTCACAAGTTATACACGATATGCTATACGTATTAGAGGGATGCGGAAAACCTCTCATGGGACGAAGTTGGCTGTTGAAATTAACGTTGAATTGGAAGAAAGTAATCCGAGAAAAATATGGACAAGTTTCCACTTTAACCACATCTGAGTATCCCAAAAAGGTGAAGGACATTTTGGATAAACACCACGTAGTTTTTGGTCCCACCATAGGCAAACTATTAAATTTTGAGGCTCATCTTCATCTCAGAGAAGGTACTAAACCGAAGTTTTGTAAAGCTCGTAATATAGCCTATTCTCTCAGAGAAAGAGTAGATCAAGAATTGGAACGGCTGGCCAAATTTACCGAAGGAGGAGGAAGATCTAAGATTCTATTTATCCAAACGAGACGACCTCACCGTAACGCACAACTGCCTCTTACGGGGTATGAGAGTGGTTATTCCTTTAAAATGTCAAGCTAGAATTTTGGAAGAGCTACATTGTAATCACCCAGGCATAGTCAATATGAAGGCTATAGCCAGAAGTTACGTATATTGGAAAGGAATTGATGAAGATTTAGAAAGAACCGTGAAAACCTGCACTGAATGTCAAACACTGAGCAAGTGTCCGATCAAAAGTACGCCACATCCTTGGATAAATGCGGATAGGCCTTTTCAACGTCTACATGTGGACTATGCCGGTCCTTTTTGCAATCTTATGTTTTTCGTACTAGTCGACGCCTACTCAAAGTGGCCTGAAGTATATATATCAAAAACATGTACATCGGAACAAACTATAAAATCACTATCAAACGTCTTCTCAAGATTTGGACTAGCGGAATGCATTGTTAGTGATAATGGTCCATGCTTCACGAGCTCAGAATTCGAAACCTTCATGAATAATAATGGCATAAAACACATATTCACAGCGCCTTTCCATCCGTCAACTAATGGATTGGCGGAACGGTTTGTTCAGACACTTAAAAGAAGCCTGAAACATTCTCATCCATCAGCCTAAATTTCCTCTCAATTGGATGAGTTTTTACTGACCTATAGAAAAGCCCCTCACGCTACTATGGGGGAAACGCCGGCTAACTTGTTCCTCAAACTGTCATTACGTACACGTCTCAGCTTATTGAAACCTGACATCAACACCAAGATTCAACGGCTCAAGTTTTCCGAAGTAATCGTACACGTCATCAGAAATTCAATGTTGGGATACAGTATATGCTCGCGATTATCGCACATCCAAACCTACATGGACACCTGCTAAATTTCTGAATCAAAAGTGACCGCGTTTGTTGGTATGTGTCAAGTGAGAGTCAAAATAGATTCTAATCCAAATTTTAATATTCAACATAATATTCAATCTTGTTCATAAAATTTCACACACTTTTATGGGGGTCAAAATAAAGAAAATAAACAAAAAAATCAACTTATATCTAAGGGAGGTTTGTACTTTATAACCTCTATGGAATGTCTCCTTTAAGTTTCAATTTAAATTATAGGGGTGTTTCGGTTAAAATCGTGCAGTTATGCACTAAAATAATAATGTTCAAAAATAGAAAGTTAGAATTTTTTGAAATGAATCAATCCGTCAACCATAGTCCAAGTTCTTTATCCATAGTTTCAAGCCAGTTTATCAATAGTTTCAAAATTTTAATTTCTTACGCAAAGTAGCTCCTCTTCCAGATTCATCTTAGGGGTTCTGGATCTTTTTTCTTCTTCTCGATTTAAGGGTTTTAATTCAGGATTTTTTTTCTTCTTTCGCGATTTAAGGGTTAATTATGTTTTTTTTTCTTTTCTCTCGCGATTTAATAATTCGCGCACTCTCTTCTTCTAGGGGTTAAAATATTCAACTTGATGAAAAATATAGGTATCAAATGAATAAAAATGAAAGTATCGAATGAAAAATAAAGGGTTCGATTTAAAATAATCTCCGTACGACTTAGGATTTCTTTAGGGTGAGCCGACAGGGTCTCGTTTAGACAGTTCAGGTATCGACTGACGATGGGACAGGAGGGACTTCGTATATATAACTTCTAGTTTCTCGCAAGGATTTCTGGGATAATGACGTTTGTTGATTGACTTCGGTTTGGCAAATAGTGGACCATATTTATGACGTAGCCGGGCGGATTCATGTTGTCAGCGAATAGGCAAAACTTTTTGTCTTGGGACCAAATACGGATTGATCAGTTTAAGGGTTAAAAAAATTTTCTAGAAGTTTCTTGGGCCAGGTACCAGGATAGTGACTCAAGGTCTTCTTGCTTGGTGGTCTAAATAAGCATAGTATTTCTCTGGTATCTTGGAAAAAGTTTTCGTTGCTAGGTATTTCATTTTGCACTGTGAATAATGTGGTATAGGATAGATCTAGAAAGTTCGCTGTCAATTTTGATGGGCTATTGCCTCTTTCATTGTAGTTATTTTTGGAAACCGTGAATTTCTTTTCAGATTGTTTTAAAGGGATAGGTTTAAGTTAAAAGTGCTAATATCAGGTCTATTGTGGTATTTTAAGGTATTTCGTTGTTAATTTAAAGATAAATTGTAAATTTAATTCGATTTCTGTGTTAAGATGGTTATAGCCATCGAACGCTTTAAAAATTTACTGAACAGCCCGCGCCTCCTTCCTCGCCACTGAAATCTATAAATCCAAAGGAAAAAAAACATCTAGTCAATCAAACAACAAAATAAATCCTCTCTCAAAGACTTTAATAACTCATACTCTTATACAAAAAACTTTTTCTGTTATAGTTAAAGTATTGATTATCAGAATGAAATTTAAGTAATCAGTCCTATTTCTAGCTTAACACTTAAGTTTTGAGCTAATTTCAGGTTTACAAGTGGGGACCTAAACCGTCTTCCAACCTTATATCTGGGGACATTTGTGTATAAATTATTAGATTTTGAATTGGTGTCAAAGCCTATATGGTTTCATCAAGTATTTCATTTTAATTTTTCACACTCGATAAATTTAAAAGTGGGGTCCTTCACTGTCATTTCAACAGACAAGTGGGGTCTTTTAAACACACATTTTCAAATTTCATCTATATTATAATTTTATAGTTAAAATATTGATTATCAGAATGAAATTTAAGTAATCAGTCCTATTTCTAGCTTAACACTTAAGTTTTGAGCTAATTTCAGGTTTACAAGTGGGGACCTAAACCGTCTTCCTACCTTATATCTGGGGACATTTGTGTATAAATTATTAGATTTTGAATTAGTGTCAAAGCCTATATGGTTCCATCAAGTATTTCAATATAATTTTTCACACTCGATAAATTTACAAGTGGGGACCTTCACTGTCATTTCAACTGACAAGTGGGGTCTTTTAAACACACATTTTCAAATTTCATGTTTATTAAATTTTATAGTTAAAATATTGATTATCAGAATGAAATTTAAGTAATCAGTCCTATTTCTAGCTTAACACTTTAGTTTTGAACTAATTTCAGGTTTACAAGTGGGGACCTAAACCGTCTTCCTACCTTATATCTGGGGACATTTGTGTATAAACTATTAGATTTTGAATTAGTGTCAAAGCCTATATGGTTCCATCAAGTATTCCAAGATAATTTTTCACACTCGATTAATTTACAAGTGGGGAATTTCGCTGTCATTTCAACGGACAAGTGGGGTCGTTAAAATATATGTTTTCAAAATTCATTTTAGTTCACTTTTTTCAATTTAAATATTGATAATTATGATGAAATTTACATTATATGTAACGTTACTCCCATTTTAAAATGTGTGGAACTTGGCCGTCTTTTTAATGTACATCTGGGGACATATAGTTTTTTAATCGAGTTAATGTTTTAAACGAAGTTAATTTAATGACGCCTAAGGAATTAGGAAAAGAAGTTTTCGTACGTCAAGTGTAATTAAATTATGAAAAAATCACCGTTCGGTCTGTGAGATACAAGATTTTATATTGTTATAGCTGAATAATGTATATTTTCTATTTCTAAAGTAGCGACATCTATCTGTGCTTATTGTAATGAAAACCCATTTTTGAGCCCCCACATGTACGCCGAAGAGACCATATGGTCCTCATTTCGTACAACTGGGTACCCAGGTGTGTGAAAACCTCTGGCGACATCTCTCGGATATGTGTTAATTTCCATGGTCCCCACTTGTACCCCAGTAGCACAAGCCTTCCGCATAACAGTCGGTTAAAGGTCGAATAGTCGGTTTACGGTCCAGTCAGCTGTACTATGCTTATTCCGATACTTTTCCGACTCATGAAGCCGACTACTTCTTTTAGTTAGCAATGCCGACATCTATCTGACAGTTGGAACAGAGATGGTTTAAAGTAGGCTTGCCTACCGTCTAGAAAATTTCAACTTATTTTTTGCCAATTGATTACCGACTCTCTCGCGCTAGTCGGTATTGTGACGTTTAAGAAGAGTAAAATTAAAAGCAAAGTTATGCTTAGGCCGTTAGTAACCGACATTTATCCGACAGTTGGAACTGAGATGGTTTAAAGTAGGCTTGCCTACAGTCTAAAGAATTCCAACACATTTTTTGCCAATTGATTACCAACTCCCTCGCGCTAGTCGTTATTGTGACGTTTAAGACGAGCAAAGTTATTCTTAGGCCGTTTAGTAACCGACATTTATCCGACTGTTGGAACTGTGGTGGTTTGAAGTAGGCTTGCCTACCGTCCTAAACATGTAACCCATTTTTGCCAATTGATTACCAACTCCTTCCCGCTAGTCGGTATGGTCACGTTTTAAAAGAGTAAAATGAAAAACGAAGTTGTTGTATAGGCCTTCTTTTTCCGTGGGACGGTTTTTTTGACTTTTACAATTCCGCCTATGCCACCAAATTTTTTTTGTTATATATTTAACTTATACTATATTTCGACCCACAAGCAGAAGTTGATAATACTATATTTTTGGCAACACTAGAAACATAACGTTACAAAAAAACTGCAAAGCAAGAAAACACATCTGATTTTCTAGTTTGAATTTTCCCTCCTGTAATTTCTCGGGTCAGGTGACACGCCTCTGTTCTATTGGCGTAACTAAGATAACGCCATGCACGTCATCATCGAAGAGGGCGCTGCTAGTGCGAAAGCAAGTTAGCCTTTCCAGTATCTCTGACGCGGCTGGGTCGTCAGAATGTTTAAACGAGATTTTTGTGGTCGAAAATGATTAGTTCTAGGCTTGCTAACTTTTAATTTCATCGCTAAGGTTCTTTGTCACACTATATAAACTAAAACGTAAGGTTTGAATTTTGTTATTGAATTATCAATTTATCTACCTTTTAGAGCCAGTTTTATGCATAAGCCTTTGCTTTTTTACCTAGCTTCTCATCTGCTGGGAACCACACCCCTATAAAGTGAAACCAAAACTTAAACGTTTATGTATACCTTCAGTTTATTTGTTTGAATATAAAAGAAGCAAGTGCTTTGGGGCGCTTGGAGTTCAAAAACATTATATATTAAAGATTTTTGGTTGTGAAAATAATACTGAATTCCAAAATAGATCTCAATTTTTTTTAGTTACAGAATTGTTTTGCGGTTTCAAACATTTTAAGAGAAAAATGTGTGAAATAATACCCTTTAAAATTGTATGTTTTTCTTTTTCCTTAAAAAAATCTGTAAGTGTATATCAGGGTTGCCACATTACCTGGATATCCTGGAAAGGTCAGGGAAAAGTCGGGAAATTTTAATAATTTTAGCAAATTCTGGGAACTTGATTTTAGTGGGTAAAAGTATTTATTGAAAGAGTAATGAAAGTTTCTCCTTATCCTCTCTTAACACAGAAAACTCCATGAGCAATCCTTAAAATGTCTAGAATTGTTTCTATAAAGTAAATGCCTTCAAAAAAGCTCTTAAGACTGTTATTTATAGTTAAAATGATTCTTATTCATTTTGGTGCAACAAATACATTGGAAAACTTAATGTAGAGAGTTTGTTTAATTATAAGCACTTAAAACGTGCTGTAAAAAATTACCCTACCGCCCTAAAGGGTCTGGGAAAATCTGAGAAAAAGGTCAGGGAAAACCTGGAAAAGTCCGGGAATTTTGTTCTGAAAATTCCGTAGCAACCCTGTATATTTTTCATAAAGATTTTTGTAATTTAAGAGATAGTAACTGGCCACATCGAAGATATTAACAATGAATATTAATAAATGCTTTAATTGATTTAAATATTATACTCGCCCTGAAAAATTTTACTTTTGGTTAAAACCAATTAGCTAAGCAGCTAATATTTCCATTCGACTAGTCGTGTAATATCGAATACATTGTTTAATATTTGAAATTGTTATAATTGATGCTCAACCCTTATGTTACTTGAAATAACCAAAGTACAAATTCTAAAGTGATTTTCATTGAAAATGTAATAAAGAAATTTCAATACTTGGTATCAGTATCCTTTACTATAAGCGAATGAAGCCTCGAGTTAAGGCTTGATCGTCGCAAAACCGTCGGGCCTCGAGTTAAGGCTTGATCGTCGCAAAAGCGTCGGACCTCTTGCTGACAGGCGGTTAAGTCGACTCTCAAACGTGTTGGATGAGGGTCGTATTTCATTCGTGTCGTAACAGTCGGTAAACCAGTGGACCGTCGTCCCACCGGGCGGACATTTCGATTCTCAAACCCTTACTCTACCAGCCCTTTACCGACGATTTACCGTTCCTATACTAAAAAGCCGCGAAATGGTCGGATTGAGCGCGGCTTTAGGTAGGCATAATGACGCCGACCTATAGTCGGCCAACAGTCGTTTTATAGTCGCCTCATAACAGTCTGAAAACCGGCGGGCCGTCGTCCCGCCGGGCGGACATTTCGACTCTCAAACCCTTACTCTACCAGCCCTTTACCGACGATTTACCGTTCCTATACTAAAAAGCCGCGAAATCGTCGGACTGAGCGCGGCTTTAGGTAGGCATAATGACGCCGACATATAGTCGTCTAACAGTCGTTTTATAGTAGCCTCAAAACAGTAGGAAAACCGGCGGGCCGTCGTCCCTCCAGGCGGACATTTCGACTTTCAAACCATTACTCTCCCGACTTATTAGTGACTTTTTACCAACTCGTCGGTAACACACAAAGCCGACCATGTAGGCCCTACGTCGGCAGTGCTACTGGGGTAATGTGGAAAACCCAAGTACCTTACAAGTGGGGACTTATTCAAAAAAATTAATTTGGGCTCTAATTAGTCTAATTATATCATTTATCTAATTACTTACATGTGAGGACTCTAAAATGTCCCCACATGTAAGTCGGGTCCCCACTATGTGGGTGAAAAGATTGTCAGAATCCCCACTTGTCAATCGTTTGCAGACGCAAACACACACACACACACACACACAGACACGTCGAAATTAGAACCTCTCCGTGACATACGTCACTCGGAGAGGTAAAAACAAGGTCATATGTTAAATACCATTTTGAACACCAAAATAATACCTCTCCGAGTCAATTAGAGTATTATCTCTCCTTTTATCTATCCTGAATACGCCTGATTTATTGCTATTTTACGATAAGCATCTGCCGTTAATTAATGTCTATTTACAATGGTGTCTATATACACATATTTTTAAATAGCTTTTGTATATACTAGGGCTGAAACAAAGGCAAGGAGTATACACTAAGCAATGGAAGCCAGAAAATTTAAAATACAGTTCATAAATAGCGGATACCCAAAACATTTAGTTAATCAAATTTTTAATAACCATGAAGTCAAAAACAATACGATAAAGGAAAAACCAGAATATATCATTTCTTTACCATATATAAAGGGGATTACAGAAAAGACTAGCAGACAACTAAAACTACATAATGTTAATTTAGTAAATAAAACCCAATGCACGATTAAAACAGAACTAATAAAAAACAAACCAAAAACGGAAGAATTGGACAAAACGCAAGTGATATATCAAATAAAATGCGAATAAAATAAAAGTTATGTAGAACAAACAAAAAGGAAATTAAAGAAAAGACAATCAGAACAAAAGCACTGTGTTAAAAACAAGGACGAAATAATGGATTAGCATTGCATGTAAAAAAAGAAAATAATCATAAAATTAACTGGACCTCAACAAAGGTTTTATGTCAAGAAACCGGATGGTACAAGAGAAATTTCAAGGAAGCAATCTATATTAGGGATAGAGGGGAGTTAAATTTAGATAAGGGAAATGTAAACATAAACGGGTGGGGGGATGCAAAATTAAGTAAAAAATAAAATAAAAAATTAAAAATAAATCAGAGAAAAAACTAGGGTACATTACGGTGCAAAAATGTAATTAGTAAAAGAGATAAGAAATTATATTAGAAATTGTATCGGCTGAAGAAGGACCACGGTCCGAAAGCTCCCGTTATTTTAAAGTAATAAATAAAATTTTTATTAAAAATCCATGAAGTAGCAGTCCTTTTATAAAAGAAAACAACGAAGACATAATTATGGCGATATAGTTAAGGATTCGAGTTATGAAATTTAACTATTCATTTGTGCGTTAAATTTACTTTGCCCTGCACCGAACCGATAGTGCATCTTTAAGATGACACACATGTCTTTGAAAGTACGGACTTACATGATGTTCATAAATATTTTACTAGTAAAACAGTTTGTCAAAATCCAATTAAAACATGGTCAGTCGGTGAGGTAATACGTTGGAAGTTTCGGGGTGTGTAGGTGACGATCACCGCGTTCGCAGTTGGAAAATCGGACTAAACGTTTTCGTAGAAAGCAATATTGGTTTCTTCTCCATTATCATCGGTATAATAAAGAAGTACTCAGCGATCGTTTAGGGTTCCGAGAAACGTCTAGCCTCCCAATGGCAGGGCTACCACCAAAGGTTCACGCAAGTGCGGGTTATCTTATCATTTATTGTGAATCAATCGCCTTATGTACCCCAAATTTCCAAAAATTGTTAAAGAGGCACACGCGAGAATTCAAACGTCAAGAAAAGCTATGTTTACAATGATATTAGGAATATTTCCTTAAAAGGATTTTAATAAAATTTAGGTTAATTAATGACAATTAAAATAATCATTATCAAATATATTTATTTAATTATATAAGAAAAACCTAATAATTGCGTCTCGGCTAGGAGAGGTTCATTTTGGTTTACCAACTTGTTAAATTGACAAGATCGGCTTTTAACCCCCACAGAGTAACGTATGTCACGGAGATGTATTGCACGGGATGATTGTGTGTCTGTCTGCCTCACTGTCTTTCCGAGTCCATGTTTGCAGTTCGCAAGTGGGAGGAAAGTTGCTCGCAATTTTCGGATCGCGTTCGATAAGTTACATTTAAAAACCTTTTCTTAAACGCCAATCATTATCTAGACATGGGCTAGCTTAACGCCAATTCATTCATTCACTAAATAGAGTCTCTGCCTTTTAGACACCAATCTGTACTTATCGGCTTCTAACAACAACACCATGTGCGATAGCTCCTTTAGATTAGACTTCATACTGACTATAATGTATAAGGATGGTTTTGTGATACCATGTGTTAGTGCGCACGTCTATTTCATGTCTTAGTGCTTAAAGATATAATTAAGATAAGAGTCCTAATTTTACACTTTCGCTTCTACTGTCAAAACTACGGGAAAACATTTTGATTTTTAATTCCCGCAGTCAGGATGGACAATTATAAATTAGATGGTTTGTTAGTCCAAACGCGTTATCTAATGTACACGTAACGCCCAAAGACTAAAAAGAGTGCCTGATTTTCTATCACCGTGACACTTGCATCTATTGAAAAACATAAACTATTTTATTCGCATGTGTATTTAACATTTTGAAATGAAGCAAAACTTAATTAAATTTTTCCTAATTTAAAAATTAGGAAATTTAATATCAGCAGAATAAAGAACGAAACATCTACACACTGTATCAAAATAAAAGCCCATCGGGTTCTTCAGTGTTTACGTGCGCAATAACCAAAACCTCCGAGTAACCAAATCGCCTCTTTAATAACCTTACTGGTTCCTCATAATTTGCTTCAGCCGCGTTACCTTCAAAGTAACTTCGCAAGTGAGTAAATTTTATTACTGTACTCCAGTTGCTATTGTGAACGACAATTTCGAACTGAGACTAAAAACTGGTCCATTTATACATATCCCCGTCAAATTTTGGTATTTCTAATTTTGGTAAATATTGAGCATTCTGCGCATTTGTTAAACCTTGAAGTTGCGTGACCGTAATGTCTCTTCATGGTTCCCACGTGGTTCGGCGCTCGCCAGTTGATTTAATCACTCGGAGGTATAGTTTACAGTAACTATAGAATTGTTTGTAGGCACTGATATAATTTCACTTGGAATGTTCGCCGCGGTGCTGGTTATTGAACTCGACGATTTTGAAGTCTTATCCTTGCGGTCTTCTTTGTTAAAAACCGTTATCTCGAAATTCAACTTAGTCTTATATAACGTAATTTCTTCCGCATATTCCACAATAGTATCTGCTTTTTTCTCATCGTCTTCTTCACTGGATGCTGGGAGGCTATTCTCTAAAAATCGAAAATCATTCGGATCACTCCGAATCCTTATGATTCGGATCGGGCTCATTCGGAGTGGACCGAACAATCCGTATTCTCTAACCCCAATCCTTATCGTCATTCGGATACTTCGAAAATTTTCTCTCAATCCAAATGGACGTCACTTCCTCTTGAGTCACGTGGTACTTTTTGACGCCCACTTTTTCTTTATTGGACAATTTTATTTGGCGTGCTTTCAAATTGAAGGGATGGAAACTTTGGTTTTTCCCAAGGAGTGGAAATTTTGGGAAATGGTCTTTGTATTGGGAACACATTCAATACAACGCAAATTTTCTCTTTTTCGATTTCTTTTCTTAAGATAGAAACAAGTGTTTTTTTCCTTTTTTATTTATTTATTTTTGATAAAAAATTATTTATTCTTAAATTGCTTCATAATATTCTTTTAAAATGGGTATTAAAGAACACGCTAAACAACAGTTAATATACGTCGAATTTTGAATGAAACTTAGCGCAAGTTTTATTAGGGTTAAATATGAGGCAATGAGAACCATAGAATAACAACGTCAATTAATCGCAAATTATAATCCAATTGTGTGGATCTCGTGAGATTATGATAAATTCATTAATGTAGATCATTAGCCCTCTATCCATGGTTACACACCTACCAAAATTTAATAATTTAAATAAATGCTAAACGAAATAACCAAATTTAATCTAGCAATTATTAATAATTGATGCAATTGGTCAAAAATAGGTGGCTCTAACTTACAAGCCGCGGTAGAAAAAATATTAAAATGAACATTTAAATCTGTGTTAAGTAATTGGATCTCGCGAAATTATCCCATAAATGTAGGATAAATTCAACGACGTTTTTTACCTTTAAATCTACAGGTAAAGCCGCCAATCTAATAATATCTTGTAGATTTCGCCAAGGCCTAAAGAAATTTCCCGCTTTAACCTCAAATTTTGCCCACGCTTGATTTAAGTCTCGAAAAACCCTTTGAACTCATAAATCACGACGGGCAATGCGATTACAATGTTGAAATCGCAAGCGATGAAGCTTAAGTTGAAAAAACAATGCAGCCATACTAAATAAAAATATGAACCACAGCGGGGAAAAATAGTAGAAAACTCCGGCGAAAGTTCCGCGAATCTAAGATTGATGGAGGGAAGAGAGGGGGTAAAAAATCCGAATGCTCGATTCGGCCGTCTCTTTCGGCCGCCGAATGATTCGGAGAGGTTATCACCGTATGATTAGGATAAGGTTCTTACAGAATACGTTTTATTTTCATTCGGAGAAATTGACTCCGAATGAAAAGATTCGGATCGAAATTTTTCCAAAAGGACCTTAGAGAATAGGGTCCCTGGTGTAAAATCTTACGTTCCCGTCGGTCGCCTGGTTAATTCTGTTTCGGTAGTGTCCGTACGTTCATGCAATTCCCTGTTCAGACACAAGAGCGGGCAACTTAAAACGTGTCGCATATGCATAGTATTTGAGCCAAAGCATTCGAATACTTAAGTAGCCAAATACAAAATGACAAATATCACCAAGAGCACCCTAAGATTCCTAAAATATTTCATATATCGTCTGCTAGAGCGTAGCTCACTCGATCATGAAAAAGCTTGATTGAAAAGGCGCTAGCGAGGTAGTGCCATCTGGACACTGTCAGATAAAATTGAAAATTTTCAAACTAAACCCGCGAGTCTCTTATGTAGTCGTTGACACGCGTGAATAGCTTAATTAAGCGAGAAAAAGAGACTTCACCGACGTGAACCTAAGATCTTAATATAGTCTGAATGGGCCTCAAAACCTGACCTACATTATTTTCCACTATGCATTCGAACGACAATAGTCGTATAATTGCAAGACCAGCCAACCGTAATATCGTTTCCATGATAAACAACTATACTAATTATTAACGTGCAAAACTTGAATAATTATCTTCTAATCTTGGTTTAATTATGAAAATAATGACCAGAATCACTGGGGCGTCGAAAAAACTAATCATCGAACTTCTATTTACTTTTATATCGCGTCAAGCTTCGAGAAATCAGTTAAGTATTCACCGTTTCCATTTCAGTTACCCTAGCAACAATTAAAAGCACAGCAGCGAGTGTGTTTTTGACAAGAGCAAAACTAATGGTTGTGCTATTGAAGCATTACCCAAACTCTATTTTCAAAGGCAAGTACAAAGTTTTCTTATAATTTCTTAAATTATTACAGTTTCTAGACGGGGCTTGTTACTTTCGTCATAAATTTCGATATCATAGATTCATAGTAGGATTTAATTGGACCGCAAAAATGGCACAAACAGAATTTGAATTCATGGGAAATGATCGATATTTTAAATACAAGTATCTAGAATTTGAATTTTCAAACCTTAAACGTTACTGTCGATTTTCAAAATTATTCATTATAGGTACGCTCAAGAGACTCCATTAAATATATCGACAATATTGGTGAGTTTATCAACATTCGGTCTCGCGTCTCCGCCAATTCATTATCATGATGGAAGTTGAAGTTTCAATATTTTTTGCAAGGAAACTTGGAAATTTGAGAGCCAAGTGTCACTACACAAAACCAGGGCGGATTATCTGAAACGATCCCTAAACATGAAGTATTTTTCACACCTCCTAATTCGTTTCAAGTAACTGGGCCAATAGAGAAAGAAGTGTTAACGCGCACGTTTTCGTTCGTTTTCCAAAGAATACTCGATTATCTGAATATATTTCGCCGTTTTCGACTCGATTAAATTGAAACGACACTTAAAACTGGCGATTATTAGATTTACACTTATAATATCTTAATTTAATTGTTTCGATAATTTTAGATCGATTTTCGAAGGGAATGAAGTGAGCATTTTCGATTTTAATGACATATATACTGCTCCTGATGTTTTCAAAGTACGCCAAACAAAATTAGAAATTTAAATATATGTAAATACACTTTTTTAACCCTCTCATTTAGAATGCTAATTTTATCATACAAACCGTGTCAAGCTCCTTTTTCTACGGTCGAGAGAAATATTTCAATCCGTCTCCGGTGATCAGATGTGCCAGGACGATTATCGTTTCTGGTCCCCCAAAAAAAGTTTTGACCACATCCTTTTCCTTCTTAAATATGGACACTCAAGTAACTTTTGCTCATGTACAATACCCAGATCGTTGAATAACATTCTTGTTTCAAATAGGTGGTGATTTTTATGGGGTCAACCTTGGTTCTTTTGTCAATTTTGCTCGTCTTTCACTCTATCGTAACCAACAAGTACAAATCGTTGCCCACCAAAAATGTTGTCAAAAAAATGGCCCAAGAAACCCTGGAAAATATCTGGGAGAACGCCTCCCTCTTGTGCAATGAACGTAAGTGATTAAGTGCTCGCCTGCTCGTGTAGAAGATCCTAGCGCTCTAATCATGACATTAAGTAAATGTATTTATTATGTTCCCTTTAGCGATTCCCTCCGTTTTTCCGCACATAACTTGTCGTCTGCTCGCTTCGTCGTGGCTGATTGGAGTAACTTTCATTCTGTTTTTCTTGGGGTGTTTCTTGCGGACCGAGTTCTCGACGGAAAGCTTCAATTACATCGACACCCTTTCGGACTTGATTAAATCGGGAATTCCACCTACAATAATAGAAGAAAGCGGAACATTCGAGTACCTTCAAGTTTTGGTAATTAGGCGTTACCGTGGTAATTCCTTCATTTTCTGATTTATCATTGGTGCGCATCTATAGGCAGCCCAGGACCCAGTTGTTAAGGAATGGCTTGCCACACAGGATGAGCAGAAACTGTTCACGTCTAATGTTGAATATATGGATCTTGATGGATACAATCCGATTATTTCGGGAGAAAAAGCTCTCATAATAGTAGATACCGTTCTGACTTGGACAATGGGAGAATTCCTAAAATCAGATCCCGAAAGTAAAATGCTCTTGACAGAAAACGGAGGTCTATACTTTTCACAGCAGGAAATAAGCTTCGACTACGCACACTATATTTCCAACACCTCTTGGTTGAGAAGCAGCCCACAAGTGCATGAAAACCTCCAACTGAGGTCCGTACGAATTTCATGGTAAAATGACTAACGCTCTTGATGAAAGTTTTATTACAGCTTGGAGCCTTTGTTCGAAACTCAAGTTTTCAAGTATCTCGAATTACAAAAGCATCACTTAATTGAACAAGTCACTTGGAACAGACTGTTGAAAAGCACGACTAATTTGGACCTGAGTAGCGTCTTCGTTCCTTTCTACTTGTTTTTCATGCTGTTGTTAGGAGCAGTAGCCGCCGTCATCACCGAAATAATCTTCAATCACTTTGCTTAAACACTGTCTGAAAATACAATGTCATATCACGAAAGCGAATTTTTCAGAAACACAAACATTTTTCTGCCAGGAAAACGTTGCGTCATTTTAAATAACCTCATACTATAGGGAAATAACGCGGTTATAATAAATAAAGATAATAGTGGATTGTGAACTCCATTAGCATATCAATTAAGACTAAATTAATTCGCTTGAAATAAAATAAACTGGCAAATACATGGAGAACTTTTGTTTCATATACAATTTCAATAAACCTGTTGATAGAAAAATTTGCATAGTTCGGCAAAATCACATTTGTAGTTTCATGTTAGAAAATATTGCACCATCTGTATTTGGTTTAATTGAAAGTTATCCATACAATTATAACAGGAATTTTCAAATCTGAAATATTTTCGATGATTTAAACAAATTGTCAATTATTACAGGTAGGCCACGGAGACTCAAATTACATATAAAATAAAATAGATAGGGTGTAGTGGCCTAATGTTTCGCACGAGTGAAATTTCATATATTAAATTAATTGATTTAAGTTAAAAGATTAAAATGTATAACAAGTCTAAATAAAAAACGATAAACCTTATTCGTTATTTTGAAAAATTAATAAATTGCCTTTACTTAAATAGTCCACTGCCTAATATCACTAATTTACAAGTAACTCACACTGCCCGAAGAAACTGAAAATTTTCAAACTAAACCCGCGAATCTTTTACGTGGACGTTAGCACTTGTGAACAGTCTAATTAAGCAAGAAAAGAAACGTCTTCGACGCGATCATAAGATGATTTTAGTGTAGTCTGTATGAGCCTTAAAACCCGACCTACATTTCTTTCCACCACGGGCCACTTATCTAAGAGGACATTTCAGCTCTAGCTTTGCCTATACGAACGATTTGCCTCTTCAAAGAAACGGGCACCTATGCGAGTTAGGTGGGAACAAGTACGAAAAGTTGGGAAACCCAACGTATTACCTCTCCGTGTCGAGATGACTATCACTACCCCCTAAAACAACCTAAATATGAATCTATCGCTTTTTATTGCTTTGCAACCGCAGGAAGTTTATTTTAAAATAGTAAATTGTTCAAACGTATCTCCAACTTGCTGTGGAAAATCTACTCTCTCGCTATACTCCAACAATTTTCTTGGTGTGCCAGTGTGATTGGTAACATTTGTCCATATTAGAGACAAAGATAGGGTCTAGATTCACAACTAACAAAATTTGACACGCTCTATTTCGAGAACTAAAATATGGCTCACATAATTTGGTAAATACTTTTCAATTCATCTGTTATTATAAAATATTTTATTTTAATGATTTTAATAAATAAACAAAACATTAAATTAAGAAATTTTTCATTCCATTTAGGACAGAAAAATTTGTAGTTAAAGTGAAGGTCGATAGTGGAAAAACAATGTGTGATAGCCTTGTTTGTACTGACCGATATTTCTCTAGGATGCCAGTAAAATTGTGGGAACACTTGACCGACGCCAAGGCCGTCTTTACGCATGGGCCCGCTGGACCCGGCCCCGAGGCACCCGAGTCATAGGGGCCCCGGCCGACACCTGCCTTAGTTGCCAGAGAAAAATTACTTAGTTTAAAACACATTAAAGGGCCCTCAAAACCCCGAGTGCCAAGAGCCACCACATGACCCAAGACGGCCCTGACCAACGCGCCATTTCAAAGACTAAACAAATTTAGGTTTCGACAAACCTAGGTCCTCAGTGTTGTTCAAATCATTCCATTTATGCAAAGTTTCAACAAAAAATTCTTCCATATCACCAGGAAATAAAGAAATTGTTCTTATTCGGTGTATCACGTCCATATCAATGTAGGAAATCCGCTCGCTGAAGGATTCAAACTAATACAAACGGCCATTTAGTAAGTACCAAATGTAAAGCTTGAGGCCCTTTCAGGCGATCCAACATTTTCACTCGAGTTTGATGAATCAAAACGTTGGCGACTCAACTCGTCCACCTTCTATCGACACGATCCAACTCAAGTTAACCCATCAAGCCGAGTCAAAAAGTTGAATGTCTGAAACGGCCTAGTGATTTCTTACTTTAATTATGCTTTCGATCCTTTCATCTGGGTTCATACAACTTTTCCTGAGATTTCCAGGTTTTTCCCTATATACTTCCCTGAGTTTTGCAGGTTTTTCCCGTATCCTATGGAGCAAATGTAAATCGAAGTAGGGGGGGCAAATAATTAAAAGGCATCCCCGTACCTCAAATATAACCAGAGTTATAAGCCTCCAAAGTATAGTGTAATGTTAATCCTATGGAGGGTATGTTTATGAACATTTTGCTTGATTACTCGGCCTCTATTTGTCGCAAATTTCCCTGATTTCCCTGAATTTTACCTAAAATTCTAAATTTTCGTGAGTTTTCCCTAAAAATCTCGAAATCGACGATGGAAGGTCCGAGAAGAAAGGGTGTGGCAAGATGGCGGCCGATAGCCAGTAAGCTCTAACTGGAACTAAAACGTACGACGCGAAGCCGAAACGTGTCCGACCACCTCGCCGAAAAAAAAGACGCGACGCCAGGACAAAAACAAAGACCAAGAAAAACTCGAAAAGAGACGATAATAGCACCAATTGTAACGGTTTCCCCCAGAGATTAAATTTCTAATGGCTGATCGTAATTTAGGGGAAAATTCCGATAAATGACCGACGTTAGTCAGCCCTACTAATTTCCCGGGTACCTCAGGACAACGTTAAGTCTTCAAATCTAAAGGGGTTTATCCTAAAATAGTGGTATGCCTAATGTCTAGCTTCGATCCCTTTGGGAAACGTAAATAATAAATTCATACCTTGGGTTCAAGTTACTAGTAGACTAGTTGAGAATCTTTACTTCAGCTCAAATTATTGAAAAAAGAAGAGACCGCGACGTTCGATAAAACAGATCGTTCCGACTTGGCAACGAGTTTGCAAAAACGAAACCTCTCCGTAGTCCGAAACTGACAAACTGAAGAAAAGTCTTTCCTCTCTCTGCACAGCAGTTACTAACCGGCGTATTGATAGAGGAAAAAAAGGGGGAGAAGGAGGAAGAGGTAGTGACGACAACGACGGCGTGCCGAACATATTCAAAAATGAAAAGGCCATGGTTCAGCCCACCGTCGTCAGCAACGACACAGCCCACTTGATCACGCGCTCCGCTGCTTGCGCTATAGAAGCCCATTAAAAGAAATAGACTACCATATATAAGTGCGACAGTAAGATTTGTGAAAAAAAGGTCAAAGGAACCTAAAATAATCATTATAGTGTATGGAAGGTGGTTGGTTTTTAGGCAAATTGCTATGTCATATTCATGCAAATTACCTGAAAATTTTATTAAACATGCATCTTAACGTTTTTTTATTATACTGCAAAGTTTCAAAATTTTAGAGTAAATAGTTTTTTATATAAAAATTATTTTCCAGCGACGAAATGATGAGTTCAGTTCGAAATTCTCCAAAATCATCCCATCTACCGGCCCAAATGACCTGAAATTTTACAGAGATGTGTATTTAACAATAGACCAAAATCACAATTCTGCCCCTCAAAACAAAATCTATGACGTTACGCGCAATCCAAGTTTGTCTTTTAATAAATATAAAAAACGGTATCGACGTTCAGGATCTTAAACACAAACAAATAGAGAAAATGTACAGTTTTTCACCTCTCCGAGTGACATATGTCTCAGAGAGGTTCTGTAAGGATTGTGTGTGTGTCTGTGTGTGTGTCTGTTGTTACACCCACGTGACTGCGTTCGCAGTTTCGAAATCGGAGCAAACGTGTTCGCCATTTCCGAACTGCATTCACAGTCACGGAAATGGCTCCTCTACTTGAGTTCTCACACCACTATCTTCTGGTCTTTGTCCATCCCACACGGACACCAGTCTGTACTTTCTGGCTTCTAATCATCACCATCTTTTGGTCTTCGTCCATCCCACCTGGACACCAGTCTGTACTTACTGTCTTCTAATCATCACCATCTTTTGGTCTTCGTCCATCCCACATGGACACCAGTCTGTACATACTGGCTTCTAATCACCACCATCTTCTGGTCTTTGTGCATCCCACATGGACACCAGTCTTTACATACTGGCTTCTAAACACCACCATCCACAGGTCTTCCGTCTACTTGAGTTCTCACACCACTATCTTCTGGTCTTTGTCCATCCCACACGGACACCAGTCTGTACTTACTGCCTTCTAATCATCACCATATTTTGGTCTTCGTCCATCCCACATGGACACTCCGGTGTGCACAGTTCTGTACTTACTGGCTTCTAATCATCACCATCTTTTGGTCTTCGTCCATCCCACATGGACACCAGTCTGTACATACTGGCTTCTAATCACCACCATCTTCTGGTCTTTGTGCATCCCACATGGACACCAGTCTTTACCTACTGGCTTCTAATCACCACCATCTTCTGGTCTTTGTGCATCCTACATGGACACCAGTCTTTACATACTCGCTTCTAAACACCACCATCCACAGGTCTTCCGTCTACTTGAGTTCTCACACCACTATCTTCTGGTCTTTGTCCATCCCACACGGACACCAGTCTGTACTTACTGCCTTCTAATCATCACCATATTTTGGTCTTCGTCCATCCCACATGGACACCAGTTCTGTACTTACTGGCTTCTAATCATCACCATCTTTTGGTCTTCGTCCATCCCACATGGACACCAGTTCTGTACTTACTGGTTTCTAATCATCACCATCTTTTGGTCTTCGTCCATCCCACATGGACACCAGTCTTTACATACTGGCTTCTAAACACCACCATCCACTGGTCTTCCGTCTATTCCACATAGACACCAATCTGTCTCATTGGCTTCGAACTCCATCGTCATCGTTTGGATTAAGACATTCGCGGCGAACAGCTAGGGTAACGAGAAACGTCTAGCCTCCCTAGGGTGGGTTGTCCACCAAAGGTTTTCGTAATTGCGGTTGTTCTTGCTTTTAACTGTAGTTCGACACCCTTATATACTACCTTTTTGAGTAAGGCGAAGCAACCGGCATATGTTTCATTTCAAACGCCAATATTAATCAAGTCTCTCAAGAATGTTGAATTGTTCTTTATCAAAACGATGTAACGCTCAATAAGGCGAACAACTAACGAAAAAAATATTTAATATTAATTACATTTATTTTAAAATTTAAGATAATCTTGTTTTTTAATTCAAAATTAATACGGAAAGAGTTAAAAAGCAGTCTATGTTTTTGTCTGTGTGTGTGCGTCCTTTGTTACACTAGTGCGTCGCGTTAGCAGTTAGCCTTGTGTTGATGTGTTAAGAAATCATACAGAACCTCAATATTCCCTCTTTCCATAATATAAAGTGAATATGTGGAAGTATTTTTCGTATATATGATGCATTTAGTGCTTTTGTAGCTTTAAAGCACTGTTTCATTTTGATATTCCAAAGATTTTTTTTAATATTGTTATTTGAAATGGCTGTTTATATATTACGTAAGCTATACTACATCTGTATATAGAATAATCCTTGGTTTAGTGATTTCATGAAGAAAACTAAGTCCTAGACTCCGGCGGGTACATCAAGTATTAACCGCTATAGGCTTAGTGAAACAAAGAGTAAATATTTGAGGCCTGAGGTGAAGTAAACTTTGGGCTTTGATTTTCGTGTCTGAAATGAAAAGACATCAACGGATCAGAGTGAGCCGAAAGTTAAATACACTCTTAAATAAACAGGTTAAGATTTTATATAGAAGAAAAGATCATGGTGGCAATTAGAATAGTAAAAGGGCTAATGGTAAACGGGTAGTAGCTACAGACTTTTTATTCTCTTTATGGTGCGAATTGACTATTAGTGCGTCTAGCTACAATTTAGCTTTGGTGTTATTTAACGTTAACATTCATGTTGGCAAACTAAGAATATTGTTGAGGTGAGACGAGACGATAGTGTTTACACTGCAAACCAGTTGTGAATGTAGCTATCAGAATATACGGTAAACAGCTGAAGCGTAGACTTCATTTCCTGTTCTTTTCCCCATTGACTGATTTCCATGTGTCCAAGGTTTATCCTTATTGGATGTAACATGTCGTCTGCTTTACTGTATATTCGCTATGCTTGGAATACTGTTTCAATATTTCGTAAATTTTTACTTCAAAAAAAAAAGAAATAATTCCATATCTAGGTAAATAAGTTTGTAGTAGTAGACCTCTTGACTCGGAGAGGTAATATTTTGGTTTTCCAACTTGTAATTATCATAATGTATTGTCTCTTTTTTTTAATTTTAACGATTTTAAATTAAAAACAAAATACACACGTTCTAATTCAATAGGCGATATCTTGTAAACATATTTATTAATGACGTAATTTTTAAGATTAATTAACAACATAATTAGTTTAATTTCTATCTTAATCCCATATTAATTCCGATGCAAAACGATTTAACACCGAAATAATAACCGTAGTCTTAGCGATTTGAACTCGAGACTGTTTAAGGAAGGATTAAAGTTATCGATTGTTAATTAGGCCTAATTCTTTAAGCCTTTTCTGTATAATTTGGGGACAAATTTTAAATATGAAGCTTAGAACATAACATTATCCACTCGTTGAAATAATTAATTGATAAAAAATGTTTGTATATATTATGTATTACGCGTATTACCTGTGCAAACTTTGATGAAAGGGAGAAACAGGGTTAGACCGAGGAGGAAAACTCCTTTTTCACAAGCGGGGAGAGAACTTGCAAACTCTTGGCAGGATTTGTTCCCACATTTTTACCCGGTGCCACAGTTCGGGATCGAACCCGTGATCCTCTTGCTGCGAGGCAAAAGCGCTAAACGCTACATCACTCCACTGTGTATAGAACGTGCTATATTGACATCAGTTGGTTTGTTCATACAATGATGATGCAAGCTGAGTGGCACAGTGGAAACGTGCTGGGCTCATAACCCAGAGGTCCGTGGATCGATACCAAGCCACGCTAAATTAATGAAAAATGGAACTTGCTATTTTGAAATCAGATAGTTTGTTCATACAATGATGGTGTAAGCAGAGTGGCTCAGTGGAAGCGTGCTAAGCCCATAACCCAGAGGTCCGTGGATCAACACCACGCTCAGCTAATTTAATGCAAAATAGATCTTGCTATTTTCAGATCAGTTAGTGTGTTCATACGATTATAATGCAAGCAGAGTGGCTCAGTGGAATCGTTCTGGGCCCATAACCCAGCTTCAGTTCCATTGCGCCTAATCCCAATCAACCGAACCCAATCCCATTCGACCGAAAAACCCGCACATTGGCGGATTTATGATTCGGTCCAATGGGACAACCCCATTGCACCGAAAACTTCCACTTCGGGTTTTTCCCAATAGAATTTAAATATATAAAATCCCGGGAACGCAAAGATTATATCTTTGCTGGGAAAAATTAAATTAATTTAAAACAATTTAAGGCCTACGTAAAATGAAAACTAGATCCAAACATTTTCTAAATAATTATTTTAAAACTAAGGATTGTAAGAACCAAATAGTAACAAATCAGCAAAATATGACATAATAAAACCAATGTTATATTCATCATGAAAATACTTTAAGCCAGCCATTTTAATATACTTGAAGTGTATAACCTCTCAAAAGAGGAAGAGACGTCCTCCTAACCAAACCTAACCTAACAGTAATTATTTGGAAAAGGCATATTATTTGAGAAGTCAATGAAGATAAACATCATGCACTTGACCAATGCCATTAATTAACACGCGATTCGTTCGCGCTAGGCCTATTAAAGTTTTGTACTCAAAACCACATGGAGATTGTTCTGGTCCATCGGTGTCGGTGTTCCGTTTTGTCATCGTGGTCGTCTATCGACTATCGGGCCCCTCTTCTATATCATCCTCGGTGATGGACCAAAGAGGCTAAGTGGCGACGCCTCGGCTATCGACGAGCGGCTATTGGGACTCTGTTCCGGCAGGTTTCTATCAAGTTGCGGCCAGCACAGGTATCCTAGAGCCTCGTGGCTATTCCTTGGTGTTAGCTATTTCGGGTGATCAGGCTTCGGTAACTGCTGGCAAGGATTCGTCTGGTTAAAGTTAAAGACTCCTTCAGACTGCTTTTTAAAAACTGTCTCTTCATTTTTTGAGTAGCCGAGTTTTATTCCATTTTTAAAACCTCTGAGTATGAGGGGAGCCAATCCTCGATCCTTTCGGTGGTCTATCTGGACACTTTGATTTTCAAGACCAATCAGGTGGTGACTTTTGTTGTCATTGCTCCAAGAGGTCGAGTTTGGATGGTGGGAAAGATTTCTTAGTCCGATGACATAGGGTACTTCATGTTACCCCAGCAACCCGTGACTTACGCGTGCTTTGTTTGTAACTCTTTTTAGATCTACTATTTCAGGGCATTGGCCCTTTTATAAATTTGGCATGGTTTGAGTTTTAAAACGAAGGAGCATGCACGTTCGCGTTATTGAATTGATGGCTTTTGTCATGCTTACAAGTTTGAAAGGGTGGGCTCGCCCACTAGGGGGGCTCTATGTATAGAGGTTGTTTTCAAATAAGAGTTTTGCTCACAAGAGCTTTATACGCATCAGATGAGTTTTTGGTATGGCGAAATTTTTTTTTTGGATAATAAGATAGAAAAGGTTAAAAGGAGTTAAGAGGTCAGTGGCGGGGTCAGGCTTATGCTAAACTGTAGTGGGGCATTTCCAAGACTATTGAAAGTTGGTTTTACTATAACAACTTAAAAACCCAATAACAGCCATAATTTCGAGGGATGGTATAATGGTGTGAAAATATAAAAATACTTCGCTACATTATATATTTCAAGAATGTTACATGAAGAACTGGACAATAATGCAGATATTGCTGACTATGACATTGATTGGAATGGCCCGCTAACAGAGGAAGATAGTGACACAACAGTTGAGGTACCTGATGTTGATAATCCCATAGCGGGAAATCTTAATGAATTTAACAAGCATATTTCAAGAAATGGAAATGTGGAGAATGATTAGGGAATTAATACTTTTCTAAGTGCTCTTAGTTTCATGAAAAATCATAATTTGTCAAATTTAAAAAATTGCAGCAACACTACTTTTGGGGGTTGAAAATTTTAATTATTGACCCTAGGAAGAAAGATAATTCCCTCCTGAGGGATACAATTCAACATATAAAATCTAAAATGCCTTCTGAAGCATACAGTATATGAGCTTAAATAGAGATGGATTTCCACCTTCAGTGTTTAGACTGCATTTTAAACCTTTTATTTTTATCAACGGAAAAAAAGGAAAAACTTGATTCGAAATATTGAACTTGACAATTTTTAACGAACTTTCTTACTAATCAGTAAAAATATTTACAAGACTTTGTTGCTATGAATTGTTAAACCTAAACACAAATCAAATGCTATTAAAACTGCTTCAAGAGCACGGTATGAATTCTTTCAAGGGTTAGTTAAGTAGGACAAAATAATTTTTTATCGACTAAGCTATTTAAATGTGCATAAAAACACAATATTATTACCCACTGAAACTCTCGCGTTAAATTACGATCAGACTAATTTGCTCTCGCTAAGCTTTACTTCATTTTTATAAAACAAAAGTTCCCGCGACCAATCAGTGGCCATTAATGGCAGCAAATTAAATCCCCTAAATCGATCATTCACGTAACTTGACACGGCAAAAACTTTATTTCACAAATAACTTAACTTTTAATGGAGTTAGGCCTGGCGAGTTAAAATCCCACTTTGGTATTTACTCGTAAATTAACACGAACGTTTTGGTGAGTTATCCTAATGTTTTTTATGCATACTTAAACGGCAAACTCCTTAGAAATATTTTTTTCCTACTTAACTATACCTTTAACGTGCATAAGCGCAATGATTTTTATTATTAAAATTACGTCTGAAATAGTTTTACAAGTTGAAGAGTAATAATCTGTTAGACCTTCAATAGCGTGGAGTAAAATCTTAAAACGAGGTGAAAAAGAAATCTATTTGATGCTTCGCCTAAAAGTAATCCTAGTTTTCCTACTTCAATCTCAAGCCTGTTCCCAATGGTTTTCTTTGCTCGAAAGGACGTACACCATGACTTTTAAATTCAAATCGTGCAATCGCTATGTCCAGTTTCTGTGACGTCATTAGAAAAAAAGTCAAATATTGAAATTAAAAATTATTATTTTACTAGCCAAACAGAGATTGCTTTCAGAATCAAAATCAAACAAAAAATGGCAATGCCCCAACATTTACATGCATATCATTTTTAATAGGGGTGTGCGAATACCACTTTTTGAGTATCGAAACGGTTACCGAATACCAAAAACTTTTTCCTCATCAAATACCGAAACGTATTTCAGTCCAGATCGAATACCGAATGGTTAGGCCTTAGTAGTTTTTTTACAAACCGATTAATCGCGTATAGTTAACCCTAATACTCGCCAGTGCTTGGCTTAACTATTCGCGATTTATCGGGTAGTAAACCTAATATTCGTGAATAGTTAATACAAAGCAAGGAGAAAAACAACTGGTAGCTCCTAAATTACAAATACCTCTCCTAATTGGTGGCCTAGTATTTCCTAAAATATTCCTATGCACTTGCTGGTAGTTTTTGATGGGAGACAATCAAAAATGGGATGATATTTAATATAATAAGGTGGGTTTCGCTAGTACCAAGGACCTAAATTTTTGGTAGTCGAACTTTAATCGAATAATCAGTTCGGTATTCGATATTTGTATCGAATAGTGAAAATGGGCTTATCGAATACCAGATCAAATTATTTGGTTCAGTTTTCGATCGAATTCACTGCACATCTCTAATTGACATTATCTAAAACTGAAGCTTTGGTTATAACATTACTTGTACAATTATAAACTGTTCGAACTCTAATTGCATCTTTAAGAATATTAATTATGTTCGGATAAATGAAATTGAAGGTTTTAACTTTTAAGACTTCCTTTAGCAAGTAAGAACAAGACGTCGTTTCTAAATATAATGATTTTGTTACAAAAAAATATTACTTTCCTAAACACAATTCAAATACATACCAAGCCAAAGACAAAATAAAATTATCTTTCTCTTGGAGAACCGCATCAAATAAGTCGGCAAATTCTTGGAAAGTTGAAAAATTCTCGGACACAATAATATTTTGAGTACATGCTTTGGCATAAGGAGCTCTTCCCAATACTTCACCACGTTCAAATGACACCGATATTTGTTTTGGCAAAGATGACGTTCCTGTATCGTATTTCAGGAAAGTGGATAAATCCTTGACACTAAGATTTCTTAAGTAGTGTTTCAAGAAATACAACGTAGTATCCTGATTGTTAAAGCATATTCGTCATTATCAGTTGTCAAAAATTCAACCACTATTTCAGATGTTGGGCGCGCCATGGTATGCAGAGAGTCAATTCCAGCTAAAGTTAAGCTGTTTAAAAACAATTCCTGGATTTCATTCAATCCATTAAAGATTTCACTCATTAAGAACAAACGTTTAAACAGTGGCGTCGCCAGGTTCTCGAATTTGGGAGGGCTTATGTCCCTCGGATATTTCTGGGGATATCTCTAGGACCTCCTAAAGATGTTATTGTTTGTCCCCACAATATCCCTGAAACATCCATGAAATATATCAAGGATATCCTAAAGATACTATTGTTTGAACGCAGAATATCCCTGAGGCATCCATAAAATGTTCATACTAATATTCGTTGGAGATTAAAAGGAATTTTCTTTGGACGTACAAAGAATACATTTTGTGCTTAGAGCGACATGAAAAAAATTGGATAAAAAATATAAATTTCATGTAAAGTTTTATTGCACATTTTAAATTTGTTTCATTCTCCTAGAAAAATGGCTCACTTAAAGTCCCTTTCTGGTTAAAAGCTAAATAATATGAAATACCGCGAACATGACAGTTAAATATTAACCGATGTTTGAACTGATAAAAATAAGTTAACCTAAATAAATTGTTTTTCAGATGCTGTCTATTTTCATATCAAAAATGCTAATATTTTTATAAGTATTCGAGGTTAAATATTAATTTTTTCTATACTTAATAATTAATATTAAGTATAGAAAAAAGTTTAGGCCTTTTTACTCGTGCGGGGGAGAATCCCCCCCCTCGCACGAGGTATTAGTCCCGGTTTTCAAGGTGTCTCTAGCGTAGCTTTGGCAATGCATGGCGACAGGAATACCGTGTGTTCGGGCTTTTCATCCCCATCATTGCGATTTCTGAAGCCGCAAAAAAGGATAAATAGACTCCGCCTCCTCCGAAGCACGCGTTGGTGCGGTGGGTTAAGGATGGTGGCGCGCGAAGGTGCTAGTGGATAGCTTAAGTCTTTAGAAGGAGTTGTCTGCTGCGAGTTCTACGGTTAATATTTATTAGACTCTCACAAGTTCACAACTGGAGGTATGGCGTCTAGCAAAGAATTTTTTATCTAATGCTCGCTTTTTTAGCCCCTATTGTTTAAATTTTTATTATCTTACATATCCCGCACGAGTGTCCTTTCTGCTAGGTCAGCTTGTTTATCGAGATTTCATTTTGCATGTCTCAGTCGTGATTTCATCTCATCTTCTACGTCTTTTTTGGTGCATTGAAATGCGTTAGAGGCCATGGTTGCTTCTATATTATTGAAACTGATACAAGTTAATATACATCAACCACGTAAAGTTTCGGTTAAAAACAGGTTAACACAGACGTTAAGGCTCAAGGCTCGGCTCACGCACGCCTGCATAGTTTAATAGCGTTAAATTTCCTTATTTAAACTCACCAATAATTTTTGACGTCATTATGAAACTTTTAAACATTTGCTTACTTTTGCGTCCTTCCCAATTAAATAAAACTAAGACTTCATCAGTCAAAATTTGTAAAAATATTCTTTTGACAAAACCTTTTACGTTCGATCCACCAATATTTTTAAAATATTGAAGCTAAAATAGAAATATCACAAACATATATAAATGTCTCTTTAGTATTTACTTATTAATTTATTATTTTACACATTATACTTACGAATTGCGCCTTTGAGTCGATTGATTCGAGTTTAGTTTCGAGATCCTCTAGCGATTGAATTGGAAAGGAAAAATCAAATTCCACTACGGGTGAAGTTGGGAGTGTAGTTTTTGCTCCGTTTGCGTCCATGCGCTTCATGATGGCTTCCATTAATGACATCATGTCGTTTCCGTTGATTTTTATAATTTCTAAATTCCTATTAACGCTACGATACCAATCTGCGATAAAAAATACGAATTTAATGTTACGTCCAAAAATTTAATACACGCAAATAAAAAACTACGGAAAGCATATTTCGCAGTTTTGTTTGAACACCTTCTTAAATTGGATTCAGCTTACATCAATTAAATTTGTGACCTACATAATCTGCTTTGAACTGCTATTTGATTAATTGTACCTTCTTTGATCAACATCATGCCATCCGGAACTACAAAATCTTGTAAAAAAAAGAGGAAATTGTATCAAAAATTGTATTTCAAATATAGTCACTTTACAAATACCTTTGGTATTCATTCTTTGTGAATAATTTCCATTAGGGAGTTTTGCCTGTTTTTGCTCTGAATGTAAATTAAGATTCTTTGGTTAGGATTGCAGGTGTTAAAAACGCTTAAAAGAAAAGTTCACCCAACATAACATTATACCTTAAAAGAACAGTCTTTTTCTAAATATAAAAGGGAAAATTCAAAATATTAAAAAAACTTTAGGGGACTCATTTCAACGTAATTACCTTTTAATTTGTCTTAAAAACGATGACTACTGTACGTCTCGCCATGGCGCGGTAGTCCTCGTTTTTAAGACAAATTAAATGGCAACTACTTTTAAATAAGAGTCCAATTATTTTTTTATATTTAGAAATAGGCAGATCTTTATGTTGGTTGCACTTTTCCTTTAAAGGGGTATTGTCATTTGTGTTTTTGATTAAGATTTATAAGTGTTAATAAAAGGGCTGAGTTTAATGTCTAATTACCTTTATTGAAACTCTTGGCATAATTCTCTGGGGCTCTGTCATCCTGATTTTCTTCATTTGGTAAAAATGGGTAACTATTATAAGTAAAATTGTTTTTAAAGGGAAACTTAAAAAACCTCTTCAGAATTCAATGGGAGAAAATATATATGCCAAAAATACCTTTATTGAAGCTCGCGGCATGCTGTTCTTTATTTTTACTCATGGCACACTGTTCTTTGCTTCTTTCTGGTTCCACTATTTCTTCAAAATCTGGTTTAATTTATAAATAGGAAATAATAAGAGAACCGTCAGACAATTAAGCTGTCTAAATTGCTATAGTCACAATCGTTTAAATCAGGGGTGTGCGGGTACCCAAAGATCAGGACCGCACAGCCCTTGTATATGTACCTTGACTTGTATTCATGATGTCGACAGGCTTAGGGGTATGATTTTCAGGTTTTTTAATTTTATTTCTTACTTCCAATTCAGAGTGTTCATCTAAAATATATATGGTTAAGTAATTAATCTCGACTTACGAGAAAGCGAATGGCAAACATATTTTTCGGGTGCTACTTAGAAAGCCTTTTAACAATAACATACCTGGATACAAGACTTTAGGTGTCCTGGCTCTCTTTACGTTGCCTGTTAAAAATGAGGATGAAATAAATTCACACTTTCTATTAATAACGGTAAAATAAAGATTGACGCCATTTTCAATCTTACTTTTAGAAGTTTCTTTTCCGTTTGTGTTCCACCTAAATATTGGCATTTTTGGTGTACTTTGTTCACCACTTGAGCTACCAGTTTCATCAGAACTGGCGCCAAAATTCTTTGCTTGCCTTTTTCGCCTTTGTCCACGCCCCCTTTCTTTTCCAGTACTCCCGGACTCTTCATTCTCCACACGCTTCATTTTCTTTAACGCTGCTTCATATGAAGCTATTGAATAAATGATTTTTTATTAATTCCCTGATTTTATGAACGCATAAGCATTTAAGCATACAGCAACGAAAAATAATGTCGATTTCATAGGATTCCCACGTTTCGATTGGCTGTGTTATCTTTTTGGCTAGTTTAGATGCTTCTTTTTGATTTGATGGAAAGACGCTAGTTGCATCAAGTTCGTCAACCCAGGTGTAGGGTACTACAGCGAGACTGTTAGTTCCCTTGAATTCAACCACAAAAAAACGGCTATCTTCAGAAACCGACATATTAATTCCTGCAACAAGATAAAAATATTTTTATTAAATTAAAAATGAATTAATAAAACAAAATAATTATTGCAAAATGGGGTATGATATTATTTAAATAAAATCATGCAAAACTAAAAAAAAAACAAATTAATTGGAAAATGGGATATGGGTGTAAAGCGGTTATTAGGATAACATATCATGGCATCCGTACCTAATCATTGTTTCTCTGATGCAGTAGATTTAATTAGAGAAATTCATTTGAGGTTCCAAGACTGTATTTTTGGACTTTTCCTACTACATCAGAAAGCTTCCAAATTTTAAGAGTTTTGGAAAGGTTACTGGCTTTGACAACTCCAACATCACTTGATAAACATGGCTTTGAATGAAAGTTTTCAATCTTTTCAAAGTTTCGCCCAATTATAACACGGTTTCCC
Organism: Phalangium opilio; assembly: GCA_019434445.1. Lineage (NCBI taxonomy): Eukaryota > Metazoa > Arthropoda > Arachnida > Opiliones > Phalangiidae > Phalangium > Phalangium opilio. The sequence goes on along the minus strand of JAEQBA010000079.1, from coordinate 3,580 downwards.
CCTTCCTTCAATGTGGCTATGTTGTAGACGGTTACGTAGGATTTGTTCTTCAAAATGATGCAACTGTTGCTTTCGTTGGTGCCAATTGTAAATCCATCCATTTCCACTTTTTTATATTGTGGGCAACTACACCCAGGGAGTAGAGGACCATTACTGTGTATCATTTTGAAGATTTTTAACTTTTGTGAAAATGTACTGCGAGTTGAATTAACTTTATCGTTTTCTAAATTTCTTTCTTCGTAAATGCGATTAATAATTTGCTTCAGGGGTTGGGTTTAGATTTCCCCTTATATATATACCAATTACAAAGGGCTAACTGTTCTTAATTGAAGTTATCATACCCAATATCGGCCAAAACTGACTGTTTGATCTGTTTGTCTGAGGAATTCCATCAATACTGACTAACATTTCTATATTATGAATGGGTGAGTCAATTGTTTTTTTAATGGTGTGAGCAACACCAGATTCTATTGCGAAGTGCAAATATTGTCCAGGGCTAACGTTTTCTACATTGATATATCTTGGTGTGCCTAGTAAAGAACGGTAATCGTTGGGCAAATCTTTATGACAGTCATTTGTTTTCAAAAGCGATAGTAACTTGTTAACAGATGACTTCTTAATTCGATTTTCAGTTGCCCATACAGCTAAACTATAGCGGAAACTAGGTGTACTATCTTCATTATCCTCTGCGCATTGTTCTGGAAGATGAATTTCAGGCTTAATGTCGTTTTCTGATACACAGTTTAGGTCATTTTGAATATCCAAATCAGTAGTATTAATCTCTTCATTTTGCGCTTCAGGTGTAGGAACCTCAACTGACGATTCGTTATTTCTAACATTATCAACAATATAATCATAATTTTGTTCCGTGTCACGAACAATATTTTGTGACAACCGATATCTAAGAATTCTTGATTTATGACGTGAAGAAAATGAAAGACGTTGGTGTTTCTTTCGCATGCCGATCTTCGTCTATCACCTAAACACTAGAAACTATTGTAAATCTAAAGGTTTCAGCCTTGAAATAAATCAACCTCAATCCCACATTTCTTACAGATACTTCAAAATACCCATTACACTTTTGGAAAAAATCTCGAGACCTAATACCCATTGATTTATCTTTAAAATAATTTTGCTTAAATGGGGAGTGTTAATGTAACGAAGCGCTATTCTCAATATTACGTTTAAATAATTTTTATCCAATCAATAATCCAATCGAAGCCTAGGTCAATTATATCGTAGACTTTAACCTCAAAGCACCAAGGCAGTGAATGAATGCCGCCATCTTTTTTCCCCGCTTCACTCCCTAGTCCCAACTCCCAAATTCCGCCCTCGTTTCTTCCGTGGTTCGGCGCTCCTTTCTTCCGACCGGTTCCGACAAGTTCCGAGGCTCCCGAAGCTTCGGCGTCCGCCATTTTCCCGCTTCGATCCCAACTCCTAGCTGCCCCGACACGAAGGGTTGTTTGCAAAATATCTCTCAATAAATCCAATGTAATTCGCTCTAACACAAATTTCTAGTCCTTTTTTACACTACAAAGACGCTAAAAAATACAACTTACTTTTCGTAGTTAAACAGATTTTCAACGATCCTAGCTTTCACGTTGCAGAGGTGCAAGGCAATCACAATAACACGATGCCGCGAACTATATATTTTTCTACCGCCCGATGTACGCGCTCGTCAATTAAATTAAATTCGCGACACTACCTCAAATGTACACAGATAAAAACTAGTTACGTACGTACTAATTAACTAACACGGAGACGAATCCTCGATGGAACGAGTCTCTGCTACGATCTACGATACCGGATACGAGTCGACGACAACACAAGGAATTAAGAGATCTTCACTCTCCAGAGTCCGAGAAAGAAAGAAAGGCAGCGGCTCGAGTCATTTCTAACTGCAAGGTTGGGTAGAGAGAGATGCCGAAAGAGGGTGTGTTTGATCATGTGATAGAGAGAGCCAATCGTCTTTCACTACGTCACCCCTGCTTTCTCTAAGCAACTCAATGACGTCGTTGCATGACGTCATGATTCCGTTCTCTTAATTTAGAGTACCTATGACATGTATGATATGCATGCAATAGCGGAAATGTCGGTTTTGAATGTAAGTGTGAAAATGTAAATTGAGTAGGTTTAAAATAAAACTAAATGTAAATTAAATTAAATAAAATTTTAAATGTACCATTAAGTGTAAATTAAGTAGGTTAAAAATAAACTAAATGTAAATTAAATTAAATGTAACATTAAGTGTAACTTAAGTAGGTTAAAAATAAAACTAATTGTAAATTAAATTAAATATAACTTTAACTGTAACATTAAGTGTAAATTGGTATACTAATTATAACACTAAATGTAAATTAATTAGTTAATTATAACATTAAATATTAATTAATTAACGTTTCGACATACCATGGATGTGCCAACATAGCAAATAAACGCATCTACAAGAGATAAACCCTTCAATAAATACTACGGACACATTTCAGAGATATATATGGGAGCAATTAAATCGTATATCCACTCAATGTACAAGGGATGATATTAAGGAAAACCTCCCAGCTTTGACCATAATTATACATCGTGGGGACATAAAAAGGGATAGCACATTCACGGGATATGAGTGCCTTAGAGGGATATCCGAAGGAGATTAGCGTTTGCTGGGGCCTTGGTTGGGAACTGGGCCTCGGGAAAGGTGCTCGACAATTTTGAACCGGGTAGGTTTGATGATCATTTGGACGAGGGTAGGATGGTAATATCCTTCTTGATGGGGATTGTTATTGTTCCCATGCGGGATGTCCATGCTAGTATGAGTTCCCATGTTCGGGAAATTCAAATTGACAACTATCTTGAAGCTACTCGGTTCTTTCATTCCTCCCAACATGGTTTTCTGCGTAAAAAATCATGCGTGACTAATTTACTGACTGCCACAACCGACTGGGTGGAATGGCTTGAAAATGGAACTTCAGTTGACATCATATACCTTGATCTCACTAAGGCTTTTGACACCATTCCAATTTCCGCCATTCGCTCCTCCTTGATGGGTGCTGTATCACCGGAATGCCCTTGCCTGGATAATCGATTTCGTCTCGAATAGGCGTCAGCGTGTGGTCTACAAGGGTTTCGCTTCCTCCTATCGCGAATTACAAAGTGGCGTTCCTCAAGGCTCCGTTCTTGGACCACTGCTATTTTCCATATTTATAAACTCGCTGCCTAACGATGTCACCTACTCTAAAATGCTTCTGTTCGCGGATGACGCGAAACTCTACAAAGCCATAAAGACCGAGGATGAATGCCTTCAATTGCAGAGTGATTTAGACAACGTCGTCGCATGGGCGTCCTCTATGGGATGCATTCAACGTGGAAAAGTGCACGGTGCTTCATTTAGGAACAAAACCCTTGGTTTTCTTACAATATCAATGGTATCTCTCTGTCTAATGTGGCTTCAGTGCGGGACCTTGGTTTTTATGGATGAAACACTTGCCTTTAGCACCCATGCTCAACGCACCGCCAATCGTATAAATAGCATTACTGGGCTAACGCGACGGAATTTTTGCCACCATTCGCCAACTATCATGCGTAC